>JBBDGP010000734.1:4237500-4718495 GCA_037952835.1 Lithobates septentrionalis | reverse complement strand
TCTACTTTCCAAAATGGGGTCATTTGGGGGGGTTTTGTGCCACCTGGGCATTCCATGGCCTCCGAAACTGTGATAGGCAGTCAAGAGAGAAATCAAAAATTCACGCCCTTAGAAAGCCTGAAGGCGGTGCTTGGTTTTCGGGGTTCCGTACGCGGCTAGGCTCCCAAAAAGTCTCACACATGTGGTATCCCCGTACTCAGAAGAAGCAGCAGAATGTATTTTGGGGTGTAATTTCACATATCCCCATGGCATGTTTGAGCAATATATCATTTAGTGACAATTTTGTGCAAAAAAAAAAAAAATTTGTCTCTTTCCCGCAACTTGTGTCGCAATATAAAATATTCCATGGACTCGACATGCCTCTCAGCAAATAGCTTGGGGTGTCTACTTTCCAAAATGGGGTCATTTGGGGGGGTTTTGAACTGTCCTGGCATTTTATGCACAACATTTAGAAGCTTATGTCACACATCACCCACTCTTCTAACCACTTGAAGACAAAGCCCTTTCTGACACTTATTGTTTACATGAAAAAGTTATTTTTTTTTTGCAAGAAAATTACTTTGAACCCCCAAACATTATATATTTTTTTAAAGCAAATGCCCTACAGATTAAAATGGTGGGTGTTTCATTTTTTTTTTTTCACACAGTATTTGCGCAGCGATTTTTCAAACGCATTTTTTGGGGAAAAAACACACTTTTTTAAATTTTAAAGCACTAAAACACACTATATTGCCCAAATGTTTGATGAAATAAAAAAGATGATCTTAGGCCGAGTACATGGATACCAAACATGACATGCTTTACAATTGTGCACAAACGTGCAGTGGCAACAAAATAAATACATTTTTAAAAGCCTTTAAAAGCCTTTACAGGTTACCACTTTAGATTTACAGAGGAGGTCTACTGCTAAAATTACTGCCCTCGATCTAACCTTCGCAGTGATACCTCACATGCATGGTGCAATTGCTGTTTACATTTGACGACAGACTGCCGCTTGCGTTCGCCTTAGCGCGAGAGCAGGGGGCGACAGGGGTGCTTTTTTTTTTTTTTCTTTATTATTTTTTTGCTTTTTTATCTTATTTTTAAACTGTTCCTTTCATTTTTATTTTTTTTAATCATTTTTATTGTTATCTCTGGGAATGTAAATATCCCCTATGATAGCAATAGGTAGTGACAGGTACTCTTTTTTGAAAAAATTGGGGTCTATTAGACCCTAGATCTCTCCTCTGCCCTCAAAGCATCTGACCACACCAAGATCGGTGTGATAAAATGCTTCCCCAATTTCCCAATGGCGCTATTTACATCCGGCGAAATCTAAGTCATAAAATGCTCGTAGCTTCCGGTTTCTTAGGCCATAGAGATGTTTGGAGCCACTCTGGTCTCTGATCAGCTCTATAGTCAGCTGGCTGAATCACCGGCTGCATTTTCAGGTTCCCTGTTGAGACAGGAGAGCCAGAGAAAAACACGGAAGATGGTGGGGGGGGGGGCATTCCCTCCCACGGCTTGTAAAAGCAGTCTAGAGGCTAATTAGCCGCTAGGATTGCTTTTACATGAAAGCCGACCGCTGGCTGAAAAGAATGATACCAAGATGATACCTAAACCTGCAAGCATCATTCTGGTATAACCACTCAAAGTTGTGAATGGCGTACCTGAAGATAAAAAAATGGTTAACAATAAAGCACAGTAAACGGTAAAGTACAAAAAATTGCATACCTGAAAAGCAAACATGATAAAACATAATAACAATAAAACATTGCAGAATAGAATACAGTAAAAAAGAGCAGAACAATAGAGAGAATAGAGAGAGAGAGAACAATAAAACGACAACTATTTTTTTTTATTTTATATATATTTTTTTTTTTTTTTACACTTTTTTTCTAACTAACTTTTATAACTGTAACCGGTTCCAGGTTCGGGTCTCTCAAAATGCGATGGCATCTTGGGAGACCCTGTGAAAGTGTGCCTAGTCTGTGCAATGCTGTATCCTACGCTAATACTCAACTAGTGAATGGTAGCGTTCAAAACATTCACCAATGCAAAAACCAGGATTGTCAGGACAGGAGGGGCAATAATAGCGGGTGTCACGCCTATATCCGCGCTTCCTGCAGACACAACATCTTTTTTGGGGGGTTCGCTGGGTAGGGGTACTCGGGAGGACATAAAGAAAATGCCTCTCATGCAGCCGACTGCATTTGGTTGGGGATGTGAATGGGGGAAGTACGGGCGCTGCAGAAGCGGTGGGTTCCCAATTAGGATTGGCGAATGCAGCAGGAAGGGCACTATGGGCACGACGGGCCTGTGTTTGTCTTTTTGGTGGCAGCGGGACACTACTTGTGCTTGCCACCTCACCAGCTTGAACTGCACTTATGGGACTCGCCACGTCACCAAGTGTTACTGCAGTGCTGGTTTGACTACGACCGGGGTGTACTAGGCCGCTGGCGCTTGCCAGTTCACCAAAACGCTACCAAAAAATCTGTTGGCGATCGCAGGGATCAGGCCTGACTCTGCGAACGCTGCAGTTATGCGTTTAGTCTTTTGTAAGTGACAGTGATCGATCGATACTGCACTTGGGTGGGCTGGGCTGGGCCGGGCGGAGGGGCAAAACGCAGGTGCTAGCAGGTATCTGGGCTGATCCCGCTAACACTGCGTTTTTGGGTACCCTAAACTGCTGGGGACGCTGGTATAGATCTGATCGGATCAGATATTGATGCGTTCAGATACTATACCACTAAGGGTGGTGTACGGTGCCTGCGTGGGTGTTAGCGGTACTGGCGCTAACCTGACGCTGCCTGGGGCTGGTGCTTGCCAGTTCACCAAAATACTACCAAAAAAACTGTTAGCGATCGCAGGGATCAGGCCTGACTCTGCGAACGCTGCAGTTATGCATTTAGTGTTTTGTAAGTGTCAGTGATCGATCGATACTGCACTTGGGTGGGCTGGGCTGGGCCGGGCGGAGGAGCAAAACGCAGGTGCTAGCAGGTATCTGGGCTGATTCTGCTAACACTGCGTTTTTGGGAACCCTAAACTGCTGGGGACGCTAGTATAGATCTGATCGGATCAGATATTGATCCGTACAGATACTATACCACTAAGGGAGGTGTACGGTGCGTGCGTGGGTGTTAGCACTACTGGCACTAACCTGACGCTGCCTGGGGCTGGTGCTTGCTTGCCAGTTCACCAAAATACTACCAAAAAAACTTAGCGATCGCAGGGATCAGGCCTGACTCTGCGAACGCTGCAGTTATGCGTTTAGTGTTTTGTAAGTGTCAGTGATCGATCGATACTGCACTTGGGTGGGCTGGGCGGAGGGGCAAAACGCAGGTGCTAGCAGGTATCTGGGCTGATCCCGCTAACACTGCCTTTTTGGGAACCCTAAACTGCTGGGGACGCTAGTATAGATCTGATCGGATCAGATATTGATCCGATCAGATACTATACCACTAAGGGAGGTGTATGCTGCGTGCGTGGGTGTTAGCGGTACTGGCGCTAATCTGACGCTGCCTGGGGCGACGCATATCACCGCCGGGCGATCAGGGGGCTAAACCTTTATTCGGTAATAAACGGCGGGTGCCCTGACACTATAAAAAATAAACGAACTAACCAGCGTCACCCGTAACACTTATACGGTGATCAGTGGTGAAAGGGTTAACTAGGGGGCAATCAAGGGGTTAAAACATTTATTAGGTAGTATATGGGGGTCCCTGACGCTATAAAACGCTGACGGCGAACCTAAATATTTACCTCCCTAACTAGCGTCACCAGCGACACTAATACAGCGATCAGAAAAATTATTGCTTAGCGACACTGGTGACAGGGGGTGATCAAGGGGTTAAAACTTTATTAGGGGGGGTTAGGGGGTACCCTAGACCTAAAGGGGGGTAACAGTAACTGTGTCCCAACACTGTAACTGTCACAAACTGACACTATGCAGTAATCAGAAAAAAAAAAAAAACTGCTGGTGTCAGTTTGTGACAGGGGGGGGGGGGGGGGGGCGTGATCGGGGGGTTTAGTGTGCCTGGCATGTTCTACTGAGTGTGTAGTGTGTTGTGCACTCACAGTGATGTCTTCTCTCCTCGGGCCGGAACGGAAATTACAGAGCCGAGGGGAGATGACATCATTTCCTTTGCTGCTGTTTAGCATACAGCAGCAAAGGAATGATTCGATTGGCCGGCGGCGATCGCGAGGGGGGGCCACGAACGGATGGTCTCCCCCTCACCTCTTATCGCCGCTGGACAAAAGACGACCGCCTCGGGCACCGGTGGGGGGTCCGATCGGACCCCCCACCCGCGGAAGGCAAATCACGTACATGTACGTGATTTTGCCTGTCCGTGCCACCTTGCTGACGTACATCGGCGTGAGGCGGTCGTCAAGTGGTTAAAAGAAAAACAAATTTTGAAGTACTTTTGAGCAAGAGTCAAGTCTCTGATATATCAAATGTACTGAGATTTTTTGTATGAACATTTAACGGAAATCTACCAATGTATGGCCAGATTTATGCTGGCCATACACTATACGAAAAATCGGCCGAAAAATCGTTCGTATAGACACTTCGTTCATTTTTCGGCAAGTTAATGGGCACAAATCGATAATCGTTTGTGACGTTTTTGTGGAAAAAAAACGAACGGCATGTTTGGAAAATTTCTGCCGAACGTACGATAAATTGCAAGGTTAATGTGTTTCCCGTCCGAACTCTCTGCACTAGGTATATGTAAAAAAACGAACAAAAAATTATTCACTTATGTCCACTGAACGATTTATCGGCCATTACATGATGGCACGATCGTTTGCGGTCACGGTCGAACGTTAGTTTTTCGAAAATGGGTTCGGCCGATTTTCTGTATAGTGTATGGCCAGCATTAGTGTCTTTGGGAACTCGACTGACAGCTGGTGGTTTGGAACATGGAGCACTTAGACAAATTGTCTTAGGAGTAGTCTGGATATATGGAGATTGACACATTTTCAAAGGTGATAGGCCTTTCTCTTGTATTGCTTGTTGGGTTGCATCACAGTCCCTATATTTAAGTACCCTCATAATAAATATTGTGGTGGTTTCCCAGGTAGAGGAGATCTGGGAGGGATTCTGTGGGCTCTTTGAATAATAAATGCTAAGAGTACAATAATGTTGTTGTAATGGCCCTCTACCTGAATGTACAAACAGCAGAGGTGGATCCCATATCCAATATGCCCATATGTTGCTTTTTCCCCAAAAGCCTAATCTGTCTATAACATTGTAAATTGGAAGGGTTTTCTCAGGAAATTCCAAAGTCTCCTCCCTCACCTCCTTTTTCCCCTTACATCCTTGCATCCTCTACTCCACCTCCCTTCCCATCTGCTCCTACATTTCCTACATTGATCCCTTACTCTATTCCTGAATTTTCATCATTGAGCACGCACACCTGCATTTCCCAAACAAACCTAAGACTTGTTATATGTTGTTAAGTGATAATGTTGACTAGAGCCCTTCTTTTCACAGACGATTACAGGGTGGTGGTGCGATGTTGGTCTATTGAGTGAGGTGGACCCACACCTGCTCATGAGTAATGGAGTATAATAAGGAGTATGAATAAGTATAGGTTTGATTGCAAAAGTTTAGGTATTTATTAGGGTGAGGATACGGGTAATTTTAGGGTACAACAGATGAGTCAGCATAAGGTACAGGATACAAGTTACAAACATGAAAACATGGCAATACAACATGCAGAGGATCCACAATCATAGGACTCCAGGTGTGTATGGGACACACACACAGAGAGTACCCGACGCGTTTTGAGATAAACTCTTCCTCAGGGGTGTCTGATAGGGATCAGCAAGCACAGAGGTGTGTCATATAATGTTGCTTGGAAGGCATGTATTACTGCACTGTATCCAAAGAAGCACTCAAAAGGACGGGGGGTTTGTAGGGGGGGCCCGTGACACCCAGACCCGGCGGGGCGGTCTGAGAGAGCTCCCCAGCAAAGGGCGCCACAAAGGCCACCGTGGAGAAGAGTAATCTTAGGTATGCTCCAATCTGGAGAGGGCCGAGAAAAGGCCAATGCAGGCAGGGGACTGCGGGTCTCCGAAAGGAGGGGGTTCACGGCCTTCCGCCCTACATTGCTGCACGCCGCTGCTTCAACCACCAGGTTGGACTCCCTGGCCCGGACCCCCTGTTGGAACACCCCCCTCCATTGCCCCCAGACTGGTATTACTGCCGCTACCCCCCTGGGACACCTCAACCCTCACAGGGACTGGATGCACACAGTCTGGAGCATCACACAGGATTATCGCACTGGCTTACCGGGCCGAACCATAAGGGAAAAAAAAACCCTCCTTTCGGAGACCCGCAGTCCCCTGCCTGCATTGGCCTTTTCTCGGGCCTCTCCAGATTGGAGCATACCTAAGATTACTCTTCTCCACGGTGGCCTTTGTGGCGTCCTTTGCTGGGGAGCTCTCTCAGACCGCCCCGCCGGGTCTGGGTGTCACGGGCCGGACGTAGACTGGGGGCGAGCGGCCTACTGAAGTCCAGTGGTGTGTCTTTTTATCCCCCCTACAAACCCCCCCCGTCCTTTTGAGTGCTTCTTTGGATACAGTGCAGTAATACATGCCTTCCAAGCAACATTATATGACACACCTCTGTGCTTGCTGATCCCTATCAGACACCCCTGAGGAAGAGTTTATCTCGAAACGCGTCGGGTACTCTCTGTGTGTGTGTCCCATACACACCTGGAGTCCTATGATTGTGGATCCTCTGCATGTTGTATTGCCATGTTTTCATGTTTGTAACTTGTATCCTGTACCTTATGCCGACTCATCTGTTGTACCCTAAAATTACCCGTATCCTCACCCTAATAAATACCTAAACTTTTGCAATCAAACCTATACTTATTCATACTCCTTATTATACTCCATTACTCATGAGCAGGTGTCCCCTTTAAAGTCCCGTAAGAGGAACAAAATTTCCATTTCTTCTTTTCACAGGCGGCACAACCTTTCTACCCAGAATATGCAAGGAGTTTTACATGGCCTCTTATTATCTGCAATTTTCTTGTCCATGTGTTATTTCCTTGTACTTATGCAAAAATTCAATAAAAACGTATAGGAGGTGAAAACAGTGAAGGGGATTCTCCTGATAATTTAATTTTTGAAAGCAGAAGGTAAACTTGCTGTAGAGATGGTCTGGCATTGTTAGCCACTCGTTGAAGAGAGTCTTCCAAGTGACTAATGCAGAACTCTTCCAACACCGAGCTGGAAGATTCTGTAGGTCCTGGTGCAGCAAGGAAACACAGAGGTTCACTTCATTGATCTTTGTGATGAGGCCAGCTTGACAACTCACAATAGCCCCCAAGATTTTTGCAATGCCATCTGCCAGGGGTGGACTGGGAGAGGCATCGACGTGTTCCATCAGAGACATCTGCAAGACACAAATTGCCATCTTGGTTTTCTTTTCAGAAGTGCTTAAGCTTAACTACTACTTCAGAATTCGACTAATGCCGCGTACACACGGTCGTACTTTTCGTCTACAAAAGTCCAACGGACGCTGACGGACTAAAGCTGGCTGGTAATCCGATCGTGTGTGGGCTTCTCCGGACTTTCAACGTACTTTTTTAGCCTCAAATCCGACGTACTTTAGATTTGAAACATGCTTTAAAACTTTACTTCGTAACTACGACGGACCCCGAAATCCGCTCGTCTGTGTGCTAGTCCGACGGACAAAAAGCCACGCTAGGGCACCTATTGGCTACTGGCTATGAACTTCCTTATTTTAGTCCGGTGTACGTCATCACGTACGAATCCGACCGACTTTTGTGTGGTCGTGTGTAGGCAAGTCCGTTCGTTAGAAAGTAGGCCGCAAGTCCGCCGCAAGTCCACCGAAAGTCTGCCGGAAGTCTGTCGGACAGGCTGTCTGACTTTTGTAGACGAAAAGTACGACCGTGTGTACGCGGCATAAGAGATTCCCATTGCAAGCCAAGGTGTAACAGATGAAGTAGCAGGTGTGAATAAGATTAGTTTCTTGCTGTTTGCATCAATAGGATGAATATGATGGATATCAGAGTGCAGATGTCAGACACCAAGGGGGAGATTTACTAAAACTGGTGCATAAACAGAATCTGGTGTAGCTGTGCAGAGTAACAATCAGCTTCTAACTTCAGCTTGTTCAATTAAACTTTGACAATAAAACCTTTGTGTGCACCGGTTTTAGTAAATCCCCCCCCCCCCCCAAGTGTCTTACTCGTAGAATGAATGGTTAGGCTTAACATAGAGTTCCAGCCTAACATTAATGCCGTGTACACACGAGCGGAATTTCCGACAGAAAGAGTCCGATGGCAGCTTTTCATCGTATATTCCGACCGTGTGTATGCCCCATCTGACTTTTTCTGTTGAAAATTCAGACGGACTTAGATAGAGAACATGTTCTATATTTTTCTGACGGAACAAATTACTATCGGAAAAAACGCTTGTCTGTATGCTGTTCCGACGTACCAAAAACGACGCATGCTCTGAAGCAAGTACGAGACAGAAGCTATTGGCTACTGTACTTCCGTTTTCTAGTCCCGTCGTACGTGTTGTACGTCACCGCATTCTGAACGGTCGGAATTTGGTGTGACCGTGTGTATGCAAGACTTACTCCGGCAGATTTAACCCCTAAACGGCACTTGGTTGTGCGAGACTGTACCCAAATAAAATGCAAGTCCTTTTTTCTCCACAAATAGAGCTTTGTTTTGGTGGTATTCGATCACGAATGCGTTTTTTAATTTTTTGCGCTATGAACAAAAAAAGACCGACAACTTTCTGCTATAAAACATATGCAATTAAAAAAACTGTAAAAAAATCAAAATTTCTTGATAAATTTGGGCCAATATGTATTCTGCTGCATATGTTTGGGAAAAAAAATCCCAATAAGCATATATTGATCGGTTTGTGCAAAAGTTATAGCGTCTACAAATTATGGGATATACAGTATACTGGAATTTGTATTTATTTTTTACTAGTAAAGGCAGCGATCGGCAACTTATGGTGGGACTGCGAAATTGCAGCGGATATTCATTCACTGACACTTTTGATACTTTTTAGGAACCAGTGACACTAATACAGTGATCAGTGCTAAAAATATACATTGTCACTGTACTAATAACACTGGCTGGGAAGGGGTTAAACATCTAGGACAATCAAATGGTTAAATGTGTGCCTAGCCAGTGTTTTCGTGTATTGTGGGAGGTGTTTTTACAAGGGAAAGTACAAGATTTTATTACCTGCTTTGCGGAAAGAAAACGGAAAATTGTATACTCGCCT
The DNA here is from genome assembly GCA_037952835.1 of Lithobates septentrionalis. Lineage (NCBI taxonomy): Eukaryota > Metazoa > Chordata > Amphibia > Anura > Ranidae > Lithobates > Lithobates septentrionalis. Next base: position 4,709,228 of record JBBDGP010000734.1, on the reverse strand, counting down.
TTCCGTAATTTTCCTTTCCTGACGCCTCTCCATGGCAGCACACACTGGGTTGTGACTCCGCCCCCACAACCTGACAGGATTGGTTAGCTATAAATTTGAAGGGGAGACACCCCGCTGCATTCTCTGTAAATATATCACCATAAAACGGGGTGGGAATCTGTGTGCTGCCATGGAGAGGCGTCAGGAAAGGAAAATTACGGAAAGGTGAGTATACAATTTTCCGTTTTCCTGACGCCTCCATGGCAGCACACACTGGGAAATAACTCGCCAGTCGGGTGGGTGCAAGAAAATAATATTTATTCCTTATAATGCGGAAGAATTGGCTCTAACAACGGATCTACCGAAGTCTGCCATAGCCAAGTGAGCAGAATCTACTCTATAGTGAGAAATGAAAGTATGTCTGGAGGACCAAGTTGCTGCTTTGCAAATAGTCTCCGGTGAAACCCTGCAATACGCTGCCCAGGAGGTAGCCACTGCCCTGGTTGAGTGAGCCCTAATGCCTTCAGGAATTGCCATATGCCGCAAGGAGTATGCCTTCTTGATGGACTTGACTAACCAGGAGGCGATAGTACGTGAAGTAGCCGCTTGACCTCGTCTGTTCCCATGTGGAATGACCATGAGGGTATCCGTCTTCCTAAAAGAATTTGTAGCCGCCAGGTAACTAATGATGGTAGTTTTAACATCCAGAGGATGAGGTTCACCCTGATCATTAGTGAAGGATGGTAAGACAATATCTTGGTTGTAGTGGAAGGAAGTTGCTACCTTCGGGATGAAGTGGTCTGAAGGTCTTAGTACTACCTTATCAGGGAAGAATACTAAGTAAGGTTCTGATGCCATCAGTGCTTGGATTTCAGATACCCTCCTTGCTGATGTAATTGCAATGAGAAAAGACAGTTTTAGGGTCAGATCCCACAGAGATATTGATTCGGATGTAGTAAAAGGAGGATTGGTGAAGGCATCGAGAACTACTGAGAGATCCCATGATGGAAAAACTGGTTTCTTAGGAGGTTTGATTTTCAGACAGGCTCTCAGGAATTGGATAACCAGCGGATGTAATGCCCATCTGGTGCCTGTTTTGGCCGACAAGGCGGATACTTGTACCTTAAGGGTACTTGAACTTAGACCTTTGTTGACTCCTGACTGGAGGAACTCTAGGATTTGAGAAGGTTCTGGAGCAATAGGATCCCATCCCTTCTGCTGCGCCATTGTAAAGAATTTGTTCCAAATTCTTGTATAGGTGGTGTTGGTGGTACTTTTCCTGGCTTGCATCAGGGTTGATATTACTTCCTGTGAGCAGCCTTGTTCCCTTAACCTAACCCTTTCAACTTCCATGCTGTCAGATGTAGTTTCTCTGGAGCTGGATGTAGGAATTGGCCTTGAAATAGCAGATCCGGAGTTACCGGAAGGAGGATTGGAGGTTGAAGGCTGAGCTGCAATAGGGTCGTGAACCATGGTCTTCTCGGCCAAAGAGGGATTATCGCGATTACCGTGGCTGAAGATCTCCGAAGCCTGGACAGGAATCTCGCAAATAGCGGAGTTGGCGGGAATATGTACCCCAACTTGAAGTTCCAGGGGTGAATTAGACAATCTATCCCCTCGGCTGAAGGGAAAGATGCTCTGGACAGAAACCTCCGACACTTCGTATTCGCCGGAGTAGCTGCTAAGTCGATCTCTGGTACTCCCCATGTCTCCGTAAGAAGAGAAAAGGCCTGGAGACTCAGGGACCATTCGTTGTTCGAAAGAGTTTCTCGACTCAGGTAATCGGCTAACATGTTCTGTGCCGCAGGAACATATATTGCTTTTAGATCTGCTAGGTGTGCCTGTGCCCATTCCAAGATAGGGCGGACTTCCTCCATCAATGTGAGACTCTTGGTACCCCCTTGCCTCTGGATGTAGGACACTGTCACCTTGTTGTCCATCCGAATAAGCACGTTCTTCCCTCTGAGGACTGGTGCAAATGCCATGAGGGCCTGGAAGGCTGCTCTGAGTTCCAGTATATTCGATACTAAATCCTGGCCCCGGAACTGCCATCGGCCCTGCGCTGCTTGATCTTGACAGTGAGCTCCCCAGCCGCTCTGACAGGCATCCGAGGTGACTATTATTGGATCTGGGGGAACTATCAGTTTGTATTTCCTGAGGTTGGTCAAGTGTGTCCACCACCACACTGATTGCTTCATTGGTCTGGAGATGGTAATGGTCTGACGCATCGATACTCCATCCCTCTGCCTCAGAAAGGAGTTTTGGAGGATTCTCATGTGCCATTGTGACCATTGCACCATGGGCAGGGTTGCAGCCATAGACCCTAGCACACTTAAGCAGATTCTGGCTGGAAGATGCCTTGCTGATAGTAATCTCCACATCTTCTGTACTAGAGGCTGAATCTTCTCCTGAGGAAGTTGTACCATGTTCAATTTGGTGTTCAGATCTGCTCCCAAGAATACCATGTTTTGAGTGGGTTGTAAGCTGCTCTTTTTCCAGTTGACTAGCCAGCCGAAGTCTTGGAGAGTCGTGAGTAAGATCTTCTGATGGCATAGCAAGGTTTCTTGATCCTCTGCCAAGAGCAGGATGTCGTCCAAATAATGGTGGACTCGCAGACCCTTCTCCCTAAGGAATGCAACCAAGGGTAGAAGGACCTTGGTAAATGTCCTGGGAGCCGACGAGATGCCGAAAGGAAGGCACTGAAATTGGAAGTGGCTTTTGTTGATGGCAAATCGGAAGAATTTTTGAAAGGCGGGATGAATTGGAATATGTAGATAAGCGTCTGATAAATCTACTGAGAGCATCCAGTCGCCCAGGTTCACTGCCAGAAGTATAGACTGCAGACTCTCCATTTTGAAGGCCTCTGTTTTTATGTTCCTGTTGAGATTTTTTAAATCCAATACAGGACGTAAGTCTCCGGTCTTCTTCTTTACCAAAAATAGTGGGGAATAGAACCCCCTCCCCTTTTGATCTGACGGAACTTCCAGTATTGCCCCTTTCTCCTTCAATTCCACTATATATTTTAATAGTAACTTCCTTTTGACTAGTGAAGATGGCAGTCTTGTTGATTGGAAGTGATTTTTTGGAATTTTGCCCATAAACTTCCACTTGTGTCCACTGGTCCTCTATATGGCTTGACCAAATCTGTGCGAAGTCCTTGAGCCTGGCGCCCACCTGTACTGAGTGGGCAGGCGAACCTTCAAAAAGACTTCTGCTGCTCCCCTACCGGGGTAGGCTTGGACTTCTGCATCCTTAGGAAGGAAGGTCTTGTGTTCTTCCAGTCCCTTCTAAACTCCCTACCAGGACGGTAGGATCTAGCTTCCCTATATTTCTCAGGAAGGTTGCGCCTGAAGAAGGAACCCTTTTGGGCCCTTGGGTCTTCTATCTGAGGGAATTAATCCCGACTTCCCTCCTGTTACCTTCGAAATAACGGTGTCCAATTTAGACCCGAACAGGTTTGAGCCATCATATGGAATTCTGCACCAGTTTGTTTTGGATGCAGTATCGGCCATCCATGGTTTCAGCCACAAGGCCCTTCTTGCTGTGACTGAGGCTAGCATTGATCTCGCCGAGGATCTTATAATATCCACTGAGGCTTCTGCCACGAAGTCACCTGCCAACTTGATCTCCTGAAGAGAAGATATTATTTTATCTATTTCAGTACCGTCTTGCAGATCCTTCTCCACCTTGGTTGCCCAACCTGATATGGCTTTGGCCACTGCTGCTGTGGTAATTGCTGGTCTGCATGCGCCCCCAGCAGTGGAGTATGCTTTCTTCAATTCTAGATCCAATTTCCGATCCAGAACATCCCGAAAGGAAACTGCGTCTTCAATAGGCAGAGTGACATGCCGTGCAAGACGCATCAAGGAGGAGTCGACTACTGGAGCGTTCATCAATGTTTTGACTTTTGACTCCTTCAGAGGATACATTTTTGTCAGTCTGTTGGTGAGACTGGACCGCTTATCAGATCTTTCCCACTCATCTTTAATTAGATCCTCCAGTTCACCTATAAAAGGGAAATTCTCTGGTTCTTTCCTTAAATTTGGGAAATATTTCCGGACTTTCTGCGGTTCCTCTTTATCTTCTTCCCAGCCTATCGCTTCTTTGACTGACTTTGCGAAAGGCTGTACCAGGGAAAAATCAAAACCTGCTGACATGTCCTGGTCCTCATCTCCTGAGGAGGGTTCTGATGCCTGGGGTTGGCGGTCATCCGCCACCGATGTGCTAGGCGTAGGCCTATCGATTAGTGGTGCTGTTGTCTCCCTTATGGATTCCCGCACAGATTCTCTTATGAGCTCCGTAGCGACTCTTGCGTCTAATTCCTTGTCCTTTGCTGCTTCATTGAAGCAGGATCTGCAGACTAATTTCTCTGGCAAGGCCGGTGCGCCGCATACCCAGCAAGCGTTTGCTGCAGGACGGGTGTGGCGGCTCTGGCGGTGTGATGAAGGTGACCGTCTGCGGTGTGACCGACTATGACGGGAGCGGCTGTGACGTGAGCGGCTATGTCTTCGGTGGCGGGAAGAAGACCTTGAACGGCTTCTGCGAGACTTCTTGCTTGACGTGTGACTTGATCTCTCTTCACGCCTGGAACTTGCGGCTCTTGACCTGGTAGGGCTGCCAAAAACGCAGCGTTAGTGGTTGGCTCTCTTTTTCTCTCCCCTTCTTCAATACTTACCAATGACGGATGGCCTCTTACCTCGTTTGCTGATGGTGGTCTGCGCGGGCAGTGGTCTCCATAGTAAAAGTGACAGTAAGACTGAAGGGTAATAAGAAAAATTTTTTTTTTTTTTTTTTAAATCCATTACTTTTTTTTTTTTTTTTTAAGTCTGTAAACAGTCTAAATCAGATGATTCAACTTACCTGGGCTTGCTGAGTTGTTTTCTGCAAAGCAGTGGAACGTACGGCGAAATCCAGCTTGTTTTGTAAAATCCTCAGCAAAAAACACAGAATTTCCTGTGTTTTTAAATTTGGCGCCGCCGTCGCGGCAAAATGACGCTCCCGCGCATGCGCAGAGCGTCCCGAACACCTCGGCGCCATCTTGGAGAAGGGCATAGCCCTCCCAAGGCAGCACCTAGCACTAAGGCCAATTGCAGAGCAGAGGAGGAGCGTCGGCGGCCATGACGGTTCCACAGCGGTGGACAGCAAGTGCCAGCAAGCCCCCTGAGCATCTACATACAGAAAGAAAGGTACAGGCAAAACGAAAAGAAAGGAGACCACTGCAAATATGAAGCTTCTTTAAAGCTTACTGTGCCAGATGTCCAGACGCCCCCTGAGACCACCAGACCGGGGGTTCCCTCCATAGAAGCTCCTTTAGAGACTGTACAGGAGGGACTTCCAAACAGGAGAGGCTTGAACCTGCTGGGGCGAGTGCGGTAAGAGGCTTTTTCTTAATCTTGACAACAGGAGCCAGCTTGCTTCCCAATCTGTCAGGTGAGGATAAAAAAGAGAATGCAGCGGGGTGTCTCCCCTTCAAATTTATAGCTAACCAATCCTGTCAGGTTGTGGGGGCGGAGTCACAACCCAGTGTGTGCTGCCATGGAGGCGTCAGGAAAATCTATTACTTCCCCGCTGACAGGACAGGGCTCTGCCTAGTCACGTAAATTCATAACGATCACCAGGTGCCCATGGTGATCCATTGGCCGGCAACTGATGATCAATATCTCCCGTGTCTCATCACAGCACAGCCGGGTCACCAGCAGCGCACGCCCCCTACCCAAAAGTTTTAGATCACGTACTAGGTACGTAATTTGGCGCAGCCGAGCTGCCTTGCATCTAGGTTATACGATCGGCAAGTGATTAAAAATTCTCCCTCCCTACACCTGCTACTTATCTTTCCCAACATGTGTAAAAAAAAGAGGTATGTATACTCCCTCTGTCAGTAAACGGCAGCTGCAGGGGAGAGAAGGGAGCACCGACAATGACTGGGGTTTGGGTGTCTATGGGTGATAACCCCAATTCCTAGCCATTGTCGTGTGCTCCCTTCTCTCTCATACAGCTGCCACTCCTTTACACAGGGGATCACATGACCGGACTGGAGTGGACTAATGCAGGGTACAACACAGGCCGAAAACCAGCGGAAAACAATCGGTTTGGGAGGAAATGAACGACTTTTGGCTTGTATGTACAGCTCCTCATCTGACAAAAGCCAGTCTCACAACCTCCTTCTGTTCAACGAGCAAGCTGGAAACCAGCATCCAATCAGCAATTGGCTGCTGAGTGTTCTGGTGGGAGGCAGTCCCTCTGTCAGAACACAACAGCTCAGCGGGAGAGATTGCTACACCAACATCGGATGTGTCAGTACGATGATCTGTAAGTTCGGGCTCAACGAAAATACTTATAGTGTGTACCAGGCTTAAGAATAGGTAACCATACACATCTTTTATTTACACAGGTTAGGCAGTATAAGTACAGTGCCTTGCAAAAGTATTCACCCCCCCCCCCTGGCTTTTTACTTATTTTGTTACATTACAGCCTTTAGTTCAATGTTTTTTTAATCTGAATTATATGTGATGGATCAGAACACTATAGTCTAAGTTGGTGAAGTAAAATTAGAAAAAAAATATATACATAAAACAATTTTTCAGAAATAAAAAACTGATAATTGGCATGTGCGTATGTATTCACTCCCCTTTGTTATGAAGCCCATAAAAAGCTCCCTTCAGAAGTTACATAATTAGTGAAATGATGTCCACCTGTGTGCAAACTAAGTGTCACATGATCTGTCATTACATATACACACCTTTTTGAAAGGCCCCAGAGGCTGCAACACATAAGCAAGAGGCACCACTAGCCAAACACTGCTATGAAGACCAAGGAACTCTCCAAACAAGTAAGGGGCAATGTTGTTGAGAAGTACAAGTCAGGGTTAGGTTATAAAAAAATATCCAAATCTTTGATGATCCTTAGGAGCACCATCAAATCTATCATAACCAAATGTAAAGAACATGGCACAACAGCAAACCTGCCAAGAGATGACCACACACCAAAACTCACGGACCGGGCAAGGAGGGCATTAATCAGAGAGGCAGCACAGAGACCTAAGATAACCCTGGAGGAGCTGCAGAGTTCCACAGCAGAGACTGGAGTATCTGTACATAAGACAACAATAAGCCGTACGCTCCATAGAGTTGACCATTATGGCAGAGTGGCCAGAAGAAAGCCATTACTTTCAGCAAAAAACAAAATGGCACGTTTTGAGTTTGCGAAAAAGGCATGTGGTAGACTCCCAAAATATATGGAGGAAGGTGCTCTGGTCTGATGAGACTAAAATTGAACTTTTTGGCCATCAAAGAAAACGCTATGTCTGGCGCAAACCCAACACATCACATCACCCAAAGAACACCATCCGCACAGTGAAACATGGTGGTGGCAGCATCATGCTGTGGTGATGTTTTTCAGCAGTCAGGACTGGGAAACTGGTCAGAGTTGAGGGAAAGATGGATGGTGCTAAATACAGGGATATTCTTGAGCAAAACCTGTACCACTCTGTGTGTGATTTGAGGCTAGGATGGAGGTTCACCTTCCAGCAGGACAATGATCCTAAACACACTGCTAAAGCAACACTTGAGTGGTTTAAGGGGGAACATGTAAATGTGTTGGAATGGCCTAGTCAAAGCCCAGACCTCAATCCAATAGAAAATCTGTGGTCAGACTTAAAGATTGCTGTTCACTAGGGCTGGGGAAAAAAATCTATTTGAATCTTGAATCAAGTTGAGACGTTAAATCGCTTCAAATTTTCAGCAAATCGATTTTTTTTCACCAGGACCGGCGCTGACACCGCGTCGGTCCTGAGGAGCTGTGGGCAGGAGTTTTTAGGCGAAGCCGGACAGCGCGGACTAGGTCGCAGCCGCGGCCTCGCCTAAAAACTCCTGCCCGCAGCTGTTCAGGACCGGCGCAGTGTCCATAAAAAAAAAAAAAACTCGATTCGAATCGTGAATTTTTTTTTTTTAAATTGCAGATTTTTTTTGGGAGAAAATCACCCAGCTCTACTGTTCACAAACGCAAACCATCCAACTTGAAGGAGCTGGAGCAGTTTTGCAAGGAGGAATGGGCAAAAATCCCAGTGGTAAGATGTGGCAAGCTCATACAGACTTATCGAAAGCGACTTGGAGCTGTGATAGCCGCAAAAGGTGGCTCTACAGTAGTACAGTATTGACGTTAGGGGGTGAATAGTTATGCACATTGACTTTTTCTGTTATTTTGTCCTATTTGTTGTTTGCTTTGCAATAAAAAAAAAAAAAATCTTTAAAGTTGTGGGCACCCCAGGCGTCTATATTTCCCTCCCCCCCTCCCTCTAATCTGGGAGGTGGTAGGGTTGACTGATCAATAGCACACTGATGTTGTATCTAAAGATCTCCTTAAATTATCCCATCAAGGAAAAGCTATATGAAGATAACATAATTCTCATCCTGTATAGGCTTGGGCCCCGGTTACGACTTTGATCAAGATTATGCTTACAATATTATCATATGGAATGGAGGAGTTTATGTTTTATACATGTACTGCTATAAGTTTGTAGTCTGTTGACTCATGACGGATCCTCAAATAATGCTGACATTGTTTGTACTGTCTTAAGTGTTTAATAAAATAAAAAACTTTACTGTAAAAAAAAAGTTGTGGGCATGTTCTGTAAATTAAATGATGCAAATCCTCAAACAATCCGTGTTAATTCCAGGTTGTGAGGCAACAAAACATGGAAAATGCCAAGGGGGGGGTGAATACATTTGCAAGGCACTGTAGGTAAGTAACAGTAGGAGGCGAGGGGACATTTTTAACACTAGTTAGCTTTAGGCTGGAATTCAACTTTAAAGTAATTTTAAAACTTTGTTATTTAAACAAAAAAAAAAAAATACAAACATGTTATACTTACCTGCTCTGTGCAATGGTTTTGCGCAAAGCAGCCCCGATCCTCTTCTTCTGGGGTCCCCCGCCAGCACTCCTGGCTCCACCTCATCTGCAAGTGCCCCCATAGCAAGCAGCTTTTACGGGCTTGATCCTGAGCCGCTTCCTGTATCTACAGACACATACAGCGAGGCTTGGCCTCGCCCCCCACTCCCTTGTCACAGGATTTGATTGACAGTAGCAGGAGCCAATGGTCCCTCGTTACCATCCATCTGCACTGTGAGGATGGAGAGAGCTGCTGTTATCGGGCACAGCGCTTGATTGAGATTGGGCTCAGGTAAGTATTAAGGGGGGGCTGGGGGATACTCTGCACAGGTTTTTTTATTAGAATTAGAGACATAAAAATATTCTTTATTATAAATTCATATTAAAAACAGTACATAGACATATGTACATTTGCAGCAGCAGCAGCAGTTGAAGGAGATATGGTCATATAAAATAGTACTGAATATTCTTCATATTTCTCAATATACATTGTTATAGTTTTGGAAAACAGCAAAAACCAGAGAGCATCGAATGTCGATCATGAACAAATGTAACAGGTTTCCTTTATTTTGCAGATTTCGCTTCCTTGCCATTTAGAGAACTCCCAGTACTTCTAGGTATGGAGGCAAATGAGACTCACTCCGTGCGAAAGCCCTGGGCCAATCAGCACTGTCACAGCGGAGTTCATAGCCCTGTGTAACCTATAACTCTGGTGACTCTTCGCTTACCCAAAACGTTCAATTCACTCTCAGTAGCTAAACAAAGCAGAAGGGGAGAGAAAGGAAGGTAAGTATATACATTTGTATAGGTCAGAATTAAAGTGAAAGTGCTCCTTTCACTCACACAGGATGTAAAGAAACATTTATTTAATCTAGGGCCAAACTCAAGACTAAAGCTGGCCAAAAACTGATTAAATTTTGGCCAATTCCTGCTGGATTCACTGAAATTTGATTATTTAGGGCCCAGTCAGCACCATCTGGCTCAACAAAAGTTGATCAGTCAATTGACTTTTGACAAAGGAGCTGTGTGGAAATACAGTAGACAGCACTGGAGGTTCCTCTATCCATGCTGTTTAGCATGGTTTGGGGAAGTCAAGTTATTTCTCTTGTTTAGCCTGTGGGGCAGAAGGATAGAAATCTTATGGTGTATGGCCAAATTTAGACACCTGCATAATGCATTCAGTGTGCATTCTTTTATTAGTACACTTGGTGTTTCTTTTGCTGAATAAAAAAAAAAAAAAAAAAAAAAAAGAGTACAACAGTTGTATTGTCAGTTAACCTCCAATTAAGACATTGATTCGTAGGACGTACATGTGTCATTTTTACATTACATTGCAATATAAATTATCTCTGTAGATACCGCTTCTGGTACAAGAGCATTGTGAAAGGAAGCAAGAGCAAAACAGTAAAAACTTCATGGCAGATTTGACAAAGTGATATCTATGAGGCAGGATGGGGTCAAGGTAGGTTATAAGCAGTACCCACTACCCTGTCTGCATTCCATTGATTTAAAGCATATTTAAACCCAAAAACAGTAAAATATTGCAGCTTACCCAGTCCTTAGGTGGCTACATTTGTTTTTGTATTTTTTTAGCCTTCATTTTCTAGATCTTTGATTAAAGGTTGTGTTTTTTTTTTTAAATTACAAACATGTTATACTTACCTGCTCTGTATAATGGTCTTGCACCAAGCAGCCCCAATCCTCTTCTTTTTGGGTCCCCAGCCGGCAGCCTTGACTCCTTGCCCTGCCAAATGCCCCCAATAGCAAGCCTCTTGCTATTGGGGGCACTCAAGCAGGCTCACTCCCACAATTGTCCATCCACACACACAGAGGATGGCTCGGCCCCACCCCCCTGCACTCTCCTCAATGGCTCACTGGCTGTAACTGACAACAATACCTCCAGCTGCTGTTCTATAAAACACAGAGAGGTGTGGTTCTGTAGTCCTCAGAGGACAATGTAACAGCACCGGCAACAAACACAGAAAGTTAGCAGCTCACAAGATTTTTTGGCACTATAAAGATACTTTTCACAGCTAAAACAAAACACTTTCAAATGGTATATTTATCAGACCTAAAGGACCAAAAAAAAACATTTTTGTTTTTTGGTTTTGTTATGCTTTAATGTTCCATCTGTCTTTGCCTCCTTCTTCAACAGGGGTCAGAGATTTCCTATAGACCACTAGACGTATAAATCTCAATACAGAAAGATAAAGGTGTAGACCTATGACCCAAGCTAAAAGGGATATGTGTGGTTGCTGTACTGTGTTATTAAACTTTTTACTGTATTGTGGGAAACCTGGAAATTATTTCTAAGTGGTAGATAAAGAAATGCTTGAAATCCTGCGCTTAGCAATAGTACCTCTTTTGTAATAGCCCACCTTCATACATCCTTGTTAATGGCTGCCGACATGGAGTCCTGCAGCTACTCCCTATATCAAGGAAACCTTCATATTTATTTGTAAGCACCCACCGCTCCCCGTCATAAAGATAAGTAATAGTAGAAGTGGGTAAAAGACAAAATACAGTCATTTAAGAAAAATGATAACAATGGTGTACCGCAACGTGTATCAGCCAGACACAGATCACCTATCTGATAAGGGCTGCGAGCTGACTGGTTGCTATGGCTTTGATCATATCATTGCTCTTGGCTCAGTTCATATAACCATGGCTCAGTGTATGACATCCTGCTTGAATGAACACGGTTACATGGAATTTTTATCAAAAAATCATATTAGAGGAGTCCTTCTGTACTGCATGGGAGTTGTGTAAACCTCTAGACTGTGTAATGCCCATTTCTGGCCACAGCAGTACCGCTTTACAGTATACAAGCAGGCCATTCAAAGTGACACTTTGGAGACAACCAATGTTATTTTCTGGAACTCAGGATCCCATTGGAGTACTACAACTCATCCTTGCTTTTCTTATTTATATGGCATTTACAGATAGTAGTATCATCTGGCTGAGGAACAAGTTCCATTTTATCACGGACTTCTGGACGGCTTGTTTGGCGCTTTGCATACGTCTGAAAAACAGAAATATTAAATTATTTGCCTTAATCAACATTTTCAGTGAAGTAGAATACCTTTATTCGTTTTGGATAGAGCAGGGAAAGGTTAGATCTTCTGTCTGGTCATTCCTGTTAGGGAGATTTTCCCTAATTTCCTGTCCTGATATACAGATTTTCTGGTTTCCTCATTCTGAAGTGCATTTTCTTATACTAGCCTTTCTCAACCGGTGTGCGGCGGCACACTAGGGTGCCGCCAGAGGTCCTCAAGTGTGCCGTGGGATCAGTGGAGAGAAGGGCTGTCAGATGAGCCCGATCTCCCGATCCCCTGCCAAACTGTCCATCGGCACTTTGAGGGAGCTCCGTCAGTTTTAGCAAAGTGAGAGTAAAGGGAAGGGGAGTGTGCTGTGCTGTGCTCTCTGCTTCCCCCTACAGTGCAGTACCTGGCTGTGTGAAGGTACTGTGCTAGAACTTTTAAAAGGGCTTTATACATGTGTGTGTACATGTGTGGGTATGTATACATGTGTGTGTACATGTGTGGGTATGTATACATGTGTGTGTACATGTGTGTGTGTGTGTACATGTTTATGTACATGTGTGTGTTTGTGTATGTGCGTATGTTAAGTTTAATCCTGACCCCCCTATTCCTGTACTGTCAGAACTGCTTTTTTTTAGGGCTTGTTCCTCTGAAAAGCAACCCATGCGCACATCGCTTTTCAGAGGCATTTGGCAGGCAGGAAAGAGGCAATATGTTGCCTTCTGACCACCTGTTTTAAGCCCGTAAATGCACGACCACACCGCAACCATGTGCAGTAGTTGCAGTGCAGCCCCATTCACCCTGGGTATACCTCCAGCTGCAGCCACAGCATGTGTACACCCCCAGCTGCTGCCTCTGCAGCTAAAGGGGGAGCAGTTGGGGGTGGTAAAAACAGCTCAACCATATAGTTTTACCACCCCTCCGACCGGACATGTGAACAAGCCCTTGGTATACATCTGGTGGATGCGTGCTGCGTGTAGGGCAGCCCATTTATCTCAATGGGCTTCCCTACCCGCTGAAATGCAGGGAAAGAAGTCCCCGAAACTTTTTTTTTTTAAATTGTGCCGCACCAAAAGCACTGAATGTTTGACAATGTGTGGGTTTCCACTAAGAATTAATGGCACCCCTAAAGTGTAGTGCATTTGTCTGTGTGTCATGAACAAGCGCGATTTTGATACACAGAAACATGAACCAAGTCTTGGACAGGGATGCCTCAAGACTGAAAATACTTTTCAAGGGCGCCTCAACTGGAAAAAGGTTGAGAAACACTGTCTTATACAATTCACTAGGATCTGCAGACTCCAAAATGAACATATGAAAATGCACAACAGAGATGGACTAGGAATGTTGCACTAGGCAGGGACACAGGGGTTGATTTACTAAAACTGGAGAGTGCAAAATCTGGGGCAGGTCTGCATAAAAACCAATCAGCTTCCAGGTTTTTTTTAATCAAAGCTTAATATAACAAGCTGAAGTTAGAAGCCGATTGGCTACCATGCACAGCTGCGCCAGAGTTTGCTATCTCTCGTTTTAGTAAATCAACCCCACAGACAGCAGTAGAGTTTTACAGAGCACCTAACCCTGGCCCACTCTGAAAAAAACAAAAAAAAAAAAAAAACTTTGGCTGGGGAACCACTGTAGAATTTCAGAAGAATGGAAAGATGGGTTTCAGTTTCAAATGTAAAGAAAATAAAGAATGTAAAAAAAAGAAGGTAAAGCGACAAAGCTGAACAAGTTACATAGTAGGTGAGGTTGAAAAAAGACACAAGTCCATCAAGTCTAACCTATGTGTGTGATTATATGTCAGTATTACATTGTATATCCCTGTATGTTGTGGTCGTTCAGGTGCTTCTATAATAGTTTTTTAAACTATCGATGCTCCCTGCTGAGACCACTGCCTGTGGAAGGGAATTCCACATCCTGGCCGCTCTTACAGTAAAGAACCCTCTACATAGTTTAAGGTTAAACCTCTTTTCTTCTAATTTTAATGAGTGGCCATGTGTCTTATAAAACTCCCTTCCACGGAAAAGTTTTATCCCTATTGTAGGGCGCCTCCCTGCCTCAAAGCACCCACCCCCCATGTTGAGGGCATGCGGCCTGGTACGGTTCAGGAGGGGGGGGGGGGGGGGGCGCTCGCTCGTCCCCACCCCCATTCCAGACCGGCCGGGCTGCGTGCTCGGATAAGGGTCTGGTATGAATTTGGGTTGTTTTTTTTTAGCGTAGGGGGTTCCCCTTAAGATCCATACCAGACCCAAGGGCGTGGTATGCTCTTGGAGGGGAAACCCACGTCGTTTTTTTATTTAAAATTTGGTGCGGAGTTCCCCCTCAAGATCATCTGAGCACAAGTCGCATGCCGAAGTCGGATCATGCGAGACGGCGATCCGACTTTGATCCGACTTCAATTATAGTCAATGGGCTGAAGTAGGATCAAAGTCGGACCAATGTAGTACAGGGAGCATTTCTAAAGTCAGAATAACTTGTGTCGGAACAGTTAGGACGGCTCCCATAGGGAAACATTGAATTTCACACCTCATGCGACATGAGCTCCCAACGTTTGTCGGACCAGTGTGAACCCAGCCTTAGGCTCGGTTCACACTACCGCGACTTGGGATCCGACTTTAAGCCCTCAAGTCGCCCCAGAAAGAGATTCACATTACAGTGAATGGGAGCGTCTTAATAGACACTACTGAAGTCGCTCCGACTTCAGAGCGTACTCCCTGTACTACTTTGATCCGACTTCAGCCTATTGACTATCATTGAAGTCGGATCGCCGTCTCGCATGATCCGACTTCGGCATGCGACTTGTGCTTGAGGGGGAACTCCGCGCCAAATTTTAAATAAAAATCCGGCATGGGTTCCCCCTCCAAGGGCATACCAGGCCCTTGGGTCTGGTATGGACCTTGAGGGGAACCCCCTACGCCGAAAAGACGGCGTGGGGGGTCCCCCCCAATCCATACCAGACCCTTATCCGAGCACGCAGCCCGGCCGGACAGGAATGGGGGTGGGGACGAGCGAGCGCCCCCCCCCCTCCTGAACCGTACCAGGCCGCATGCCCTCAACATGGGGGGTTGGTGCCTTGGGGGAGGGGGGCGCGCTGCGGCCCCCCCACCCCAAAGCACCTTGTCCCCATGTTGATGAGGACAAGGGCCTCTTCCCGACAACCCTGGCCGTTGGTTGTCGGGGTCTGCGGGCGGAGGGCTTATCGGAATCCGGGAGCCCCCTTTAATAAGGGGGCCCCCAGATCCCGGCCCCCCACCCTATGTGAATGAGTATGGGGTACATCGAACCCCTACCCATTCACCTAGGGAAAGTGTCAATTTAAAAAAAAACACTACACAGATTTTTAAAGTAATTTATTAGACAGCTCCGGGGGTCTTCTTCCGACTTTGGGGGTCTCTCCGGTTCTTCTCCGCGCTCTCCGGGTCTTCTGCCGGGCTCCTCCGCTATTTTCTGCTCTTTTGCTATAGCGGAGGAGCCCGGTCTCCTGCCTTCTTCTCTTCGGGGGTCTCCGGTTCTTCTCCGCGCTCTCCGGGTCTTCTGCCGGGCTCCTCCGCTATTTTCTGCTCTTTTGCCGCTCTTTTGCTATAGCGAAGGAGCCCGGTCTTCAATCTTCTGCCTTCTGCCCTCTTCTCCTGATGTTGACACGACGCTCTCTGGGGCTGGAATGCACTCTGAGCGCTCCGCTCTGACTTATATAGGCGGTGACCCCGCCCCCTTATGCCGTCACAGTCCCTGGGCATGCTGGGACTGTGACGGTTTAGGGGGCGTGGTCATCACCCGATGACCACGCCCCCTTATGTCGTCATAATCCCAGCATGCCCAGGGACTGTGACGGCATATGGGGGTGGGGCCACCGCCTTTATAAGTCAGAGCAGAGCGCACAGAGAGCATTCTAGCCGGAGAGAGCGTCGTGTCAACATCAGAAGAAGAGAAGAGGGCAGAAGACCGAAGACCTTGCTCCTCCGCTTTAGCAAAAGAGCGGCAAAAGAGCAGAAGAGAGCGGAGGAGCCCGGCAGAAGATCCGGAGAGCGTGGAGAAGAACCGGAGAGACCCCCGAAGTCGGAAGAAGACCCCCGGAGCTGTCTAATAAAATACTTTAAAAATCTATGTAGTGTTTATTTTTAAATATACACTTTTTCCCTAGGTGAATGGGTAGGGGTACGATGTACCCCATACTCATTCACATAGGGTGGGGGGCCGGGATCTGGGGGCCCCCTTATTAAAGGGGGCTCCCGGATTCCGATAAGCCCTCCGCCCGCAGACCCCGACAACCAACGGCCAGGGTTGTCGGGAAGAGGCCCTTGTCCTCATCAACATGGGGACAAGGTGCTTTGGGGTGGGGGGGCCGCAGCGCGCCCCCCTCCCCCAAGGCACCAACCCCCCATGTTGAGGGCATGCGGCCTTGTACGGTTCAGGAGGGGGGGGGGGGGGGGCGCTCGCTCGTCCCCACCCCCATTCCTGTCCGGCCGGGCTGCGTGCTCGGATAAGGGTCTGGTATGGATTGGGGGGGACCCCCCACGCCGTATTTTCGGCGTAGGGGGTTCCCCTCAAGGTCCATACCAGACCCAAGGGCCTGGTATGCTCCTGAAGGGGGAACCCATGCCGGTTTTTTATTTAAAATTTGGCGCAGAGTTCCCCCTAAAGATTCATACCAAACACAGTGGCGGGGATCCAAGTCGGATCCCCGTTCATTGAAAGTCGGACACATGTCGCAGGGCAAAGTCGGATCCACAAGTCGTGTTGAAGTCACGTTGAAGTCGCGTTGCAAAGTCGCGTTGAAGTCGTGTTGCCCCTGTGTGAACCGAGCCTTAGGCTTTGACAATAAAACCTAGAAGCTGATTGGTTACTATGCACAGCTGCAGACTGGATTCTGTGTGCCAGTTTTAGTAAATCCCCCCCAAAATGTGCTTTTGATATAGCACAGTAAAATTAAAGCAGAGTGCCACCTAAAATTGGAACTCTTGCTTATACGCTCCCCCCCCCCCCCGCCCCCTTCCGGTGTCACATTTGGCACCTTTCAGGGGAGAAGGGGGAACAGGGACCTGTTTTTGACAGGTCTCCTTCCCCACTTCCATGAGACGGGCCGCGCCCCAATCTCTCGGAAGTTCGGCCCCCCTCCTCTTTCCCCCGCCGCCAGGCCAATTAAAACTCACAGTGCGCTTTGCGCATGTGCAGTAGGGAACCCTAACCAGGAATGGTGACAGCAGCACCTGGGAGTCGATCTGAAGATCAGCTGGGGTGCCAACATCATGGGCTCCCTGGCCAGGTAAGTGCCCTAATTAAGGTACAGGTAAGTGCCCTAATTAAAAGTCAGCAGTTGCAGTATTTGTAGCTGACCTTTGATTGTTTTCACCTATTTGCTCATTACATATGCAGGTTTTGTAGTGCTGAAAAGTTGTTGTGCCTAATCTCATGTATCTAAATGATGGTTTCAGATTAATCACCTGGAAGACTTTATAATAATAGCAGTAGAGGCGGTGAGGCTGCAGCAGCTCCCTAGCAAGAGTCTGGCCCTCTTTGGCAATCTTTTTGACTTCTTCATCATTGTCCTGGAAAAAAAAGGAGACAAGAACATAACAGCAGAAGTTTCAGTTAAATCACCAAATGGGAAGAAGATAAGTGTGCAAATTCTTACATGAAGATTCATAATCTAGATTATAAGGCATCCCTACAGTGTGGAATGTAATAAAAAAAAAAAAACTCGGTTAATTCTGCTATTAACAGGAGATGTTCAGTTTCTTTCTGATTTCTAAAATGAATGCACTGGATAAACTTGGATGCACTGAGATTTTCTGTTAGATAGGATTTGGAGAAACTTCTCCAAGCATCAATCGACACAAACCACAGGTTTATGCTGACCGTCTATTAATAAGTTAACAAAACTGAATTCAAATGTAAATGTATTCTAACCTAGAAAGGATTATATCCTGGGCAGAACTACAGGCTGCCATTTACATCCCAGGAGTGGACAATTGGTAGGCAGACTTCTTCAGCTGTCAAAGCCTGGATCTGGGAGAAGGGGCTCAACACTTGGAAGTGTTCCACAACCTGTGAAATAAGTGGGAGAATGCCATCTGTGTCCCTCTTCCTCCAGCTTCAACAGCAAACTGGACAGGATTGTCTCCAGGTACAGAGATCCTCTGGCAGAAGCAGAGAATGCTCTGGTGGCTCAGTAAGATCAGTACAATCTCATGTATGCCTTTCTCCTTTCTCGTCTGCTCCACAGGATGGAAATGGAGGGTATTTCAGTATTATTTATAGCTCTGGATCTGCCCAAGCAGATGCTGTATTCTGACCTGTTCAGACTCCTGGCAGATGCTCTGTGGGCTCTCCCAGCCTACCAAGACCTTCTGTTTCAAAGACGTCACAGTCCCTGGCTTTAATGGCAAGGCTGTTTAAGGCCAGGTTTTGAGGGACAAGGGCCTCTCTGAGTCGGCGGTTCCTACCTGGATAAAAAGTAAGTCTACCTCCTGCAATATATACCGTCACACATGGAAGGCATATTTCACTTGAAGCAAGGAAAGAAGCTTTCATGCCTGAAAATACTCAGTTTGATGAATCCTGACCTTTTTGCAATCAGGCCTTCATCATTATTTTGCACTATCAAGGGTCATTTTGCACAGTGTACTATATCAAGGGTCATTTTGCACAGTGTACTATATCAAGGGTCATTTTGCACAGTGTACTATATCAAGGGTCATTTTGCACAGTGTACTATATCAAGGGTCATTTTGCACAGTGTACTATATCAAGGGTCATTTTGCGCAGAGTACTATCAAGATTCAAATGTCAGCACTTGATATCTGGTTCCAAATACCACTAATTTCCTATTCTTTGGTTAGAACCTTTGTACAGGGTGCATCTCATCCCCTGTGTGATCACCTGTGTCTTTGTGGGATCTTGATTTGGCTCTCTTGGTACTCCTAATGAACCATTCGGGATATCCCCCTTCCCCACTCTTACTCAGAAGGTGGCCTTTCCTAGTTGTCAATCACCTCTGTAAGGCATCTGTCTGAAAGCTTTGATCTGTAAAGCACCTTTCTACACAGGGACAAGGAGGTGTTGAGGCCCAGAGCCTCTTTTTTTCTCAAAGGTATTTTCGGCCTTGCACCTCAACCAGGGTATGGTTCTTTAATCCATCTGTCTAGCTGCGGTGCATCAGAAGAGTTCCCTTCATTGTGTGGATGTATTCCATGCTGTGTGGGTTTACCTCACAGCCACAGCTTCCATTAGAAATTCTGACTCTATGGTGTTGATTTACTAAAACTGAAGAATTCAAAATCTGGTGCAGCTCTGCATAGAAACCAATCAGCTTCCAGGTTTTATTGTCAAAACTTAATTGAACAAGCTGAAGTTAGAAGCTGTTTGGCTACCATGCACAGCTGCACCAGATTTTGCACTCTCAAGTTTTACTAAATAAACCCTAATTTGTCAATCCTGATGGTCTCCGCAGGTCATGGTCTTCATGGCTCAGACAAATTATTATTCAATGTTACGGTCTTATCTATTGTGTGCCATCCTTTTGTTTCAAGCCACACTCTACAAAGCCGGCGAGTGCCTCTTGAGCTTTTTGACATCAGGCAACTAATTTCCTAGATTTTGTGAAAAATGTGACTCTACGCACCAGTAGTGAACTAAATTAAAGCTGCAGACATGAAAGTGAAACATCACTCAATACGTGTATAAAAATATGCTCCGCTGATTCATATATCTATACATATATTCTTTGATTTGATGTCACACACCCAATGATGACAGAACAACAAAATGGACATGGCCTAGGGCGTGGCTTGGAAGCACACTGATGTAAGAGCCAACTACCCATGCAGAATTGGAATGGCTTTATAGTGGTTTTGGAGATTTTATTCAGTTATTATGTGACTGCATTTTTTTCTTTATTTTCTTAATAAAAATACCTCAGTGAGCACTATGTCAGTTTTTGTATCCTTTTGAGCACTTATCCATGCTTCATCACCTGAGCGGAGATCATTGCTGGATTTACAGAGTGAGAGTTCTGGGGTGGATTGCTTGAGCCCTGAGAGAGTTGTTTAGCTTTGTTTCCACATCCTATTCAAGAAAACATATGAACTGGGGCGCAGAAAGTTGGCAGCAGGTGCTCTGGAGAGTCAAAATTTGAAATATCTGACTGTAGCAGGACAACTGATTTTCGATGTCCCAGTGGTCTCTGAATCCCGTGTCCCTCAAGAAAATTGGATGTTTGTACACATCAAAAAATCTATTTCTAAGGGCTCATTTACACTTGTTTCGACTTCAACACACATTAAAGCGCCTACCGCTTCAACATGCTTTTTTGGGGTATTTTTGATGCTTCTGTGATGCTTCAGTAGTGCTTTGTGATGCTTTTTTGAAGCATTAATGAAGCTTGGCAGATGCCCTGTGTGTGTGTGTCTGTTGATATCTCATATCTGCAATACCTCCAAAAAACAAAGGGAAGCTGGATAAAAGCCTCTCAAAAGCTGCAGGTGCTTTAAGCGAGCTTTGTCATAAATTTCTATGGAGGCAACGGAAACACAATGACTGTAAGCTAACCGTTTATTTAGTGGCAGGAGCTTTGACTGGCATTAAGAGAGCTTTAAAACAGTGTGTCCAATGCCATGTTTTGAATCAAGTGTAAACGAGCCCTTAACCCTGTATGGCTTCAGCTTGTATAAGAGCAGTATGAACAGTAAGCTTTGACAAAGCATTTTCAGAGCTTTCAGCAAGATTTGTTGAAGCTTTTAGGGCCGGTTCACACTAGATGCAGTGCAAATTCACAGTGAATTTGCTGCAAATCTGCACCGCATCTAAATTGTGATTTTCAGAATCGGATCACATGGTTGTGAACACCCATGCGATCCAATTTCGGTGCGGACAAAAAGAAAAAGAAAAAGAAAAAAAAAAAAAAAAGAGTCTTGCATGAGTTCGGTACGAATGCGATGCGAATTTAGCCAGTTTGTGTGGCTGAATTTGAATCGCACAGACATTGCATGTGATCTGCACAGCAATGCAGTGCGAATCACATGCTATATCTAGCATCGCACTAGTGTGAACCGGCCCTTAAAGCTTTGAAAACTGCTAGCAGCTTGGTTTAAGTGGCAATCAGCACTCCCATTAGGATCTGTGTTTAACATTTACAAACTGGAGCTAAATGGTACTTTAAAAGCTTCAACAAAGCTTGCTGAAAGCTCTGCAAATGCTTTGTCAAAGCTTGCTGTTCACACTGCTCTTTTACAAGCTGAAGCCTGTGTAAAACAAACCTAATGCCGCGTACACACGGTCGTACTTTTCGTCTACAAAAGTCCAACGGACGCTGACGGACTAAAGCTGGCTGGTAATCCGATCGTGTGTGGGCTTCTCCGGACTTTCAACGTACTTTTTTAGCCTCAAATCCGACGTACTTTAGATTTGAAACATGCTTCAAATCTTTACTTCGTAACTACGACGGACCCCGAAATCCGCTCGTCTGTGTGCTAGTCCGACGGACAAAAAGCCACGCTAGGGCACCTATTGGCTACTGGCTATGAACTTCCTTATTTTAGTCCGGTGTACGTCATCACGTACGAATCCGTCGGACTTTTGTGTGGTCGTGTGTAGGCAAGTCCGTTCGTTAGAAAGTATGCCGCAAGTCCGCCGCAAGTCCGCCGAAAGTCTGCCGGAAGTCTGTCGGACAGGCTGTCTGACTTTTGTAGACGAAAAGTCCGACCGTGTGTACGCGGCATTAGAGTTCATTGAGGAACACAAGTCTCACCCATTTGTGTCTGTGATCTTTGTCCTAGCATTGCTCTGCTGCAAAACCGAGGCATACAGGGAGTATTAGGATTGTTTTTTTGGCAGTGTTTAATGCATCTATATGACAGTATAGAAAAGTTTGGGGAGTGGAGCAAAGAGATGCTCCAAGAAAGCAATCATGAGGATCAGCCACGGTATACCGTATATAGAAATGTAATTAGCTTTCTTAATGTATCAATAGTAGGTTAAAAAACAGTGACATTGATGTGGAATTATTCCCCAACAAACCCCACTATAAAAAAACACACATACAAGGTTGACAACGTTGTCACAATATGGCACCAGAACTAAGGGCCCCACGCATACACACACATGCATACCCAGTCACAATAGAAATAAATAGTGCTGCTATTAGTATTGAATTAAACCCAGGGATTTCATGTTCATGTGATAAATAGTATCTAAACTAAATTTGACAGTTTTTTAATTGCTGAATGTCCATTTAGGACTTATGTTGATACTGGTGTCCATGAGTTGACGGAATTCCTGGTGAAATGGTTAATAATGATGTCACTGAGCGTAGTAGTAGTAGTAGTAGTAGTAGTAGTAGTAGACTAGTCTAGTACTGTCATCCATAGACAGGCGTCCTGGATTTAAGTATAAGCCGATCAGGATAGAGTTAATGAATTGTTTAGGCACAGTTATTCATGCAATCTAAGACTTCAATTATCATTTAGCCTTGTTTAGCCATAGCTGACAATGCACAGTTCGTGTAGGTACACTCAATATTCACTTCATATATGAGGGGGAACGGGTAGGGAGAGAGACGGTAAATTTATAACACAGCCCGAAGGCTCTCACCACTCCGTAGTAATGGGTGGAACCGCCATGATTCTATCTGATCTGTACTTCCGCAAGAGTGTCACTGAAGTGGATATAGATATTGCTGCATTGATTAGGCTTAGGGAGTGTCCACTCGGTGCAGTGCGATCGCAATCCAATATATCTTGGCTATGCACGGAGGTTTCCGATCAGATGTCCGGGAGGTTGACTACGGTGGCTCATGAGTTAATACAGGGCAGGCTTATCCAAGTGGACCAAGGAAAGATGGCGGTGCGGGGAAATAACGCACATTAGCTGGGACACATGGTAGAGCGTGGGGCTGGTCTGGCGCTACCTACAATGCTCAATGCTTTTTGCACACGTGACGGTGCGCTTCTTCAGGACCTTCTTTATAATAGGGTATGTTGGGGAATAATTCCACATCAATGTCACTGTTTTACATTCAGTGTTTTTTTAACCTACTATTGATACATTAATAAAGCTAATTACATGTCTATATATGGTATACCGTGGCTGATCCTCCTGATTGCTTTCTTGGGGCATCTTTGCCCCACTCCCCAAATTTTCCTTAGTGACCATTAAGCTTTGGAGGTATCCCATCCATTTAGACGAACCTGTAACCCCCCTTATCATGGCTGAGTTGTCTCATCACCAAGTAAACTGGATTCATGTTTGCTTTTATTCATATATATAGATGACAGTATAACCCAACAGTCTCTGAATCCTGTGTTTCTTAATGAACTACAAGAAATGGACTTTAGGGCAAGTAAAAACTCAAATTTTAGGCTTTATTTGCTGAATAGCAGGACAAATGTGTGGTGTACAATAGCATTTTTACACCTGCCTGTAGTTCTTCAAAATGGTAGCAAACTTTGTGGGGGGGGGGGATCCCCTGCAAGGTAAAGGCATAATGTGCTAGTATGCATTGCATACTAGCTCATTATGAAAGACTTACCTTGAAAGCCCTCCAGCGGCACACTATCACTGCTGCAGCGGCTTCCGTCTTCACCCAGTCTTCCTTCCGGGTCTGCAGGCTGCAGCTGCTTGAATGGTCGAGCCGCGGTGAGGTCGTGGCCGCTGTACATAGCTCTGAAGGAATGGCATGGGTATGTTGTTTCTTCAGAGCGTGATGTCACTGGGTGCTCAGCTCACTAGAATATCTCCTAAATGATGCATTGTTTAGGAGATATTCATTTTGCCTACAGGAAAGCTTTATTATAAGCTTACCTGTAAGTAAAATTAAAAAAAAAAAAAAAGAGTTTACTACCACTAAGTTATAAAATGATGGTCTCACCTTTGCCCAGCGTATCTTTTCTATGAGATCCCCCAGGCTGCGTTTGATGGGAATGTAGTGCTTCCCTGACTTTAGCGCACTGTAGAAGTGTTCATAGTAGGAAGAAGATTGTTTAAGCACCAGGCTGTCACCCAACAAGAGATAGGGGAATCGATATGCTGCCACTGTCCCATCCACATTCACCTGGTACTTGTACTGTGGAAACACAAGAATCAGATATGAAACGCAAAACAATATTTATGTCTCTGCCTTAAACCTAAAATTGGTCAATACCTTACCTTACTCTGGCTTCTGGCCTTGAGAATGATGTCACCATCCTACTGGCAGGATCCTGGGGAAATGTCAAGTACCCAAAATCTCAAGAGAAGACGCCTTTGCACTGTGCTGAGACTTGTGAGATTTCATGTACTTGGCTTTCCATGGGACTTCACTGGATGGATAATGACATCACCCCTTCAGTAGAGAAGCCAGTGGTAAAGTAAGTATATTGAAGTTTTTTTCCCCTGTTTTTGTTTTCTTTTTTACACATTAATGCTATTTACAGTGGAGGAAGGTCCACTAAAGTGGTTGTAAACCCTTATCTATACCCAGTAAAGTGACTGGCCTCAGGTGATACACAGAGATTAAACAAATCCTCCTACATATGTTGTACCTGTTTATCTGCAGCCATTTGTCCTGTACATCCTTGTAAAGCTCAGGGATGAAAAGGATTTTTCACAGACTCTGCAGGGGTCGCAGAGCTGCAGTTGCACACTGTACAAGAGCTCTGAGAGCTGATTGGAGGGAAGAGACACACCTCCCTTCACACAGCACACAGAAACAGAGCTGAGGCTGTCAATCATCTGGAGCTCCCTCCCCTGTCACCTTTTTTCTCTTGGTGTCAGGAAAACTTGTCAGAAGGGACTCATGCTAATGGTATCTACTAGACAGCACCGATAAATGACACTTAGTGCTTTGGGGAGAGGCAAGTAAACACTGTAGAAATATGTGCTTTGTTCAGATTTCATGTCTGAGGTTTACAACCATTTTACTATTAAGCAGACCTTGCTTTTTACTTCAGGTTTAGTTTGAAGTATAAGATAGTATCACTAAGATTGGATAAACTGGGGCACTAAAATGCTCTGCCTTTTTACATTATAGTTTTGTACCAGAGATTGGAGCCTGCATAAGTCTCACTAGTGGCAACTGGTAACATCTGAAACAAGGAAGGAACATGGTACCCACAGCAGCCAATAAAATATTTCATTACATTCCTGCTCTAGGAAACCAATATCTGGCATGTATATAGCAGAGTGGAGGAGGAAACCAATATCTGGCATTTATATAGCAGAATGGAGGTGCAGACAAAACAAGCAAAAAATATCTGCTCCAATAACATAATAAAACAGGACTGTAACCCATGTTGTTCCTCCACTGTAATCTGTGATCTCCTCCATCTTGTCTGATTAGTTATATAATAACTGATCCAACTACCTTGCCAGGAAAGAGTTCAGACTTGGACCTTGTGACAGTCTGTCATAAGACTCACTTTAAAGAAGTCAAAGAATCCAACTAGTGGAGCTTTCCCCAGCTGCTTCTCCATCTCACGGAAGAAAAAATATCCAGTGATACCAGCATCCAGAAGATCAGGGTATTTTTTAGACATTCGGACAAGCTGGAGACGTTCCTCCCGGCTGTCCCGTCCTCTGAAGAAGGCCTGCTCGGTTTTGTTATCCCAGGTTGGACCTTTAGCATCAAGAGGGAAAATTAAGTTTTTATGATTATAAAAACAGAGAAAATAGGATTTTTATAACAGCTTACCTGTAAAATCCTTGTCTTGGAGTACACCATGGGACACAGAGGCTAAGTAATAACTTAATGGGTATAAAGGCACCTTCAGGTGACGGACACTGGTATACCCAATCCAAGAAGTTCACTCCCTATATAACCCCTCCTCCTATCAGGAGTACCTCAGTTTTTGCAGCAAAGTAATATACTTAAACCCCAAAAAGAGGGGAGGGACCTCTGTGTCCCATGATGTACTCCAAGAAAAGGATTTTACAGGTAAGCTGTTATGAAAATCCTATTTTCTTTATCGTATATCATGGGACACAGAGCCTAAGTAATAACTCAGGGTACCCCCAGACTTGAGGACTTATACTGCTGCCTGCAGCACACTGCGCCCAAAGGCGATATTCTCATACCTCCTTACATCCACTTGATAAAACTTGGTGAATGTATGTACTGAAGACCAAGTTGCGGCCTTACAGATTTGAGCCATGGAGGCCTGGTGATGCACTGCCCAAGAAGCACTAACCGCCCTGACTTGAAAAGGGGGAATCTTACCCCTTAAATTATAAGTCTGAATTATAACTTGCCGAATCCACTTAGAGACAGTGGATTTCGACGCTGCCTGTCCTTTCTTAGGACCCTCTGGCAGAATAAATAAGAGATCAGTCTTCCGAATCTGAGCAGTGGTCTTTAAATCGACTTTCACTGCTCTCACCACATCAAGACAATGTAGCTTATTCCCTGGAACATGGTTTTGGAAAAAACGATGGCAGGACAATATCTTGGTTCAGGTGAAAACCTGAGACCACTTTTGGCAAAAAATCTGGACGAGGGCGTAACACCACTCTGTCCTCATGAATAATCAAATATGGCCCTTTACAAGAAAGAGCAGCTAATTCCGAAACCCTCCTTGCTGAGGATATAGCAACCAAGAATACCAACTTCCTTGTCAGAAGGACTAAGGGAATATGTTGTAACGGTTCAAATGGCTGTTTTTGTAATACTGAGAAAACTAAGTTCAGGTCCCAAGGGTTCAAGGGAGGTTTGACTGGCGGATTAAGCCGCATCACCCCTTGCATAAAACCCTGGACTAAAGAATGTGAAGCAAGCGGTCTTTGAAATAAGACCGATAAAGCTGAAACTTGGCCTTTATTAGTACTCAAGGCCAATTTCATCTCTACCCCTAATCGTAGAAAGGCATATATGATATATCTCCGAGGGTGCCAACCCTTGGATTCACACCAGGAAACATAAGCCCTTCATACCCTATAATATATAGTTCTGGAAGCTGCCTTCATTGCATTAATCAGGGTAGAGATAACTGACCCGGAAAGCCCACATTTCTTCAGAATGTGGGTTTCAATACCCAAGCCATTAAATTTAGAGATCATAAGGTAGGATGGAATATAGGCCCCTGTGAAAGTAGGTCTGGCCGTAGTGGAAGGGACCATGGATCCTCCGCTGCCATCTTTATGATTTCTGCATACCATGACCTTCTGGGCCATGCTGGTGCTACCAGAATTACCAGCTTTCTTTTCAGCTTGATCCTGCAAAGAAGTCGTGGCAGCAACTGAATAGGGGGTAATGCATAAATCAGTGAGAACTGATCCCACGGGGTCACCAACGCATCTCTGCATGCAAGTGGATCCCGTGTCCTGGACACAAAGTTGACTAACTTCATGTTAAAACTGGATGCTAGAAGATCTACGTCCGGAGTCCCCCATCTTTGGCAAATAGCCTGAAAAATGTTGGGGTGAAGAGACCATTTCCCTGGGAATAACTGCTGGCGACTCAGGTAGTCCGCCTCCCAATTTTCTACTCCCGGAATGAAGACTGCCAATAGGCATGGAACATTCCTTTCTGCCCAAGTTAGAATATGGTTCACCTCTGTCTGCGCTACGAGACTCTTGGTGCCCCCTTGGTGATTGATATAGGCCACAGCTGTGGCATTGTTGGATTAAATTCTGATAGGACAATCCCGTAGCCTGAAAGTCCAGGCCTTTAGAGCCAGACGCACTGCCCGAATCTCTAGGATGTTGTTGGGCAAGGCTTTCTTGGTTCTTGACCACTGTCCTTGGACAGTTGTCTTCTCTAGTACTGCTCCCCAGCCTGAAAGGCTGGTGTCTGACGTTACCACCTTCCAGATAACTGGTCTGAAGGATTTTCCTTTTAGCAGATTCTGGGTTAGTAACCACCAACTGAAGCTTTGGGACACCCTTGGGGACAGCCGCATTGGCAAGTCTAAAGCTTAAATCATTTTGTTCCAAGCAGACAGGATACTGTTTTGCAACAGTCTCGAATGGAATTAAGCATAGGGAACTGCTTCGAATGAAGCCACCACCTTTCCTAACAACCTCATGCAAAGGCGAATGGAGGGATCTCCTTTTGACCTGACCATCCGCACCAGCTCTCTTATGGAGTCAATCTTTGACCAGACCCAAGTACTCTTTTTTAGCGGTTTTAAGGAAGACTTCTCTAGGTTGAGAATCCAGCCTAGACTTTTCAGGTAACCAGTTGTAATGCGTACACCTTGCTCCAAACGAGCCACCGACTGGTCTATTAGCAATAGATCGTCTAGGTACGCCAAGTCTGTTATGCCCTGTGCCCTTCATCCTGGCTAGAGGTGGGGCCAGGACTTTTGTAAACACTCGGGGTGCTGTAGCTAGCCCGAAGTGCAAGGCTCTGAACTGGAAATGCTGCTTTTCTACCCCGAACTGCAGAAACCTTTGGTGAGCGAGAAATATAGGGACATGCAGATATGCATCCCTGATGTCGATAGATGCCAGAAGTTATCCTCCCTGTAGGTTAGAAACCACTGACCTGATCGACTCCATGCGAAAGGAGCGGATCTTCAGGAACTGATTTAGATTTTTTAGATCTAGAATGGGTCTGACATCTGCATTCGGTTTTGGTACCATAAAGAGGTTTGAATAAAACCCCAAACCTTGCTCTTCTGTGGGGATTTGTATGATCACCCCCTGAGCTATTAGTCGGTCTAGCGCCCGAAACATAGATTGTCTTTTCCCTGGATTTTTGGGAACGTTTGACCTCAGAAAATGAGACGGTGGAAAGTCCTGAAATTCCAGTTTGTACCCTAGAGATACCGTGGAGATGACCCATTTGTCCTGAATTTCCTTTTGCCAAACTTCTGAGAACTGCAGAAGTCTTCCCCACACCTTGGCAGGGGGGGGGCGCCTCTTCATATTGAGGCCTTAGAATTCTGTTTTGAAGGTTTCCGGCCCCAGGACTTCTTTTGAGCCTGGGCCTGACCCTGAGGTTTTCCTCTATAGTCTGACGGCGGAGGCCATCGCCACTGCCTAGAGGCGGATGCCCCTGTCGTAGGAGAAAGAGCCTGTTTAAATGAAGGGCGTTTATATTTTCTTTTGACTGGCAAAAGAGTACTTTGCCCACTGGAAATCGTTTGGATGTATTTGTCCAAATCAACCCCAAATAGCCGATCCCCATGAAAAGGGAACCCAGTCAGGAGTTTTTTCCATGGTGTTTCGGCTGACCAACTTTTCGACCACAGGACTCTACGCATGTGTACTAGCACAAGACAAGATGCCTGGTGAATAGAATCTTTAATGGCGTCTATGGCAAAACATAATGCTCTTGGTAGCTCAGCCAAATCCCGGGTTTGTTGTGCAGGAACCTCTTTAAGGGCCTGTCTAAACTGGTCCTTTAGGGATTGACAGATGCCTATTGCAGAAACTGCAGGCACCTGCCAAAGAAAAAGAGGAATTTAACAGGAATTCCAACCTTTTATCTGTTGGACCCTTAAGCATTTGTGCATTGTCTACTGGGCAAGTTATACTTTTGTATATACTGGAAATCGCAGCGTCAACTGCTGGTACTTTCCATTTTTTTGGTGAATTTCTCCTTCATGGGATAGAGAACTGAGAATCTCTTAGGAGGGAGAAAATGCTTATCTGGGTGATCCCATTTAGCATAAATAAGCTCTTCTATTAGGAATGCCACTTACAGCCCTAAGTGCCCCACTGCTCCTGTGTCCCGTGTGCAGCCTGCTTGCTCCTCCTCGCTGTCAGCTGAGGAGAGACTGCTCCAGCTGATCCTTAATGCTGCTTGTGCCATGCGTCCTCGTGGACTTGAAACGGCGCCACGCTTGGCCCCGCCCCCTTCGCAAACCCGCCCCCTCTTTTTCTGTTTGAAAATTATTCCCGCGCTCGCACACGGGCGGCTTTCGGGTCCGCAGACCCAACACGAGGAGGGGGGGGGGGTGTAGAGGCAGAGCCCATGACACAGCAGGCAGAGGAAAACAACCCCCGCGGAGGGGGAGGGTATTACAAGGGGTGTAAAACCATTGCTGTTTCGCTAACCCTTCTGGTCCCTTTAGGGGGGAGAAAAGCATTGGCAGATCTCTTACCTTGAGAGGAATCCCCCTGCACAAGCTGCTGCGGCCACACACAGACTGACACTGAGCTGGAACGAAGACAACAGATTAAGGTATGCATATACTTCCTCTAGTGGAGATTTAAGGCATGACAACATTTTTTCCCTTGAAGAAAACATAGGTGGACTTTTTAGATCCTAAGTTTCTTCCCTTACCTTATCCCCGCTGCAGGATTTGCTGATTTAACAGTCAATCCAACCTTCACCCATCACGGCGGGCTGCGTTTAGCAAACCTTCAAGGACCAGGTCCCTTTTTATCGGGGTTCCACTCCCTTGGACCTGTAAAAGCACCCCGCTAGGAAAAGCTTTTAGGTAATATAGCATGACCAAAGCCCTGGGTCCCGGGGTCCAGCCCTCAAAGAGAGGCGTTATAGGCAAAACCTCATGCTTCATATACAAGGCCCGGGTACCATCCACTTTGGCCTCAGTGGCACTTTGGATGGATCCGGTCTATGGAGGCTATTTAAATCCTGCAAGGATCCCTCCTGGAGCTCCTCAGAGCACATCTTCACTCGTGACCAACACCTTAGACACTGGCGAAAAAACTGAGGTACTCCTGATAGGAGGAGGGGGTTATATATAGGGAGTGAACTTCCTGTATTGGGTATACCAGTGTCCATCACCTGAAGGTGCCTATATACCCATTAGGTTATTACTTAAGCTCTGCGTCCCATGATGTATGATAAAGAAATTCCAACGTTAGCAGTCAACAGTCCTTTATCAGTGTCTGTCCTAAAAAGCACTGTGAAACTAGCAGGTGAAAAAAACGAAACAATGTATCCTGGAGTAAATTAATAATTTGTAGCCTACATCCACATTACTGATCTTAATACAATGAAGCTAGCTCAGGTTCTCAAAATAACAACCCGTACTTTTGCAAGCATTTCTAATGCATAAAATGTACTGTATATACTCGAGTATAAGCCGCGTTTTTCAGCACATTTTTTTGTGCTGAAAATGCCCCCTCGGCTCATACTCCAGTCAAGCACTGCAGCAGAGAATGACATTTTCCGAACCGACTTTGGGGCCCCTTATCTCGGGGCCACTTGGTGCTAGGAACCCCAAATTTGGTGTGCAAACCCAGTGGAACTAGCACTATAAACATATCCAAAGGGGTTCCTAGCACCAAGTGGCCCCGAGATACTGGGCCCCAAAAAGTCGGTTCAGAAAATGTCATTCTCTGCTGCAGAAAAGTGCTTGACATTTTCCGAACTGAATTTGGGGCATTGTATCTTGGGGCCACTTGGTGCTGGGAACCCCAGCTATTGAATATGTTGTAGTGCTAGTTCCACTGGGTTTGCATACCAAATTTGGACTTCTACAGGGGCACTATTCCCTACACTTGATTTTATTTTACGTGATCATGTTTTTAATTATTTGTATTTTGGTTTGACCCAATAAACCTACCACTTTGACCTGCACTATTGGAGTACTCCATTTTTGCTCTCCTCATACTCTTTGGATTGGATATGAGATCTGGATGCCCTCCACTTTTTGCACGGTTTCTTCCAGTTGGTGAACACCACTGCAGCAGGTCCAGTCTAAAGGAGATGTCCTTTGAGATCTGGGACTTCCATCTCCTCCCAGGAAAGCCATTCATCTGGATCTCTAAGCCTGTTTGATTCGGTGTCGGCGACATCCGAATCCACCTGTTCTGGTAAGAGTTTTTCACCTCTTTCTACTTCAAGATTTCCATGCTGATGAATTATACACCAGAAGATTTTTCACTTGCACTGGATTTCATATCTTATTGCACTGTGGGACTTTATCACTTATGTTGTCTATATTTATGTTATAGTGGATATTACCCACTGGTCATTGAACTTTATTCACTTATATACATTTTGCTTTTGTTTTGGTTCAGCGCTACATTTTCACATTAGCCCATTTTGAATACTTGTCACATTTGTGTGTAGCAGCATTGTGTTTTTTCACTGGGTTAGCGTGGGGGACTGCTACACACAGAAGGTTTTTTTATCTTAATGCATATAATGCATTAAGATGAAAAAAAACCTTCTGCCTTTACAATTCCTTTAATAAAAAAAAGCATTGATTTATGATGTATATACAATATGGGATTGTGTGGTCAACAAAAAGATGATACTCTTACCAGTGTGGCCCTGGATAGAGAGGAGGTCATTGGTGACACCACGGAGGGTTTCTAAAGTAGAGTGGGTGATGTCATATGTTGGAAGTATGATGTCTCTGGAGTCAGTAGATCCGCACCAAGAAATCATCGGCAATGGCCCAGGCGTCTCATTGACCTTTCTGTGTTCCACTGGCCAGTCCCCAACATTGATATAGAATTCTACATCAGGCAGTAGTACCTAAAACAAGTGATTTTTTTTGTTATTCGTTTCTCAGAGCTTCAGACACCACTGCAAGTGGGTGAATCATACACACAAGCATCTTCCCCCTAGGCAGCAATCACATTTCTATTAAATGTAAACTGTCAAGATCTAAAAATAACCGGCCAAGCCTTGTTCACAGCTTGGGGAAAAAGAACAAATAATTTGATATTGGAAGGAATCTTGGTATACTGGTACCTTTCTTGCCAATGACTGCAACATCTCATCTGAGAACATTTTGAAGTCTGTGTACTTGCCCAGGGAGCGCCGATAGATTTGATTATCGAGAATTGTGTAATGTACGATGGCTCCTCGTTGTTCTGCAAATCTCCGAGGAACTTCTTCCAGCATTCTCTTCAGGTCTATACTGGGGAAAGGCGCAAAGTCATTAAAGATCTGTGACTCTTTGGTGGGGCATGACAAAGTTTCTAACCAAACTTCTGGGTCTTCTTCAGGACAGGCACAGTATTCATGATAAACAGGCCCTAAAAGAAAGAATAAAATACATAAAACTTTTACATAGCAAGTATTTTTAAGTTGATCTAGCATCAGATGTACTCTTTTCACATCAAAGTAATGAGCAAGGGTAATACTTAAAGATATTAATAACCCTAAACAGACATCACAGAATTCATCCTACAGAACCACCTTAGAATAGTAATAGCCAATCACAGCTGATACACATGCCAGATGTGGTACAATCCCACACCAGAAAAGGCACACAGGCCTAAATGGCAATTGGCTGTGAATACTTTTTTAAACTTCTATTGCTGGGATGAGATTTTTTTTCTAATAAATTATGTTTGGATGGTAGCTGCTGTGGTGTCTACGCCTTCTTTCTTTTTCGGTACTCCTACGGACAATGCCTTCATCTGATTTTTTCCCCAAGATGGACTCAGCCATCTATGTTCAAGCATTGTGCAATGCCAGCATCTACTTTCTGGTCTAAGGCTCCATTTACACCAATGCATTTTTTCATGCTTTTTGCAAAAATGTAGGACATGGCTTCCCATGGAACACGTTCACAGCAATGCATTTTTATGCCCTCTGTGTTTTTGGAAAGGGTCAGGGACTTTCTTAAAAACGCAAAACTGTGCTTTTTTGGTTCAATAGACTTCAATGGAGAAGCTGCAGAAAAGAATGATATTGCTGCGATTTGCATTTGTGAATGTTTTGAGTTTAGAACCACTTTAAATGCAACTCTAGCCAAACATACAAATTATGATAATAATCAAGAGGTTATTCATGGCATCTACATAGTGGAGGGTCAGGGTGTTGGGTTTTATGTAATTTACTACTGCAAGAAAATAAGGAAAATTTTCATATATAGGAATTTCAACAGCTCCCCCTTTTTAAATCAGTATACCTTATTTTCAATTAGGCTTAATGTAAACGGGGCATTTTACAACCTCTCCTGAACTTGACAGATAGTAATCAACATTTTAAAGGTGTCAGTTTTGCTGCGATTGCATTTAGAAGTGTTTTTTTTTTCAAACAGTCAAAAATTTTAAACACCTGCAAACGAAACGCAGCTAAACGCGAGTTAGGCCTCTTGTACACTGCTGCTGGTAGATGGACGTTCAGAGGCAGTTGGTTCCTTTTTTCAGCTGCCCCTGAACTCATCCAATGTTATCTTATGTGTACATTTACACAGGTTCGTTTAATGTTGTTTTTTATGCGGTTGAGTTTAGAGGTCTTTTTTGGCATTTCAACTGCCAAATGCTTCTAAATGCAGTAACTCACGTTTAGCCGCTTTTCGTTTACAGGCTTTTTTTTTAAATAACTAAAAATGAAAATTTCAAAACGCTTCTAAATGCAAAACGCGGCTAAATGTGGCATGTAATTGCGGCAAAACCGACGTTTTAAACATGGGTTACTATCTGTCAAGTTAAATTGTTCAGGAGAGGTTGTAAAAACGTCCTGTGTACATTAAGTCCTACTGCGTTTACAAGCTGTTACAGGCGTTTGGCGTTTCAAATGCCTCTGAACATCCGTCCTAAATGCATTTTTTTGCTTTCCAAAAAATGCTTCTAAACTCAACTGCCTAGAAACGACTATAAACAACCCTGCGTACATGTACTGATAAGATAACATAGGAGAGTTCAGGGGCAGCTGAAAAAAAACACCCAACTTCTCCTAAACATCCGTTCACCAGCAGCAGTGTACATGAGGCCTTACCTGGTTTCCTCCTTTATTAATCGAGTTCATCCTCTCCAAATACTGGAACAAGCCAAGACAAAGGCCAAAAGATATTAAGTAGCAGGAAATATTACTGTCTTGCCACACCTTTAAATAATATTGTTGAGAGACAATGCTGAAATATTAGGTTTCAAAGCAGCCTTTAAATAATTATCTGTATGGTTTCGGATTATTTGGAGAAATCATTATGCTACACACAAATCCACTTTAGTGATTTGAAAGGACAGCATAGCAGACAGTCGGTTAGCACTACTGTCTTGCAATTCTGGGGTCCTGCAGTATTCAAAAGCATGCTGGTGGGTTGGCAACTGAACACTAGTGAGTGTGTCAGCATGTCTGAACAAAGTCTGCAAGCTTCTTTGGCAGCAGGGTATGATACGATTAAAATATATGTATAGGCAAACTTTTTTTTTCTTTTAGTTTTGGACAGCATAAGGTAGAGGTTTTTTTTTCTGTACCATTTTAGAAATTATCCTTTACTTCCTGTCCAATAAATGCAACAGGAAGTGAGAGAGAATCTATACAAAGTGAGGGGAATTCCCCTTTTAGGATAGGTTCACACATGTCCGGTGCGAATTTGCCTTCCGTTTTCACTGCTGTTCAGCTGCGATCTCCAGATACGCTTCGGATGTAAAATGTTGGAGCTGGCGGCCACTGGCGTCTTTAACAATAGCTGGTTAAAGGGCAGGCTCTGCTCTGCCCCCCCAAAGCACCCCATCCCCAAGGTGATGGGGACAAGGGCCTCTGCTGGCAGGGGGCTTATCAGAATCTGGAAGGGGGTCCCCAGATCCTGCCCCCCCATGTGAATGAGTATGGGGTACTCATTTACCAAAACTAGTCTCAAGTAAATAAAAACACTGAGACAGTTTTTGACAACTCCTTTATTAAAAAAGAGAAAAGAAAAAAAAAAAATAAAAAAAATAAAAACAAAAACACAATGTCCCCAAAATTAATTCCAGCGTCAATCACGATGAATGACGCCAACCCATCAATTGTGATTGATGCTGGATTTACTTCAGGGAACATGTTTTTTTTTTTAGTAAAGGAATTTCAAAAACTATCCGTGTTTTTAATTATTTATTGACACTTTTTGGTGAATGAGTAGGGGGCACAATGTACTCCCTACTCATTCACATTGGGGGGGGTCTGGGGGCCGCCTTGTTAAAGGGGGCTTCCAGATTCTGATAAGCCCCCTGCCCACAGAACCCCACAACCATCGGCCAGGGATGTGGGGAAGAGGCCCTTGTCCCCATAAACATGTTAAAGGCATGTGACCTGGTATGGTTCAGGAGGGGGCGCTCACTCACCCCCCCCCCCTTTCCTGCATGCTCAGAAAGGGGTCTTGTATGGATTTTGGAGGAGGACCACGCACCATTTTTTTAAAAACTTTTGCCGTGAGGTTCCCCTCAAAACTCTTACCAGACCCATAGGGCCTGGTACGGATTGGGGGGGGGACCCCACGCTGTTTTTTTCATCAATTAGTGTTTAACGATGATGGCATGCGCAATTCAAATGCATTCCCATAGAAAGCAATAAGCCTGGAATTCGCATCTGAACCGCACTGCAGTGCTCAGAAAACGCTCAGGACTCTTATTAAATTAACAGCGCATTTGCACTGCCGCTGCACCGCAGATACTGTATGTGAACAGGCTCCATAGAAACACAGTTTGGTTCACATGTCATGCGAATCAGTTGCAATTCAAAATGCATACAATTCGCATATAATGTATGTGAACGGAGCTTCTTTTAGTATTCAGGTGTCTTGATAAGCGGCC
Organism: Lithobates septentrionalis; assembly: GCA_037952835.1. Lineage (NCBI taxonomy): Eukaryota > Metazoa > Chordata > Amphibia > Anura > Ranidae > Lithobates > Lithobates septentrionalis. The sequence goes on along the minus strand of JBBDGP010000734.1, from coordinate 4,672,953 downwards.
TGAAACTGAATCGTTCTCCCTATGCTAGAATCACCATTTAGATCTTTGTAAAATTGTGATCATATCTCCTTTTAAGTTTAATTTTTGTAATTGTACCTCATAACTGAGGTCCTCCACTGCTGTTATTAGTTTTGTTGCCCTTCTCTGGACTCTCCAGTTCCAGCACATCCTTCCTGAGGATCGTTGACCAGAACTGCACGGGATACTCAAGAAATGGCTGAACCAGAGTTTTGTAAAGTGATTGAGTAACAAGAAATAAAAATGTAATGCTAATAGTCAGCTAGCCTTGCTTGCTGCAGCTTGGCGCTGCATGCTATTAAAGAGTCTTTGATCCATTAGGATCCCCAGATCCTTTTCCATCCTCGATTCCCCCAGAGGTACTTCCCCTAGCGAGTGACTTGCAGTCATATGTTTAGCCCCCAAGTGGATTATTTTACATTTGTCAATATTAACCCTCATTTGCTACGTAGTTGCCCACCCCTCTATTTTATCAAGGTCTTCCTATAAACTTGTTATATCCTGTTGTGAGGTTTATTACCCGGCTTCGCTTTGTATTATCAGCAAAAACTGAAATTGAACTATTTATACCCACCTCTATATCATTTATAAATGGGTTAAACAGAACTGGTCCCAGGACAGAGGCCTGGGACACTCCGCTCATAATTACAGAACACTATTTATCACCACTCTTAGGACACGCCTCTGTAACCAGTTTTATGTCCAGGTACATACATGTATATATACAGTATGTCGTCAAAGCCAACTGACCTCAGTTTGTAAATTAAGTGTTTATGGGGTATTGTATTAAATGCTTTGTTGAAATCCTGATAGACCACGTACACAGGCCTTCCTCTTACCAGGTTATAGCTCACTTCCTTATAGAATATTAATAGGTTAGTATGGCATGAACCATAAATCCATGTTGGTTACTACTAATGATACAATTTTCATCAACAAATTCTTGAATATAGTGTCTTATCATCCCCTTTAATAGTTTACCAACTATTGTTGTTAGGCTGACTGGCCTGCAACATCTAGGTATGTATCACAGCCCTTTTTTGAATTTTGGTACTACGTTAGCTTTTTGCCAATCATCTGTTCCGATCAGTAAACTGTCCTTAAGAATTAGGAATAACAATCTAGCAATAACCTGGCTAAATTCTTTGAGTATTCTCGTGTTTCTCTGTGGATTAGAATGGCTCCTCCTTCCCACAGGGCATATCTGGTAATAGTAGTTTTGTTGAAAAATGCTCATTGCTCACAGAGGTCATTAGCTAAAGCTGTAATTTACACACTGAACTGAATGACTCGCCACAATCACTTATAACTTTTCTGGTCACATTGTGCGTTTTTTTGAACAAAAGTGACAATAAAAAAAAAAAAAAGACTCAAAACCATTACAGCTTTGTGGAAAAGTTGTCGTACTCTTACCCCCAACCCAATCAATGGACTTACCTAAATCTCACTAAGAGGGTCGTCATATTGTTTATAATCCACCACTAACTTCTTGACCCAGTGTTCACTACAGTCTAAAGCTACAGATTAGAAGTCTATGGGGTTGATAGATAGGAGTCAATCTGTATACCAGCCCTTAGAAGTATATGGGGGCACAAGCAAAAATTGGATCAAGAAGCCTGGGGAGAAATAGGAAACAGGCCAGTTTAGGGGGGTGGTCTATGCTAGCTTAGGGGAAAGGAAAAATTTAGCTTCCTTACCCTTTAAAACAGGTATTAAATGGCCATTTTCTCACACATCCAAAAATATGCAGCTTAAAAATATACTCTAGTCAGAAATAATGTCTTCCACAAACAGAAAGCTTGATGTGTAATAAGAGCTAGTGCTATGAAATTCCCCACAGAATCCAATTAGATTAAAACCTACCTTGGAAGTTAGAAAAATGAAGGAGGCAGAGCGAACGTTATACAGCACTGGTTTCAGGAAAGGTACTCATACTGTTATAGAGATTTGTGAGTCTATTCTGCAGGAATTACACAAAACTTATATTGTCTGGATTGTCTTCTGAAAAATAGCAGAGCAGTTCCTGGTATGCGAGGAAGGAATAGGCACTCATGTGACTGCAGCTTCATAACTCTATATCTACAATGCGAGATCCAAGGTACTGTGCCTCTGACTGCTATTGTCATTACATTTGGAGTGAGATCTGGTGATGTTACTACTGTGCTGCTCCCTGTTCTCCGTGCTGGAGAGAAATCTATGCCCGACAACCTGCATGCATCCCCCCCCCCCCCCGCTGCTGCTTTGTTCGTCCTGTAGATCTGTGCTTCCTACACCTTTCTTGCTGCCTCTTGAATATTCTTCCACCAATCATCACATCACCGATCATCAGGAGGAGGGACAACTCTGATATAAGGAGCCAAAGCACTGCTCCTTTACAAGATGGCTGCCTCCTCAGACACAGTGCAGAACAAGACATGGTAAGACAGTAATGGGGGAAATGATCAGTAGCAGAGAGAGCACAGACAATACTGGTGACTAGTCTTTTGCACTCTGTCTTCTTTTTTGGTCACATCTTCCACAGATTCTGCCTCTTTAAACGGTCAGTCAACCCAAAACAGATATATTCGTTTTTGGTAGATGCTGGAGTATTAAACCATCTAAAAGTTTCTAAATTTTCTATTCCTATTGAAAAATTCAAGGTCTGCATATCTGCTGTGGCCATTATGAGAGTTTACCCCTCTGCTGATTTTTTTCTTATTCATTTTATGTTATGAAGAAAGTCACAAAAGGAATTAGCCCCCTGTAGGTCAGAGCCTCCAAAACTCCAAAATGAACAGGAAAAGAGAAAAGAATTGTTGGGAGTGTCCAAAACGAAACAAACCATGGATTTTGTCAGCCTACAAAGCTCCGCCTATAACTAAATATCACTTTAAAGCGGAGTTCCGCCCAAAAATGGAACTTCTGCTTTAAGGGAGGTGACCCCCACATTTGGCATGTCATTTTTTGGGAGGGGTAAGCCGGGACCCTCTTTTCAGAGGGTTCCAGCTCCCACTTCCTCCTGGCCACCGCGGCACCAGAAGGGGAGATCACCTCACCCCCCTCCATCGCGGCAATCATCTGGGACACGTCACAGGTCCCAGATGATTGCCCGGCCAGTCACGGCATGTGGCGCAGCTCGCGCATGCACAGTGGGTGCCCGGCTGTGAAGGCACAGCCAGGCGCCCACACTTACAATGCTGGCGCGGTAGAGAGGAGGGGGAGACGGGCAGGACCCTGGGACAGATAAGTGCCCGATTATTAAAAGTCAGCAGCTGCAGTATTTGAAGTTGCTGACTTTCATTTTTTTTTTTTTTTTTTTTTTGCAGAACTACGCTTTAACCCTAACTCTAGGGGGACTGGCCCTTTAACATACAGTTAGGTCCATATATATTTGGACACAATTTTAGTTTTTTTTCCAGGTATTTACTAAAACATATTCAAGCTATAGTTATATAATGGATATGGGCTGAAAGTGCATACTCTCGGGTTTAATTTAAGGCTATGTACATCCAAATCGGAGGAAGGGTTTAGGAATTACAGCTCTTAAGAATAGCCATCCCCCCTTTTTCAAGGGACCAAAAGTAATTGGACAATTGAATCAAAAGCTGTTTCATGGCCAGGTGTGGGCTACTCCTTCGTTATTTCTTCATCAATTAAGCAGGTAAAAGGTCTAGAGTTGATTATAAGTGTGGTATTTGCATTTGGAATCTTTTGCTGTGAACCTACATCATGCGTTCAAAGGAGCTGTCCATGTAAGTGAAACAGGCCATTGTTAGGCTTCAAAAATGAAACACATCCACCAGAGAGATAGCAGCAACATTAAGAGTGGCCAGATCAACAGTTTGGTACATTCTGAGGAAGAATAATGCACTGGTGAGCTCAGCAACATAAAAAGGCCTGGACGTTCACAGAAGACAACACTGGTGGATGATTGCAGGAAAACCCATTCACAACATCCAGATAAAGTGAAAGACACTCTTCAGGAGGTGGGCGTATCATTGTCATAGACTATAATCAAGAGAAGACTTCACGAGAGCAAATACAGAAGGTTTACCACAAGGTGCAAACCATTCATAAGCCAGAAGAATAGAAAAGCCAGGTAAGACTTTGCTAAAAAACCATCTAAAAAATCCAGACCAGTTCTGGAAAAGCATTCTTTGGACAGATATAACTAAGATTAATCTGTACCAGAATGATGGGAAGAAAAAAAGTGTGGAAAAGGCTTGGTATAGCTCATGATCCAAAGCATACAACATCATCTGTAAAACATGGTGGAGGCAGTGTGATTACATGGGCATGCATGGCTTCCAGTAGCACTGGGTCATTGGTGTTTATTGATGATGTGACAGAAGACAGAAGCAGCCGTATGAATTCTGCAGTGTTTAGAGATATACAGTACTGTCAGTCCAGATTCAGCCAAATGCAGCAAAGTTTGATTGGATGATGCTGGACATTAAAGATGGACAATGATCCAAAACCCACTGCAAAAGCAACCCAGTAGCTTTTGAAGGAAAAGAAGTGGATTCTCAACAAAATAATAAAAATGAACATTTTATTTATGATTATATCCAAATACATTTGTAGTGCAGACTTTCAGCTTTAATTCAAGGGGTTGAACATAAATATCAAGTACAAATTTTAGGAACTGCAACCATTTTTTTTTTTTTTTACACAGCCCCTGAAATTGGGGGGACTGTGTATACAAATGGTTGCAGTTCCTAAAGTTTGTACTTGATGTTTATGTTCAACCCCTTGAATTAAAGCTGAAAGTCTGCACTACAAATTAATTTGGATTGTTTCGTTTTCACTTTATTCTGATGGCATACAGAGATAAAAGTATGAAAATTGTGCCTGTGTCTAAATATATATGGACCTAACTGTATACACACAGTCACAATACAATAAGGTCCTTTTACAATACCTTTAAGTATATAAGGAGATTTAGCGACATGCTTGTCCTTGTGAAGGACTTCAATCAGCAATCCCTCGATGGCACTGCCGTACATTCGGTACCTCATCAGGAAAGAGCCGTCATTCCTATCCAGGGGGTCAGGAACATGAATTCGGATGTATTCCTTGTTGGAGAGGGCTTTGATGGTTACTTTAAATGATTTACTCCCTGAAAAAAAAAAATTAAAAGGAGGAATTTTATATGGATGAGAAGTAATTTATTTGGTAGTTACAACCTCCTTGCCAGATTAATTTCAACAATAATCTTCCCATCAGGGCTCATTCACACCACCTAAACGCCACAGAAACTGCTTTCCTAAAACTTGATTGAAATCAATGATTTACTAACGGCTAACCAACGTTTCCTATTCTGCACTATTATTCTTGAACCGCTCTACTGCTTTTGACACATTTGATCATCCCCTCCTCCTCAAAAAACGTCACTTTCTTGGTCTCCATGACCATACTCTTCATTGGTTCTCATTAGGGTTGTCCCGATACCGATACTAGTATCGGTACTGATACCGAGCATTTGCCCAAGTACTTGTACTCGGGCAAATGCTCTCGATGCTTCACCCAATACCTGGACAGTCAGCAGTGATCGGTGTGTGGGGGTGTTACAAGCTTCTCCCCCAGCGGCTTTCAGCTGCTTTAGTAAAATTCATACAACGGTGATCGGTGCTTTTAACTCCCCCACACACGATCATCGCTGGCTGTCACAGCATCCTCCTCCATGCCGTTCTGCTGTCCCCCTCCGTTCTAACTCCATGCCCCCTCCGTTCTGCTGTCCCCCTCCATTCTGCTTCTGTCCCCCTCCATTCTGCTTCTGCCCCTCTCCATTCTGCTTCTGCCCCTCTCCATTCTGCTTCTGCCCCTCTCCATTCTGCTTCTGCCCCTCTCCATTCTGCTTCTGCCCCTCTCCATTCTGCTTCTGCCCCTCTCCATTCTGCTTCTGCCCCTCTCCATTCTGCTTCTGCCCCTCTCCATTCTGCTTCTGCCCCTCTCCATTCTGCTTCTGCCCCTCTCCATTCTGCTTCTGCCCCTCTCCATTCTGCTTCTGCCCCTCTCCATGTACTCTGCCTTTTTTGTATGGACAGAGTCAGCTGACTCTGTCCATTCACATAACTGAAACATTGTAATCTCCTGTGATTACGATGTGTCAGTTTATGAATGGAGAGGAGCCGCTGTCTTCTCTCCATTCATTCACGGTGCAGCTGAGGCTGCAGAGAAAGGGACTGGGGAATCTCTATCCTCTGTCTCTTTCTCTGTCTCAAGGCGGAGATATCAGAGGTCTGTTAAGACTCCTGATATCTCACCAAAGCCCCCCAACAGGGCTGATAAAAAAAAAACAAAAAAAACAAAGTACTGCAATAAATAATAATAAAAAATATTATTGTAAAAAATAATAAAAATGTAAATAAAAAAAACAGACACCGTCCACCACCCCCCCTAAAAAAAACAAAACACTGTCACATGACATTAAAATAAAAAGTATCGGTAATCGGTATGGGCGAGTACTTGAAAAAAAGTATCGGTACTTATACTCGGTCATAAAAAAGTGGTATCGGGACAACCCTAGTTTGGTATCGGGACAACCCTAGTTCTCATCTTACCCAACTCATTGCACCTTCCGTGTCACTTACAACTCTGCCTTCTCCTCCTCTGCCCTTCCTTTTTCTCTCAGGGTCCCCCGAGGCTCTGTCCTTCAACCTTTTCCTATTCTTCATCAACATCTCCTCCCTAGGTCAGCTGATAGAAATTGTATTGGAAGCCATGGGAGGCTATGTTGATGACACCCAAATCTATCACTCTACCCCTCAGCTTACTCCATCAGTCTCCTCAGGCATCACAAATGATTTAACAGACCCATCAGTCTGGGTGTCACAACACTTCCTCAAACTCAATCTATCCAAAACCGAGCTCACAATATTTTCTCTCCAACTTGCCCCTTTCACCGACTTCTCAATTATAAACTATCAGTCTGTCCCCTCATGCCAGGGTGCTAGGTAATAATCCTAGATTCCAACATCGCCAAAATATGCCCCTTTCTAACCAATGACACCAAAAAGCTTCTAGTTCACTCCCTGGTTACCTCTTGCTTCGACTACAGCAACTCCCTCCTCATTGGCTTACCTTTACATAGACTATCCCCTATTGAGTCCATCATGAATGCTGCTGCCAGGCTTATCCGCCTTACCAACCATTCAGCGTCTTCTCCTTGTCAATCCCTCCACTGGCTGCCGCTCACCCAACAAAATAAATTCAAAATTCTAACAACAACTTTCAAAGCCATCCACAACTTGGCCCCCAGCTACATCACCAACCCAGTCTCAAAATACCAACCAAATCATCCTCTTCATTCCTCCCAAGACCTTCTGCTCTCTAGCTCCCTCACCACCTCCTCCCATTCTTGCCTCCAGGACTTCTCCAAAGCCTCTCCCCTCCTCTGGAACTCCTTACCTCAACTGGTTCGACTATCTTCTGCTTTATCCAACCTTAGACAATCCCTGAAAACTGACAAGCCCTTCTTTTTGGAGAAGCCTATCTGGCCCCCACCTAACAAATCTATTTTTGTTCTCCATCAGCTTATCCCCCACAGTTATTACCTTTTGAATCACTTAACCCTCCCTTTTAGATTGTAAGCTCTAATGAGCAGGGCCCTCTGATTCCTCCTGTATTGATTTGTACTGCAACTGTACTGTCTGCCCTCACTTTTTAAAGTGCTGTGCAAATTGTTGGCACTATACAAATCCTTTATTATAATATTAATCTGCCGTAACTGGAATCTTACTGTACTAGATCAGGGGTCTCCAAACCTTCTAAAGAAACGGCCAGTATACTGTCCGGCAGACTTTACGGGACGCGATTGAAAATGTCCCAGCATTAGTGGGAGTAAACAATGCCTCATCTTTGGTGTCAGTGAAAGGAATTGTGCCCCTTTGTTGGTGTCAGAGGATGAAATATAATCCCAAGGGCCGGATAAAAGCAAGCAAAGGGCCACAACCGGCCTTCAGGCAGCAATTTAGAGACCATTGCACTAGATCAATGCCAGTCCCTGCAAGCGCACAAAGAAAGCAATTGTTTTCTATGTGCCCCATTCACACTGTTGTGATGTGGAAAAATGCAGGCATCTTCCATTTTTCTGCAGCACACTGGATAGCACCACAGGTCACCACAGCGCAGTGCAATACACAGGGCGCAGAGACCTGTCATTGAAGTGTACAATTTGTACATTTCCAATAAAGTTAGTAAAATTTTTTTTTTTTTTTTTTAAAGTATACAGAGCCTTGTGTTGTAAAACACAAGGCACTGCTTGTCACCGATGCTACACAGCAGACACCAGCCGCACACCCAAATGTACCATACAGTATACTGTACATGTGCATTTAATATATGGTATTTATCTGGAAAAATCTTGCTTGTGTAGACATCAACAAGGATAATAGAAATTTACAAGGATGGGAATCCACTCCAGAGGGAATAATTCACTTTTGACAAATCTAAATTCCCTCCATCACAATTAGGTAAGGCAGCATGCAAACAGTGAAAAAAGGAAAATTATGACAAGCATATTTTGACACCAACGCATACACTATATTGTCAAAAGTATTGGGACACCTGCCTTTACACACATGAACTTTAATGGCATCCCAGTCTTATGCCCCGTACACACGGTCGGATTTTCCGATAGAAAATGTGTGATAGGACCTTGTTGAAAATTCCGACCGTGTGTAGGCTCCATCACACATTTTCCATCAGAATTTCCGACACACAAAGTGTGAGAGCTTGCTATAAACGTTTCCGACAATAAAATCCGTTGTCGGAATTTCCGATCGTGTGTACACAAATCCGACGGACAAAGTGCCACGCATGCTCAGAATAAATTACGAGAGACGAAAGCTATTGGCTACTGCCCCGTTTATAGTCCCGACGTACGTGTTTTACGTCACCACGTTCAGAACGATCGGATTTTCCGACAACTTTGTGTGACCGTGTGTATGCAAGACAAGTTTGAACCAACATCTGTCGGAAAAAATCCTAGGATTTTGTTGTCAGAATGTCCGATCAATGTCCGACCGTGTGTACGGTGCATAAGTCTGTAGGGTTCAATATTGAGTTTGGCCCACCCTTTGCAGCTAGAATAGTTTCAACTCTTCTGGGAAAGCTGTCCACAAGGTTTAGAAGTGTGTCTATGGGAATGTTTGACCATTCTTCCAGAAGCGCATTTGTGAGGTCAGGTACTGATGTTGGATGAGAAGGCCTGGCTCGCAATTTCCGCTCGAATTCATCCCAAAGGTGTTCTATCGGGTTTAGGTCAGGACTCTGTGTAAGCCAGTCATGTTCTCCACCCCAAACTTGCTCATCCATGTCTCTATGAACCTTGCTTTGTGCACTGGTGCGCAGTCATGTTGGAACAGGAAGGGGCTTTCCCCAAACTGTTCCCACAAAGTTGGGAGCATGAAATTGTCCAAAATGTCTTGGTATGCTGACGCCTTAAGAGTTCTCTTCACTGGAACTAAGGGGCCAAGCCCAACCCCTGAAAAACACTATAACCCCCTCTCCACCAAATGATTTGGACCAGTGCACAAAGCAAGGTCCATAAAGACATGGATGAGTGAGTTTGGGGTGGTGGAACTTGACTGGCCTGCACAGAGTCCTGACCTGAAACAGATAGAACATCTTTGGGTTGAATTAGAATGGAGGCTGCGAGCCAGGCCTTCTCTTCCAACATCAGTGCCTAACCTCACAAATGCGCTTCTGGAAGAATGGTCAAACATTCCCATAGACACACTTCTAAACCTTGTGGATGGCCTTCCCAGAAGAGTTGAAGCTGTTATAGCTGCAAAGGGTGGGCCAACTCAATATTGAACCTTACAGACTAATGCCCCGTACACACGGTCGGATTTTCCGATGGAAAATGTCCGATCGGAGCATGTTGTCGGAAATTCCGACCGTGTGTAGGCTCCATCGGACATTTTCCATCAGATTTTCCGACACACAAAGTTTGAGAGCAGGATATAAAATTTTCCGACAACAAAATCCGTTGTCGGAAATTCCGATCGTGTGTACACAAATCCGACGCACAAAGTGCCACGCATGCTCAGAATAATTAAAGAGATGAAAGCTATTGGCTACTGCCCCGTTTATAGTCCCGACGAACGTGTTTTACGTCATCGCGTTCAGAATGATCGGATTTTCCGACAACTTTGTGTGACCGTGTGTATGCAAGACAAGTTTGAGCCAACATCCGTCGGAAAAAATCCTAGGATTTTGTTGTCGGGATGTCCGACCGTGTGTACGGGGCATAAGACTGGGATGCCATTAAAGTTCATGTGTGTGTAAAGGCAGGCGTCCCAATACTTCTGGCAATATTGTGTATGTGAAAAAAAATACAAACAAAAAAATAATTTTGAACATGCATACATGAGAACCTTGCTGAAGCACTTTCTGTTATAGGGTGACAACATGCTTTCTCTGTCTCCCAATTGTGCTCCTGTGTTGTCACCCTGTCACACGGGCAACCAACTGAAAATACAAGTGACCGTTTCAACACAGATATGGTTCACAGTTGTCACCATCAGTAAACTCACCCTGAGAAATGTATGCATGTTTACACAAACGGGTTAAAACTGGAAAGTGCAAAATCTGGTACAGCTGTGCATAGAAACCAATCAGCTTCCAGGTTTTTAGGCTAGGTTCACATCTATGTGGTTGCAGTGCTGGCCTGCCGCATTCTTAACAACCGATGAGTCATCAGCTGTCAGTGGGGTTCCCCGCTGACAGCTAAATGTAAAAAAAAAAAAAAAAAGAATGGTTGTCCAAGAAAATAAAAAATAAAAATTTGGAAAATAAAAAACGGAGTGGGGTCCCTCTTTTCAGGTCTGGTATGGATTTGGAGGGGAACCCTATGCTAAAATTTTAAAAAGAATGGCTGCTGACAGCTGATGACTTCGCGGTTGTTATAGGGATTGATAAGATAATGCATTCTATGCATTAAGGTGAAAAACCTCCTGTGATGCAGCTGCCCCCCAGAGCCCCCCTTTTACTTACCTGAACCCGGCCTTTCCAGCGACAGGGACGAGCACACCAGCTCCAACTGGTGTCTCGAAATAGAAAAAAGAAAAAAAAGAGAGGCTCCCACCATGTCACACATGGAGTATGGTGGTCCCATCCCTATTGATTAGAACAAAGAAGGAAACCCCCTCAAATGGGACTTTGACAGACCACCAACTCAATAATGAATAAAAATGTAATCTTTTAATGATATAGAATAAAAAACATGTAAAATCTACAAAATGACAAGAATGCACAAAATGTATCACATGGAAAACAGGACAAAACATGCACAAATATACATCATCCAGTGTAAATGCCCTAATGCCCGACGTGTTTCTGGTATGCAGTGTTCAGATACCTTCATCAGGGTCTGAGGGTTCGAAAAGTTTTTTTACATAAATATCGATTCCAATGGAGTGATTCCATCTAAAAGAGGCACTATAGATAATGAAGTCCGATCTAATATTGCATGGTCCTCAGACTGTGGGTATTGGGCAGATTTTTTAAGTGCACTATGTCTGCAATATCTGTAATCTATGCCAATGTAATTCCCATCGAGTGTTAGTATAAGGTGTAGGGGACAACCAGTCATTGGAGCCTAAAATGTCAGCTGAATGACAAATGGATGAATTTCCAAGTGTCCCTGGGACAATGTATCTTGAGGGTATCCCCGTCTGGCGTGTGGCGTGCTGTCACTCAATCCAGCCGGTGTCTTGGGTCCTGATTGGATAGATTGAGAGCAGCGCAACCATTGGCTCCCGCTGCTGTCAATCAAATCCAATGATGCGGGAGCCAGGGGCAGGGCCTGCTGTCTGTGCCAATAGATGCAGCAGCAGGACACAGAAGCATGCCCGCATGAGTGCCCCGAGGGAGAGCAGCTCTCCAACGGGACACTCGAGAAGAGGAGGAGCCAAGAGCACCGCTGAGGGACCCCAGAAGAGGAGGATCAGGGCCACTCTCTGCAAAACCAACTGCACAGAGGAGGTAAGTATGACATGTTTGTTTTGTTTTAGATATCCTTTCAGAATGCAACACTTGCATTTTTGGTGCGGCTCCATTGAAGTCATGGAGAAGTCATGCATATTACATGCAAAACGCAATCTGCTGCAGGAAAAAAAAAAAAAAAAAAGTCTCAGACCCTTTCCAAATTTTGCACTCTCCAGTTTTAGTAAATCAACCCCCAAAGTGGCTACAAACAGGCTGCAGGAGATCAGCAGTATTGACAAACAACAAAGATGAAAAAAGAAGATACAAGTATTTTCTTTAAAAAAAAAAAAATGTCATATGATACACCGGGCACACAAAATATAGAAAGAAAAAAAGAAGAAAAAAAAAAACTGTGCTAGGACAAATTAAACTAAGCAGCAGCTTATTGTGGGATAACACAAAACAAATAGGAAACAGAGAAGCTGCGCTATATATATATAAATAATAGCGCAGCTTCTCTGTTCCTCATAGAAAGGAAAAAGCAAGATGCAGGCTTCTCATTCTTTGGCCAGTGTTGAGTTTGTGGGAAGGACAGCGTTCTGCCAATATTATTATGTAAGGGTTTGTTCTATCAGAGAGGGTCAGCCAAGGAAATGTGGGAGCAGAATGTAGAGGAAAGAAGCAGAGAACGTGCTCAGGAAAGACGATCGGCCATGAGCTCCGCACCTTCTGTGTTCACTGACAATTCAGATATAAAGTCTACATGGTACAGATTGTATAGACATATGTCATCTCTCCTTCCAGGAACCCTGTACTAGAGAATGTGGACACTGCCATCCTCTTCTCCTGAAAATGCTCCCTGCCTGGCTGTCCTGCTGATCGAAAGTCCTCTGTGCTTCTGTAACAGATATATAGAGCAGGAATGTCACCTTTCCTCATTTGCATGCTTGTCCCGAGTCACAACAGGTGTTGGAATACTTCCTCTTTCCGAGCCTCGGGCCTCCTTCACACTGACACTGCTGTATTTAGCTTTTCTACAAACCAGGAGAAGTGATCAGACACAACTCTTATGCCTTCCACATCACGTTTTCCTGCGTTTAGATCTTCCTGTGGGTTTAGTCGCTTAGAGGGCGGGTTCACACTAAGTGCAGAGCGGCTCACAGCAGGGGTCCGGTGCGTCCCCGTTCTCCATTACAGGGACGAATTAGGTCCGAATTTTTGCCCGAAATCAGAGCCAAAGACATACAGGATCCCTGTGCTGTGCGCTCCACTGCCGCCCCAGAGATGTGTGAACCCGCTCCATTGTGAGCCCATCACACTGTCCTGTCATGTGAATTGGATGCGGGGAAATCAGGATCCGATTCGCATAAGTGTGAACCAGGGTGGATTTGGTTTAAATCAAGTCCATTTAAATCACTAGTAAAAAGGCTTCATTTAAATTAACTCGATTAAAATCATAATTTTTAAAGAGCAACTGTCATCTCTGTCCCGCAGCAGCTCCTCCTCTGACCCTCTGTTAACTCACTGACAGTCCCATTCACTTTAATGGGACGGCTGGTGATGCGGCAGTGACACAACAAGGTGAGGGACGTGGCGGCAGCAGGTGAGTGGATGCCCGCTAACAGGCGCTCCCATGATGGATTTGAAATGACAGGTGCCCTTTAAATTTAAGGACTTATTCATGCTGGTAGTTAGAATATTTAATATTTGCAAAGAAAATTAAGGATTCCTATTTAGAATAATAATCTGTCAGGTTAGTAAAACAGCGATATCAGAACCGGTTCAATCATACAGTTTGTAGTGTACATAGATTTGCAACACAATGGGATAAAGGAATATTCCTGAAGTTTGGTTTATCTCATGGTTACTGTGACATTGTGTGAATGCATCAATGCAGTGCATGTTATCTCAGCTTGCAGAGTTTGGATTCACTGAATAAGTAAAATGTAAATATTGCAGAATATACAGCTTCATGCTACATAACTAAGCTCTGTTTCATGCTGAATAAACTAAATTATTAATGTATCTTAAAGCGGGATTCCGGCCACTATAATTTTTTTTTAAAAGTCAGCAGCTACAAACACTGTAGCTGCTGACTTTAAATAAGTAGACTTACCTGTCCTGGGTGCCCGCGATGTCGGCCGCCCGAGGCCAACCCGTCCCTGGGCTCTCGGGTCCCGGCACCGCCATCCTAACTAAGGGAAACAGGCAGTGGAGCTTTGCAGCTTCACTGACAGTTTCCTACTGCGCACGTGCGAGCGGCGCGGCGATCTGTGAATGGCCCCGTGGTTTTCTGGGAACACACACAGTTCCCAGAAGGCAACGGGGCCGCTCAGCTAGGAGCAGAACACGCCGCGGAATAGGATGAGGCAGATTAGGAAGACTGCCTAGCAACAAGGGTTCAGGTAAGTTTAAAAAACATTTTTTTTTCAAAAGTTTTATTTTGTATTTTTTTAAAGATTTTTCATGCTATTTTCTATTTTAGGGTGGCCCTCCACTTTAAAAAGAAAACAGTTTCTGCATTGCGGATGCATTTCCGCATGCACCTTTTTGATGCAATTTTTTAAATGTGTACTGGTGGGTGTTTATGCTTTTTTTCTGCGTTTTGGTGTGTTTTTTCACACCATATTTTTTTCTTCATCCCAATTCTCAATTTTGATGTGTTCTAGTCTAGATCTGTTCCATATAGAAAAAAATGCAGCATGTTCTACTCTTGTTGACTGCACTGGAGGACACTGGACTGGTGTGAACTAAGGCCATTGGAATCCATGTTAAATACTGTCCATGCGTTTTAAAACAGAATAAAAACGTACTTGACTGCATCTGGTGTGAACCGGCCCTCAATACAGCTAAACTGACCGCACCTAATGCTCAGTGAATGGCTTGTGTACACCTATTGTCTCTGTACGGCAGCGCGGCGTGTTCAACTTTTTAATAAATATCATCAATTTAAATTAAAATGATTTTATTGTTGGCCATTATTCGCAACTTTAGTACAAGAAAAATGCAGTCTGCAGTCTCTAACCATCTCTTGGATAATGTCCTCAGTCTCTAACCATCCCTTGTATCATGACCTCAGTCTCTAACCATCCCTTGTATCATGTCCTCAGTCTCTAACCATCCCTTGTATCATGTCCTCAGTCTCTAACCATCCCTTGTATCATGTCCTCAGTCTCTAACCATCCCTTGTATCATGTCCTCAGTCTCTAACCATCCCTTGTATCATGTCCTCAGTCTCTAACCATCCCTTGTATCATGTCCTCAGTCTCTAACCATCCCTTGTATCATGTCCTCAGTCTCTAACCATCCCTTGTATCATGTCCTCAGTCTCTAACCATCCCTTGTATCATGTCCTCAGTCTCTAACCATCCCTTGTATCATGTCCTCAGTCTCTAACCATCCCTTGTATCATGTCCTCAGTCTCTAACCATCCCTTGTATCATGTCCTCAGTCTCTAACCATCTCTTGTATCATGTCCTCAGTCTCTAACCATCCCTTGTATCATGTCCTCAGTCTCTAACCATGCCTTGTATCATGTCCTCAGTCTCTAACCATCCCTTGTATCATGTCCTCAGTCTCTAACCATCCCTTGTATCATGTCCTCAGTCTCTAACCATCCCTTGTATCATGTCCTCAGTCTCTAACCATCCCTTGTATCATGTCCTCAGTCTCTAACCATCACTTGTATCATGTCCTCAGTCTCTAACATCCCTTGTATCATGTCCTCAGTCTCTAACCATCTCTTGTATCATGTCCTCAGTCTCTAACCATCTCTTGTATCAAGTCCTCAGTCTCTAACCATCTCTTTTATCATGTTTGCAATCTTTTACTTAAACTTAAACACGCTGCTAATAGTATTAGCAAAATTTCCATTTGGTGCACCTCTAGCAAACATGATACAGGAGATATTCAGAGACTGCAGACATGATACAAGAGATCAATGCAGCCTCACCAGTGCCCGGATCAGAGCAGCGATCTCCCGCTATGTCACGGAGCTGGATTTGATTCCAGACGGCCAAAGTAACAAAGTCCCGCCTCCTATGATACACGTCACACTTATTCAATTTCCCAGCATTGGATCAGTGTGCCATCTATCACAGGAGGCGGGACATTGTTACAGCCTGTGCCGAAAAATTCAGCTCTGTGACACAGGAAAATCACGCTCTGTGAGAGGAGGACGGAGGAGAGAGGAAGGAGGGAGGAGAGAGGAAGGAGGAAGGAGGAGAGAGGAGAGAGGAGGGAGGAGAGAGGAGGAGGGAGGAGGAGGGAGGAGGAGGGAGTAGAGTGGAGAGAGGAGGGAGTAGGGAGGACAGGAGGAGGGAGGACAGGACTGAGCAGCCAGGATGACACCCCCACAATCTGCAGCACGCGGGGCGGATCGCCCCCTTTTCTGTGCCATTATTGGCACCTTTTCTTCTTTCGGCCGATATATTTCGGATGGCTGAAATTTTGGTGCACCTCTACAGTAGGAGGGATTCCTCCAGCTACCTTGCTTGTGAGGATGGGGGAATCTGTTCCTTTTATTTGGCCCGCTGGCTGACCAGAAAATTAAAAAGAAAAAAAAAGATCCATCTATAGCCAGCCTAAATCTGATGCAGGAAAATGCAATACAACACACATGGCATGAATGGCGTGCAGCACAACGCATCACTACACACTATCGCATGTTAGCCACCTGATCAATGGGCATGTAGCCCCTGAGCTTCCAATCACAACATTTTCATACACCTGGAGAGGCGCAGCATCCAGCCCCTCCGCCTGCAACCTGTCAAAAGTCTATGGCCATCTGAAGTACACTGCGACTGGAGGGCTGTATGCATCCCGGGACGTAAACCTAGAGCAGGGATATGCAATTAGCGGACCTCCAGCTGTTGCAAAACTACAAGTCCCATCATTCATGCCTCTGCCTCTGGGTGTCATGCTTGTGGCTGTCAGAGTCTTGCTATGCCTCATGGGACTTGTAGTTCTGCAACAGCTGGAGGTCCGCTAATTGCATATCCCTGACCTAGAGCAAAGGTAGTGTGCCCTCTGGTCATATGACCCTGAACACATAGAGCCTTATAATGTACCAATCCACACTAAAATGCCAGGATTGGGCGCACAGACGCCTAGTGTGCATGCTGCCTTAAAGCGGATTTCCAGTCCCCCAAACTTTTTTTTTTTTTTTTAACTCTCTGCCGTACTTGTGCACACATATGATAATGTCATATGCGTTTTCCTTGTAGTTTCTGTGAAAATAGTGAATACCAACCAGATCTCAGAAGCAGGCAGGTTCCATGTCAGGTGTGGGCATCTACTCTTAATTTTTGGGATTCGGTGCAGCTGGATACCCAGCATGCACCTCCCGATCTCGCGAGTGCCCGCATGAGACTGTCAATGCCATGATGCCTGATTTAGATGGACAGTGCCCACATCCAATCAGAGATACTTCATTCCTCCCGGCAGATGCAGTTCTTAAAAATGGCGCACAACTCCTCCCTTTCGTGTCATTTGCGGTCTGGAAAGAACGTAAGATTTTCGTCACTAAGCGATTCGCATAGACTCCTGGGATACATGACGCCGATATCCCAGGAGTCCTTGCGAATCGCCTAGTACTGACATTGCCTGGGCGGCCGCAGCTGGAAGTGCTGCTGAAAATAATAATTTAAAAAAAAGGTATTTACTTAAAAATAATATATATATATGCCATTTGTAAGAGCATTCTTAAAGTGGAGTTCTACCCAAAAGTGGAAGCTCCGCCTATCTGACCCCTATGTCTTGCCGCGGTGAGATCACTCGGAAGTTCGGCCCCCCTCCTCCTTTCCCCACCGCCGGTGTTCTGCCAAAACAGCCAAGATCTCCAATCGTGTCACTTCCCGTGACTCTGCTGCAGTAATTGGAGATTTGGACTAGTTACCTGTTTTCACAGAACACCGGCAGCGTATTCACTACAATACTGGATATAATGAGTAGACATTGTTAGTCCGCCGCTAATAACCAACAACATGGCTGCCTCCAAGGCGGCAACAACTTTTAATGGCCATTATAAAGATTCCACATGTAGAAAAACGGCAGAATTTCAATTTAAGGAAAAAAAAAAACTACAAAAAAATTTGGCTTCTGCTGCAAAAAAACAAAACAATAAAACAACAAAAACGCACAAAGCATTAAAAAACGCATGTCAATGCACATCTACTCAACTGCGCCAATCACACAGTGACAGTGCATGTTGTGTGAATGAGCCCTATATATATATATATATATATATACACACACTTAGAAAAGTCATGACATTCCTGGCTGTCACTCTGATCCCCGGCTTCAGTTAGGATCAGTATGACAGCCAGGCGGAGGAGTATGAAGAGATCAGACATGATCCTCCAATCACAGAGTCTGGACCATGAGGAGGGTCGGGAAAGAGTTAAATGCCAGGAATGAGGCGGGTGACGTCAGAGGGGGCGGGCCGGGTGTCCCTGGCTGTGCTGGGAGGATCCATGGATCACCTGGGATGGGATCGGGACGGATCATTACCTGGGGAGGAGGTGAGCGGCCGTCCTGCGCTGTCCACCGCCTGGATGTAGAAGTATCTGACCGGGAGGGTGATGGAGGCTTCCAGCCCCGGACCCCATACCAGGCTCCGCTCCGGGCTCAGCGGCTCTGCCCCGACACACAAACAGAGGGCCAGGAGGAGGAGCGGGGGCCCCGGAGGGACGGACAGCCCGGAGTACGCCATGTGTGCCCGCAACTCTGCCCCGCTCCGATACTCCAGTCATTCAAACTTCTCAGGGGGGAGGGGGCCGGAGGATCTGGCCGCTTCTGATTGGTGCTCTGTGCGGCCAATCAACACATCGCCCTGCACTGTGGAGGGGACAGTCTGCAAAGATCCCACTGACTGAGGGGACACATAGGACCATTATAATGGTCTGCCCAGTATGTAATATTCCCAGTATAATGGTCTGCCCAGCATGTAATATTCCCAGTATAATGATCTGCCCAGTATGTAATATTCCCAGTATAATGATCTGCCCAGTATGTACTATTCCCAGTATAATGGTATCCCCAGTATGTAATATTCCCAGTATAATGGTATCCCCAGTATGTAATATTCCCAGTATAATGGTCTGCCCAGTATGTATTATTCCCAGTATAATGATGTGCCCAGTATGTAATATTCCCAGTATAATGATCTGCCCAGTATGTAATATTCCCAGTATAATGATCTGCCCAGTATGTATTATTCCCAGTATAATGATCTGCCCAGTATGTAATATTCCCAGTATAATGATCTGCCCAGTATGTAATATTCCCAGTATAATGATCTGCCCAGTATGTAATATTCCCAGTATAATGATCTGCCCAGTATGTAATATTCCCAGTATAATGGTCTGCCCAGCATGTAATATTCCCAGTATAATGATCTGCCCAGTATGTAATATTCCCAGTATAATGATCTGCCCAGTATGTAATATTCCCAGTATAATGGTATCCCCAGTATGTAATATTCCCAGTATAATGGTATCCCCAGTATGTAATAT
The DNA here is from genome assembly GCA_037952835.1 of Lithobates septentrionalis. Taxonomy (NCBI): domain Eukaryota; kingdom Metazoa; phylum Chordata; class Amphibia; order Anura; family Ranidae; genus Lithobates; species Lithobates septentrionalis. The sequence continues at coordinate 4,653,508 of JBBDGP010000734.1, read as the reverse complement.
TCCCAGTATAATGGTCTGCCCAGTATGTATTATTCCCAGTATAATGATCTGCCCAGTATGTAATATTCCCAGTATAATGATCTGCCCAGTATGTAATATTCCCAGTATAATGATCTGCCCAGTATGTATTATTCCCAGTATAATGATCTGCCCAGTATGTAATATTCCCAGTATAATGATCTGCCCAGTATGTAATATTCCCAGTATAATGATCTGCCCAGTGTGTACTATTCCCAGTATAATGGTCTGCCCAGTATGTATTATTCCCAGTATAATGGTCTCCCCAGTGTGTAATATTCCTAGTATAATGATCTGCCCAGTGTCTACTATTCCCAGTATAATGATCTGCCCAGTATGTAATATTCCCAGTATAATGATCTGCCCAGTATGTAATATTCCCAGTATAATGGTATCCCCAGTATGTAATATTCCCAGTATAATGGTATCCCCAGTATGTAATATTCCCAGTATAATGGTCTGCCCAGTATGTATTATTCCCAGTATAATGATGTGCCCAGTATGTAATATTCCCAGTATAATGATCTGCCCAGTATGTAATATTCCCAGTATAATGATCTGCCCAGTATGTATTATTCCCAGTATAATGATCTGCCCAGTATGTAATATTCCCAGTATAATGATCTGCCCAGTATGTAATATTCCCAGTATAATGATCTGCCCAGTATGTAATATTCCCAGTATAATGATCTGCCCAGTATGTAATATTCCCAGTATAATGGTCTGCCCAGCATGTAATATTCCCAGTATAATGATCTGCCCAGTATGTAATATTCCCAGTATAATGATCTGCCCAGTATGTAATATTCCCAGTATAATGGTATCCCCAGTATGTAATATTCCCAGTATAATGGTATCCCCAGTATGTAATATTCCCAGTATAATGGTCTGCCCAGTATGTATTATTCCCAGTATAATGATCTGCCCAGTATGTAATATTCCCAGTATAATGATCTGCCCAGTATGTAATATTCCCAGTATAATGATCTGCCCAGTATGTATTATTCCCAGTATAATGATCTGCCCAGTATGTAATATTCCCAGTATAATGATCTGCCCAGTATGTAATATTCCCAGTATAATGATCTGCCCAGTGTGTACTATTCCCAGTATAATGGTCTGCCCAGTATGTATTATTCCCAGTATAATGGTCTCCCCAGTGTGTAATATTCCTAGTATAATGATCTGCCCAGTGTCTACTATTCCCAGTATAATGATCTGCCCAGTATGTAATATTCCCAGTATAATGATCTGCCCAGTATGTATTATTCCCAGTATAATGATCTGCCCAGTATGTAATATTCCCAGTATAATGATCTGCCCAGTGTGTAATATTCCCAGTATAATGATCTGCCCAGTGTGTACTATTCCCAGTATAATGATCTGCCCAGTATGTATTATTCCCAGTATAATGATCTGCCCAGTATGTAATATTCCCAGTATAATGATCTGCCCAGTATGTAATATTCCCAGTATAATGATCTGCCCAGTATGTAATATTCCCAGTATAATGATCTGCCCAGTGTGTACTATTCCCAGTATAATGATCTGCCCAGTATGTATTATTCCCAGTATAATGATCTGCCCAGTATGTAATATTCCCAGTATAATGATCTGCCCAGTATATATTATTCCCAGTATAATGATCTGCCCAGTATGTATTATTCCCAGTATAATGATCTGCCCAGTATGTAATATTCCCAGTATAATGATCTGCCCAGTATGTATTATTCCCAGTATAATGATCTGCCCAGTATGTAATATTCCCAGTATAATGATCTACCCAGTATGTAATATTCCCAGTATAATGATCTGCCCAGTATGTAATATTCCCAGTATAATGATCTGCCCAGTATTTAATATTCCCAGTATAATGATCTGCCCAGTATATATTATTTCCAGTATAATGGTCTGCCCAGTATATATTATTTCCAGTATAATGATCTGCCCAGTATATATTATTTCCAGTATAATGATCTGCCCAGTATATATTATTTCCAGTATAATGATCTGCCCAGTGTGTACTATTCCCAGTATAATGGTCTGCCCAGTATGTATTATTCCCAGTATAATGGTCTCCCCAGTGTGTACTATTCCCAGTATAATGGTCTCCCCAGTGTGTAATATTCCTAGTATAATGATCTGCCCAGTATGTAATATTCCCAGTATAATGATCTGCCCAGTATGTAATATTCCCAGTATAATGATCTGCCCAGTATGTAATATTCCCAGTATAATGATCTGCCCAGTGTGTACTATTCCCAGTATAATGATCTGCCCAGTATGTATTATTCCCAGTATAATGATCTGCCCAGTATGTAATATTCCCAGTATAATGATCTGCCCAGTATATATTATTCCCAGTATAATGATCTGCCCAGTATGTATTATTCCCAGTATAATGATCTGCCCAGTATGTAATATTCCCAGTATAATGATCTGCCCAGTATGTATTATTCCCAGTATAATGATCTGCCCAGTATGTAATATTCCCAGTATAATGATCTACCCAGTATGTAATATTCCCAGTATAATGATCTACCCAGTATGTAATATTCCCAGTATAATGATCTGCCCAGTATGTAATATTCCCAGTATAATGATCTGCCCAGTATTTAATATTCCCAGTATAATGATCTGCCCAGTATATATTATTTCCAGTATAATGGTCTGCCCAGTATATATTATTTCCAGTATAATGATCTGCCCAGTATATATTATTTCCAGTATAATGGTCTGCCCAGTATATATTATTTCCAGTATAATGATCTGCCCAGTATATATTATTTCCAGTATAATGATCTGCCCAGTATATATTATTTCCAGTATAATGATCTGCCCAGTGTGTACTATTCCCAGTATAATGGTCTGCCCAGTATGTATTATTCCCAGTATAATGGTCTCCCCAGTGTGTACTATTCCCAGTATAATGGTCTCCCCAGTGTGTAATATTCCTAGTATAATGATCTGCCCAGTGTCTACTATTCCCAGTATAATGATCTGCCCAGTATGTAATATTCCCAGTATAATGATCTGCCCAGTATGTATTATTCCCAGTATAATGATCTGCCCAGTGTGTAATATTCCCAGTATAATGATCTGCCCAGTGTGTACTATTCCCAGTATAATGATCTGCCCAGTATGTATTATTCCCAGTATAATGATCTGCCCAGTATGTAATATTCCCAGTATAATGATCTGCCCAGTATGTAATATTCCCAGTATAATGATCTGCCCAGTATGTATTATTCCCAGTATAATGATCTGCCCAGTGTGTACTATTCCCAGTATAATGATCTGCCCAGTATGTATTATTCCCAGTATAATGATCTGCCCAGTATGTATTATTCCCAGTATAATGATCTGCCCAGTATGTAATATTCCCAGTATAATGATCTGCCCAGTATGTATTATTCCCAGTATAATGATCTGCCCAGTATGTAATATTCCCAGTATAATGATCTACCCAGTATGTAATATTCCCAGTATAATGATCTACCCAGTATGTAATATTCCCAGTATAATGATCTGCCCAGTATTTAATATTCCCAGTATAATGGTCTGCCCAGTATATATTATTTCCAGTATAATGATCTGCCCAGTATATATTATTTCCAGTATAATGATCTGCCCAGTATATATTATTTCCAGTATAATGATCTGCCCAGTGTTTCCAGTACATTGACCTGTCACAATTCTACCAGATCTACCCAGATATTCCCAGTATAATGATCTTCCAAGTATTATTCCCATCTAACGATCTGCCAAATATTCCCAGTATTATTCCCAGTATAATCATCTGCCCCCTATTATTTCCAGTATAATGATCTTCATGGCTTTATTCACAGTATAATGATCTTCCCAGTATTATTCCCAGTATAATGATCTGCCCAATATTCCCAGTACAATGATCTGCCCAATATTCCCAGTACAATGATCTGCCCAGTATTATTCCCAATATACCATAATGCACCGTACACACGGTCGGACTTTGTTCGGACATTCCAACAACAAAATCCTAGGATTTTTTCCGACGGATGTTGGCTCAAACTTGTCTTGCATACACACGGTCACACAAAGTTGTCGGAAAATCCGATCATTCTGAACGTGGTGACGTAAAACACGTACGTCGGGACTATAAACGGGGCAGTGGCCAATAGCTTTCATCTCTTTATTTATTCTGAGCATGCGTGGCACTTTGTGCGTCGGATTTGTGTACACACCATCGGAAATTCCGACAACGGATTTTGTTGACGGAAAATTTTATATCCCGCTCTCAAACTTTGTGTGTCGGAAAATCCGATGGAAAATGTGTGATGGAGCCCACACACGGTCGGAATTTCCGACAACAAGGTCCTATCACACATTTTCCATCTGAAAATGCGACCGTGTGTACGGGGCATAAGTGTGCTGCAAAGTAATATGTGGCAGTATTGTGTAATATGACAGGCAGCCCTACACTTTTCTAGTGGCTGTCAGTGGCAGAACTGATGCCTGTCCCTTGCAGGCATGGTCTTCTCTTCCAGGGAACAAATCTGCATCCAGCAATGGAGGAACTCAGATTGAATACTTGGCATTTGAGCAGGAGATCCTAAAAAGAAAATCCTCAGAGTATTCTCCACTTTTAAGAAACATAAGAAATCTTGGTGGTAACATCAAACTTTTATTTTGCACTTGGAACAGTCCTTTAAGCGCTCCTATTTTTTATTTGACTCTGGACCTTCTTCAGTCAGGATTGGATAAGGGGTTGGAGCCTAAAAGTCCAGATTTTGGCACTTTATTTCTTCTGTTTCCATGTTGGATGACCATCCATGGCTAAAATGGTTACGCAGTGTCACACTTCAGACCTCCTGTTGGACTAAAGGTTCCTCCCCTGGAAGCTCTCCAGGGTATTAGGAGGATTGACAAATTTACCTTTTGGACCTCAAACCAGTTTCTTTATTCCCACCAATCAAAATGGCTTTTCTCCTAGCTATCTCCACAGCAAGGAAAGTGGGGAACAATAAGGCTTACTATATACATAGACACAGTGGTGTAGTGGATAGCACTTTCGCCTAGCAGTAAGAAGGGTCGCTGGTTCGAATCCCAACCATGACACTACCTCCCTGGAGTTTGCATGTTCTCCCTGTGCCTGCGTGGGTTTCCTCCGGGTACTCCGGTTTCCTCCCACACTCCAAAGACATGCTGGTAGGTTAATTGGATCCTGTCTAAATTGGCCCTAATATATGAATGTGAGTTTAGGGACCTTAGATTGTAAGCTCCTTGAGGGTAGGGACTGATGTGAACGTACAATGTATATGTAAAGTGCTGCGTAAATTGATGGTGCTATATAAGTACCTGAAATAATAATAATAATATTCCAGGATAAGATTGTTCTGTCCTTGGATTCTTCATGCATTCCAAAGGCACCATCTAATTTTCATCGCTCAACTAAGATTACGATCCCCTCCTTTCATCCTAATCCTTCTAATGAAGAAGACCTTCATAACCTGGATGTGAAAGGGTGTTTGCTTGGATACTTAAAGTGGGGTTCCACCCAAAAAACAAAACTACCTGTAAAAATTCTAAAAAAAAAAACAAAAAAACATTTGGTTATTTTTTTTTTTTTCACTTACCTCTAAATGCCTGTTGCTAGGTGGGCCCTCGTAGTCTGCCTGTCCCTTAGCCTGGGCTGGTGACATCACTTCCTCCTCGGCACAGGAAGGGCTCCGCTCTGCTCCCTCCCTCCTGTCAATCATCTAGGACCCATTACAGGTCCCAGGTGATTGAGCGGCCAATCACGGCGCACGGCGCCGCTCGCGCATGTGCAGTGGGTGCCAGGCTGTGAAGCCACAGCCTGGCGCCCACAGTTGTAATGCCGGCGCCGACGAGCGGAGGGGGGAGACGAGCGGGGCTTCGATCCCCCGCATCGCTGGACCCAGGGACAGGTGAGTGTCCAATTAAAAGTCAGCAGCTGCAGTATTTGTAGCTGCTGACTTTTAATTTTTTTTTTTTTTTTGGACGGCCCCCCTGGGTGGAACTCCTCTTTAAAGATCATTAAAGTCTTTGAAGAAAAGATAAAATATCTTAGTTTTATTTTAGGGTAAGAATAAAATGTTATCACTAGCACCAACTGCATCACCCAGGTCATCTGTTATAATTACATAACCATCAATAAGCCTCCTCCTGTAATGCTAAAGGCACATTCTACCAGACCAATCTCCAGCTCTTGGGCCGAGGCTGCTGCAACTCCTATGGATCAGATATGAAGAGCCACTGCATGGTTGAGTATTCACACTTTTGCCCTGCGCCACAGGCTTAATGTGGATCTAGATAAGGAGGCAGTCTTTGGACGGAAAGTATTATCTTAAAGTGGATGTAAACCCTCACATATACCTAGTGAAGTTAATAGCCTCAGATGATACACAGAGATGAAACAAAACTCCCTACATAAGTTTTACATGTATATCTTCTGTCTTCAGCTTTATATATTCTTTAGAAAGTGCACATCATATTAGAGATTTTCTCTTCCTGTTCAGCACTGGGAGTGGATTCTTGGCATATAGCCAAGACAGCTGATTGGAGGAAAGGAACCCCCCCCCCCTCTCCACATAGGCAGAGACTTGCAGAGCTGTGCTGGGCCAAGACAAGCTCTCTGATAATCTATTTATAGCAATCTCCCACGACACAAAATTCAGGTTGACAGAGAACTTGTCAGGAATTATCATGCTGTTAACACAGCAACAAAACAGCAGAAACACACAGGACTTAGTGCTTTGGAGAGAGATAAGAAAACACTACAGATACAGTATCTGGCAAAAGTGAGTACACCCCTCACATTTTTGTAAATAATATATCTTTTCATGTGACAAAACTGAAGAAATTACACTTTTGCTACAATGTGAAGTAGTGAGTGTACAGCTTGTATAACTGTGTTAATTTGCCGTCCCCTCAAAATAACTTAACACACAGCCATTAATGTCTAAACCTCTGGCAACAAAAGTGAGTACACCCCTAAGTGAAAATGTCCAAATTGGGCCCAATTAGCCATTTTCCCTTGCTGGTGTCATGTGACTCGTTAGTGTTACAAGGTCTCAGGCGTGAATGGGGAGCAGGTGTGTTAAATTTGGTGTTATCGCTCTCACTCTCTCATACTGGTCACTGGAAATTCAACATGGCACCTCATGGCAAAGAACTCTCTGAGGATCTGAAAAAGAATTGTTGCTCTACATAAAGATGGCCTAGGCCAATGATGGAGAACCTTGGCACCCCAGATGTTTTGGAACTACATTTCCCATGAAGCTCAACTACACTGCAGAGCGCATAAGCATCATGGCAAATGTAGTTCCAAAACATTTGGGGTGCCAAGGTTCGCCATCACTGGCCTAGGCTATAAGAAGATTGCCAAGACTGAAACTGAGCTGCAGCACAGTGGCCAAGACCATAGAGTGGTTTAATAGGACAGGTTCCACTCAGAACAGGCCTTGCCATGGTCGACCAAAGACGTTGAGTGCACATGCTCAGCATCATATCCAGAGGCTGTCTTTGGGAAATAGACATATAAGTGCTGCCAGTATTGCTGCAGAGGTTGAAGGGGGGGGGGGGGTCAGCCTGTCAGTGCTCAGACCATACGCCGCACACTGCATTAAACTGGTTTGCATGGCTGTTGTCCCAGAAGGAAGCCTCTTCTAAAGATGATGCACAAGAAAGCCTGCAAACGGTTTGCTGAAGACAAGCAGACTAAGGACATGGATTACTAGAACCATGTCCTGTGGTCTGATGAGACCAAGATAAACTTATTTGGTTCAGATGGTGTCAAGCGTGTGGCGGCAACCAGGTGAGGAGTACAAATACAAGTGTGTCTTGCCTACAGTCAACCATGGTGGTGGGAGTGTCATGGTCTGGAGCGGCATGAGTGCTGCCAGCACTGGGGAGCTACAGTTCATTGAGGGAACCATGAATGCCAACATGTACTGTGACCAGTGGCGTTGTTAAGGGGTGGCTATTGAGGTTGGAGCCCCGAATCTGGGGCCCATAGCCCTGAGTCCAGGGCCGGCCCTACAGTGTGAGTGTCCCGGGCTGTCTGACACAGCACTTCCTGCACAGCCGTGGCACTCTCACGGAGTACTTTGCACTCGGTGGTTCACTGACAGCCAGAGAAGGGAGATCAGTGTGAGAGCAAGTCTCCTCCCTTGCTCTGCCCATATCATAGAGTCGGGAGGAACTTTCTCACACAGAGCTCCTGAGTAGGTGAATGCAGACTGAGGGGGAGGGGGGAAACTCTGTATACCCAGCCTCTCCCCTCTCTGTATACCCAGCCTCTCCCCTCTCTGTATACCCAGCATCTCCCTTCTCTATGTATTCTAGCCTCTCTGTATACCTAGACACTCTCTGCTATGTATTCCCAGCCTCTCTGTATACAGTAGCCTATCTGTATGTAACAATCTGCATCTTGTGGCAGGTAACATGACAAGCTCTCTGGTGACCCCGATGTAAGGGAGGGCTTTCTGGAGACCCTGATGTAAAAAGGGGGGCTTTGGGTACCCTGATTAATGATAATATATAATGTTACACACACACATTATATACATGTGTATGCCTGCCCAAGTGTATGACTTTCTTTACTTCGCTGCTATGGGCTCTAGCCCCAGATCTTTTGTAGACCTAGCAACACCCCTTTCTGTGACAAACTAAAGCAGAGCATGATCCCCTCCCTTCGGAGACTGGGCCACAGGGCAGTATTCCAACATGATAACAACCCCAAACCCACCTCCAAGACGACCACTGCCTTGCTAAACAAGGTGAGGGTAAAGGTGATGGACTGGTCAAGCATGTCTCCAGACCTAAACCCTATTGAGCATCTGTGGAGCATCCTCAAATGGAAGGTGGAGGAGCGCAAGGTCTCTAACATCCACCAGCTCCGTGATGTCATCATGGAGGAGTGGAAGAGGACTCCAGTGGCAGCCTGTGAAGCTCTGGTAACCTCCATGCCCAAGAGGCTTAAGTCAGTGCTGGAAAATATTGACACTTTGGGCCCAATTTGGACATTTTCACTTAGGGGTGTACTCACTTTTGTTGCCAGCGGTTTAGACATTAATGGCTGTGTGTTGAGTTATTTTGAGGGGACAGCAAATTTACACGGTTATATAAGCTGTATACTCACTACTTTACATTGTAGCAAAGTGTCATTTCTTCAGTGTTGTCACATGAAAATATATAATAAAATATTTACAAAAATGTGAGGGATGTACTCACTTTTGTGAGATACAGTGGGGCAAAAAAGTATTTAGTCAGCCACCAATTGTGCAAGTTCTCCCACTTAAAAAGATGAGAGAGGCCTGTAATTGTCATCATAGGTATACTTCAAATATGAGAAACAAATCTAGACAATCACATTGTCTGATTTTTGAAAGAATTTATTTGCAAATTATGGTGGAAAATAAGTATTTGGTCACCTACAAACAAGATTTCTGGCTCTCACAGACCTGTATCTTCTTCAAGAGGCTCTTCTGTCCTCCACTCATTACCTGTATTAATGGCACCTTTTTGAACTTGTTATCAGTATAAAAGACACCTGTCCACAACCTCAAACAGTCACACTCCAAACTCCACTATGGTGAAGACCAAAGAGCTGTCGAAGGACACCAGAAACAAAATTGTAGACCTGCACCAGGCTGGGAAGACTGAATCTGCAATAGGCAAGCAGCTTGGTGTGAAGAAATCAACTGTGGGAGCAATAATTAGGAAATGGAAGACATACAAGATCACTTATTTATCTCCCTCGATCTGGGGCTCCATGCAAGATCTCACCCCGTGGGGTCAAAATGATCACAAGAACAGTGAGCAAAAATCCCAGAACCACACGGGTTGACCTAGTGAATGACCTACAGAGAGCTGGGACCAATGTAGCAAAGGCTAACATCAGTAACACACTACACCGGCAGGGACTCAGATCCTGCAGTGCCAGACGTGTTCCCCTGCTTAAGCCAGTGCATGTCCGGGCCCGTCTGAGGTTTGCTAGAGAGCATTTGGATGATCCAGAAGAGGATTGGGAGAATGTTATATGGTCAGATGAAACCAAAGTAGAACCGTTTGGTAGAAACACAACTCGTCGTGTTTGGAGGAGAGAGAATGCTGAGTTGCAACCAAAGAACACAATACCTACTGTGAAGCACGGGGGTGGCAACATCATGCTTTGGGGCTGTTTCTCTGCAAAGGGAACAGGACAACTGATCCGTGTACATGAAAGAATGAATGGGGCCATGTATCGTGAGATTTTGAGTGCAAACCTCCTCCCATCAGCAATTGAAGATGAAACGTGGCTGGGTCTTTCAGCATGACAATGATCCTATACACACCGCCCGGGCAACTGAGTGGCTTCGTAAGAAGCATTTCAAGGTCCTGGAGTGGCCTAGCCAGTCTCCAGATCTCAACCCCATAGAAAACTTTTGGAGGGAGTTGAAAATCCGTGTTGCCCAGCGACAGCCCCAAAACATCACTGCTCTAGAGGAGATCTGCATGGAGGAATGGGCCAACATACCAGCAACAGTGTGTGACAACCTTGTGAAGACTTTCAGGAAACGTTTGACCTCTGTCATTGCCAACAAAGGATATATAACAGAGTATTGAGATGAACTTTTGATATTGATCAAATACTTATTTTCCACCATAATTTGCAAATAAATTCTTTCAAAAATCAGACAATGTGATTGTCTGGATTTGTTTCCACATTTTGTCTCTCATAGTTGAGGTATACCTATGATGACAATTACAGGCCTCTCTCATCTTTTTAAATAGGAAAACTTGCACAATTGGTGGCTGATTAAATACTTTTTTGCCCCACTGTACTGTATATGTGCTTAGGTCAAATTTCATGAATCAGGTTTACATCCACTTTAAGCTTCCCACCCATTAGATATTTATCTGTTCTAGCTTTGTCATGGGATGTAATGGAAAAAAAAATTACTCTTATTGGCAATTCCCTTTCCTCTTCCTTTTCCATAATTCATGTTACACCCATCTTTAGGATAAAACATGGTCACATTCCCCAGAACCCCTCCTTAACTGGATCACAAGTATCTTTGAATTCAGTTCAATTACCAATGTCAATACCCTCAGATGGGAGAGCTAACCACTCCATCAGAGACCAAGGGCTCTAACTCCAGTAGGATTGGGTTATAAGATATTGTCCCACTGGCCAGTGGAGTCAGGGCCCTTTGCTTGTAGGTAGGCCATTTTTATGCCAAGTGTGTTGTTGCTTATTAAACTGTTTGACATTGAATTTGTTTGCCTAACCTTTTCCATTTCAGGGATTTTTTGTGTTATTAAAGCCCATTGAAACATTCTTAGGTGTGTCAGTGATCACTCAGGGCCAGGTACAGGGGATATCATCAATGGTGCAGGGTTGAAGGTTACAAACAATCCAATGGCTCCTCCAAGGGGTGGTGCTATAAGTAGGTGTGGCCCTCAGTAAAAAATAATGTGCTCTTGAAGGTTTGGGCCCTTTTCACACGACAAGCCTGCTCGGATCCGCCTGTCCATTTTTTAGGCGGATCTGAGCGGGCCATCCATTGACTTCTATGGGCAAGCGGATGCCAGCGGAGATGTGTCCGCTGACACTCATCTGCCATCCGCTAAAATCAGATGTATGGCAATACATTCAGCCATCTGTCTGGTGGATCAGATGAGATCTGTTGAAAACGGACATGCTGTTCGTTTTCGTCCGATCTCCCCATAGGAATCAGCGGGGCTCTGACAGACTCCTCCCTGCTCAGTGAGCAAAGACGGACCTGTCATCTGCCGGCTCAGTAGAGATCAACAGAGCGATCTCCTGCTGAGCTGGAGCACCCTGCTAAATGGATCCATCCCATGTGAAGGGGCCTTAGTCCTCACCATTAAGCTCACTGTCTTATCTGACTTTGACCATTGTTTTGAAAATGATAAACAATATGATCAATTGCACACACAAGACTGAAGTAAACACAATGCGCGTGAATGGCCCAAAGATATGTCTACCTGCTGACGGAGATCCTGCTTACCATGGCCAGCTTTTGGGCTTTGTAGCTGGAGCATATCGCACTCAGGGCTAGTGTGGCTTCATCTAAGAGATGTCCGAGAGGTACAGAGATATGTGCTGAATATAGTGAGAGGAATAATAACCCGGTTTATAGGCCAAGTATACCATTTACTACTTAATGCACTACAAAAAACGGTCGGAGCTTGGCAGCTCTACTGCTTGCAAGTTCATGCTTGGAACTGCTGCCCCCTGTGGGGTTGATTTACTAAAACTGGGAGTACAAAATCTGGTGCAGTTGTGCATTCTAGCCAATCAGCTTCTAGCCTCAGCTTGTTCAATTAAGCTTTGAGAAAAAAAAACAAAAAAACTGGAAACTGGTTTCTATGCAGAGCTGCACCAGATTTTGTACTCTCCAGTTTTAGTAAATTAACCCCTGTGTGTCTTCCTCTAGAGCAGTGGTTCTCAACTCCTGTCCTCAGGACCCACTAACAGGCCAGATTTTAAGTATTACCTTAAGGAGATGCAGACTAGAATACTGCAATCACCGAGCAGCAAATTATATCACCTTTGATGTATTTCAGATATCTTGCAAACCTGGCCTGTTTGTGGGTCCTCAGAACCACTGCCTTATGCCCCGTACACATAATCGGACTTTCCGCCAACAAAACCGTGGAATTTTGTCCGAAGGGCGTTATCTCAAACTTGTCTTGCATACACATGGTCACACAAATGTTGGCCAACAATTACAAACGTAGTGACGTACAAGACGTACTACGTGGTTTTTCAGCTCTTTAGCGCCACCCTTTGGGCTCCTGCTAATTTCGTGTTAGTAGAAGTTTGGTGAGTGTTGATTCGTGCTTTTCTTTTCGCGTTTTTCATTTAGCGCTTTTCAGTTTGCGCTTTTCAGACATGTTGCGGAATCAGAGGAGATAACGTGTTATTTATTATTGGCCTTGGAGTTATTGCTTTGATGTTATTTTTTTGGTTGAATAATGATTAGATTTGGTATATTTTCTATATTTTTGGATGCATAGAATGCACTTTTTGGTTAAGTTCTATTGACAGATAGCATGTCTAATTTTATATATATATATTTTTTTAATGCACAATAAAAAAAAATGTGTAGAATAATACTTGGCTATGTGTTTTACTTCAAATGGCAGTTTGGGAGTAGGCAGTTACATTTTAAAAAATACAATGTAAAATTAAAAAGGGACACCAACATAGTTGTATCTTTTGATCTTAAAAACTACGGGATAATGGTGCTGTGCTAACTTGTACCAAAAAAAAAAAAAAAAAAAAAATATATATATATATATATATATATATAATATTCTTGATATCACTAGAAAAAAAAAGCCTTTGAAAATTTGTTTGCAATAACTCCATCAGTATCACCAGCAAAGCAGCTTCATTATTATCCCATTAAAGAATAAGAGAATGTGCGCTACTTTTGGAGATATCATAATTTGCCATGTCACGAATGTTAATTCTCCATTACGAATGCTAGAATACAAGACCGACCGCTTCTGGCTTCTTCTTGATTCTGAGCATGCGTGTTTGTACTTTGGACTTTTGTCCGACAGACTTGAGTACACACGATTGGAAAATCAGACAACACACATTTGTTAGCGGAAAATTTGAAGACATACTAGCCAACATTTGTTGGCTGAAAGTTCGACAACAGCTGTCCGATGGAGCATACACACGGTCGGATTTTCCGCCAACAGCCTGACATCAAACATTTCCCGTTGGAAAATCTGATCGTGTGTACTGTATGGGCCTTTAGAGTCTAGCTGCTTCTGTAGAGGGTTGCAGAGTACAGCAAGATGCACAGGGCCTGTCAGGGGTGGAACTGCAGCTACTACAGTTTTTCACACACCCTTGCCAGCATTGACTAATTCTTTATTATTGTAAATGCAGGCTGTACTCATAATAGTAAAGGATCAGCCAATGCTGTCGGGACTAGCAAGAGCTAAAAGGGCAACATAGTGACCATTATTGATACAGAAATATTTACCTATACATGAATGCAATAACTGACTTCACAATGATATTTGAATCCCACTCAAAAAAACCCTATATAAAGCCATCCCAAAGTCCACAAAGCACTGAATCTGTTAATTTTACATACCATACCAGTCAACCGCAAAATCTCATGATGTTGCCAACTTTTGGTCAGTTTCTATGGGTCTTACAAATTTGCTCTGATTCTGATGATTGCGAACAGCAATTGCAACACATGTACAACAAATTGATGGATCTCTTGTACTTTACAAGCTGCCAGGGAAAGGACACCAACATCTAACCTTCTATGTGATTATACCGAAATCATCCTGTTCATTATAAGATACAATCCTCCTTCATGAGCCATTAAAAGACCACTGCCATGACCTGGTGAACATTCCAACCCACCTGACACTCTGGGCTCTGAGATCCTTGCACCATCTTAAAATAATAAGTCAGACAACTCTGTGTATTCATGTTCTGATAAGGTTTACTAGAACAGATTGAAAAGGATATTGACACAAAGAGGAGGTAATAGATCTGTTGAGTTTTAGGCGACAGCGCCAACTCAGTAAAGGAATTCTCCCAAATAACACAAAGCAAGATATTATTAAGTAGAACAATATATTATATACATTGGGTCAATGAAATACTGCTAGCAACTGTAAGGATGGACACAGCTATCTGAATATACTGGCATACCTTGGCCTGCCTATAACTAATTATAATAATTAATTCTAATTAAAACTAATTAAAACTAATAATTCCTTGGCCTGCCTATAACCTCCCTAATGAGAGGTCAGACTTAAAAGGTGCTAGTATAAGGGCCCTTATAGCAGTAATGACAGTAATGTCCCCATTGCAGATCTGATGTTCTTCACCGGCATGTAGGAGCTCATTAACTGTAATCCAATAAGGTGGTAACAAGCAATAGGTTCCTTGTAAAGAAAACTAAAGGTGTCTCTGCACAGTGTTCAAAGTGAGTTCAGTAAAGAATTCCTAAGGTAAAGATGTCTGTGCAAGGTATCCCAGTGTAAACTGTGATAAAGTATTTGTAAAGGTTGGGCGATTGCCCTCTCACCAACAACCAGGCCGATATGATGTCTTCCGGACTGTAACTCGTGGGGCGACACTCGTGCAGCGGATCTGCTATCTCCCTGTGTGAAGCTTGGTACACCAACTGGCAGGCGACCGGAGTGGTGCTGGATGGATGTCCGATGACAAACAGCAGAGCTAGGCCCCTCTGGTACGGGTTGGAAGGTGGTACACCGCATGTTAGGCCACGACCCCTCTCTCCATGCACGGAGAAGTCCATCTTGCGTCAGGCCCAGGAGGAAGAGAGCTCTGTGCGGGCTTTTGCTTTTTTTATAGCTACTCCCAGCAATCTTCCTGATGGTAGCAAAGATCCCTGGGATAAGTAGTCCAGGCACATAATCATGCAAAGCAATTATCAGTCGGGAGAACTACTTATCCCACAGCCTCTTTTGTTTGGCACACAAATATAATGTCACCTGTTATACTGATCACTAGAGGGACATGCGGTGCATGGAAATGCCAGAGGGTACTGTACTTTACGATTGTAGTCCATATTGCTAGACTAATGTTTCCTATCTTACATAAGGAAAACCATTAGCCCTTTTAAGAAATTATTTTTCGGAAGCATTACAGCGATATTAAATTGGCCATTGAACATACAGCCATGGGTAGGGACTTGGACACCAACAAGCTAGTTGAGGTCCATTTTGTGATGAATAATCATCAAGTTCATAAACTTAAAGCCATGATAATTGAATAGATCATGAAACCACATGGGGTCGCAACTAGGTGAGGCATACTGGATATTTACATTAAACACAGCTTACCCGAGAGGTCTTAAAGGTGTTGTGGGTCAGATGGTAGACGCACCAACTAGAAATAAAACATTACTGGATCTACTGATTACCAACAATACAGACCTGATCACGGATGTGGAAATACGGGGCAATTTAGGTAACAGCGATCACAGGTCAATTAGTTTCAGTATAAATCACACAAATAGGAAACATAAAGGGAACACAAAGACACTGAATTTCAAAAGAGCCAACTTCCCTAAACTACAAACCTTGCTAAAAGGCATAAATTGGGATAAAATATTAGGAACAAAGAATACGGAGGAGAGATGGGTTTGCTTTAAGAGCATATTAAATAAGGGCATTAGCCAATGTATCCCATTGGGTAATAAATTTAAAAGAGCGAATAAAAATCCTGAATGGCTTAACTCCAATGTAAAAATGCATATAAAAGCAAAGGAGAAGGCCTTCAAAAAATACAAGGTTGAGGGACCATCCTCAGCATTCAGACTTTATAAAGAATGCAACAAGAAATGTAAGGGTGCAATTAGAACGGCTAAGATAGAACATGAAAGACACATAGTGGAGGAGAGCAAAAAAAATCCCAAGAAATTCTTTAAGTATGTAAACAGTAAAAAAGGGAGGACAGACCATATTGGCCCCATAAAGAATGAGGAAGGACATCTGGTTACAAAGGATGGGGAGATGGCGAAGATATTGAATTTATTATTCTCCTCAGTCTTCACAAGTGAATCGGGGGGCTTCAGTAACCAAAACTGCAGTGTTTATCCTCATGACACAACACAGGAAGCACCTCCATGGTTAACAGAGGACAGAATTAAAATTAGACTTGAGAAACTTAACATTAATAAATCACCGGGACCAGATGGCTTGCATCCGAGGGTACTTAGGGAACTCAGTCAAGTGATTGCCAGACCATTGTTCCTAATTTTTACAGACAGTCTACTGAATGGAATGGTACCAGCTGATTGGAGAAAAGCCAATGTAGCACCAATATTTAAAAAGGGCCCAAAATACATCCCTGGGAATTACAGACCAGTTAGCCTAACATCAATAGTATGTAAACTCTTGGAGGGGATGATAAGGGACTATATACAAGATTTTAGTAATAAGAACGATATCATTAGCAGTAATCAGCATGGATTCATGAAGAATCGTTCTTGCCAAACCAATCTATTAACCTTCTATGAGGAGGTGAGTTGCCATCTAGATAAAGGAAGGCCCGTAGACGTGGTGTATCTGGATTTTGCAAAAGCATTTGACACAGTTCCCCATAAACATTTACTGTACAAAATAAGGTGCGTTGGCATGGACCATAGGGTGAGTACATTGATTGAAAACTGGCTACAAGGGTGAGTTCAGAGGGTGGTGATAAATGGGGAGTACTCAGAATGGTCAGGGGTGGGTAGTGGGGTTCCCCAGGGTTCTGTGCTGGGACCAATCCTATTTAATTTGTTTATAAACGACCTGGGGGATGGGATAAACAGTTCAATCTCTGTATTTGCAGACGATACTAAGCTAAGCAGGGCAATAACTTCTCTGCAGGATGTGGAAACCTTGCAAAAAGACCTGAACAAATTAATGGGGTGGGCGACTACATGGCAAATGAGGTTCAATGTAGAAAAATGTAAAATAATGCATTTGGGTGGCAAAAATATGAATGCAATCTATACACTGGGGGGAGAACCTCTGGGGGAATCTAGGATGGAAAAGGACCTGGGGGTCCTAGTAGATGATAGGCTCAGCAATGGCATGCAATGCCAAGCTGATGCTAATAAAGCAAACAGAATATTGGCATGCATTAAAAGGGGATAAACGCAAGAGATAAAACGATAATTCTCCCACTCTACAAGGCTCTGGTCTGGCCGCACCTGGAGTATGCTGTCCAGTTCTGGGCACCAGTCCTCAAGAAGGATGTACTGGAAATGGAGCGAGTACAAAGAAGGGCAACAAAGCTAATAAAGGGTCTGGAGGAAAGGTTGCGAGCGCTGAACTTATTCTCTCTGGAGAAGAGACGCTTGAGAGGGGATATGATTTCAATTTACAAATACTGTACTGGTGACCCCACAATAGGGATAAAACTTTTTCGCAGAAGAGAGTATAATAAGACTCGTGGCCACTCATTACAATTAGAAGAAAAGAGGTTTAACCTTAAACTACGTAGAGGGTTCTTTACTGTAAGAGCGGCAAGGATGTGGAATTCCCTTCCACAGGCGGTGGTCTCAGCGGGGAGCATTGATAGCTTCAAGAAACTATTAGATAATCACCTGAATGACCGCAACATACGGTAATACTGACACATAATCACACACATAGGTTGGACTTGATGGACTTGTGTCTTTTTTCAACCTCACCTACTATGTAATTATGTAACTATGTCACTATGAAAAGTCTCAGAGTTTTTCACCTTAAAGCATTCTAAAAACCTTCTGTGCTGCACCTCCCCCCCCAGACCTCCCCCTTTTTCTTACCTGAACCTAATCGTTCCAGTGACGAGAAGGAGTCCAGAAGATCCAGCCTCTTTGGACTTTGGTCCAGTCCTCATTGGACAGATTGATAGCAGCGGGGGCCATTAGCTGCCGCTGCTGTCAATCAAATCCAGTGACGCGGGGGGGCGGGGCCGAGTCCTGCTGTCTTTGTCAATGGACGCAGCAGCGGGACTTAGAAGCGCGCCTGCACAAGTGCCCCAATGGAATGCGGCTATCTGTGGGAGGCACCCGATGAGGAGGAGGAGCCAGGAGCGCCGTTTGGGGATTCCAGAAAAGGAGAATTGGGGCCGCTCTGTGCAAAACCACAGAGCAGGTAAGTATAACAAATTGTTATTTAAAAGAAAAAAAAACTGAACCTTTACAATCACTTTAAGCTTGCCATACAATATACAATTTTCTCATTCAATTTCCTTTAGATTTACAGTATCTCACAAAGGTGAGTACACCCCTCACATTTTTGTAAATATTTTATTCCATCTTTTCATGTGACAACACTGAAGAAAGTACACTTTGCTACAATGTAAAGTAGTGAGTCTACAGCTTGTATAGCAGTGTAAATTTTCTGTCCCCTCAAAATAACTCAACACACAGGCATTAAGTGAGTACGCCCATAAGTGAAAATGTCCAAATTGGGCCCAAAGTGTCAATATTTTGTGTGACCACCGTTATTTTCCAGCACTGCCCTAACCCTCTTGGGCATGGAGTTCACCAGAGTTTCACAGGTTGCCACTAGAGTCCTCTCCACTCCTTCATGATGACATCACAGAGCTGGTGGATGTTAGAGACCTTGTGCTCTTCCACCTTCCGTTTGAGGATGCCCCACAGATGCTCAATAGGGTTTAGGTCTGGAGACATGCTTGGCCAGTCCATCACCTTTACCCTCAGCTTCTTTAGCAAGGCAGTGGTCGTCTTGGAGGTGTGTTTGGGGTAGTTATGTTGGAATACTACCCTGCGGCCCAGTCTCCGAAGGAAAGGGATCATGCTCTGCTTTAGTATGTCACAGTACATGTTGGCATTCATGGTTCCCTCAATGAACTGTAGCTCCCCAGTACCGGCAGCACTCATGCAGCCCCAGACCATGACACTCCCACCACTATGCTTGACTGTAGGCAAGACACACTTGCAGTCTTGTTTACTCCTCACCTGGTTGCCACCACACACACTTGACACCTTTGGAACCAAACAAATTTATCTTGGTCTCAGACCACAGGACATGGTCCCAGTAATCCATGTCCTTAATCTGCTTGTCTTCAGCAAACTGTTTGCGGGCTTTCTTGTGCATCATCTTTAGAAGAGGCTTCCTTCTGGGACGATAGCCATGCAGACCAATTTGATGCAGTGTGCGGCATATCGTCTGAGCACTGGCAGGCTGACCCCCCCACCCCATCAACCTCTGCAGCAATGCTGGCAGCACTCATACATCTATTTCCCAAAGACAACCTCTGGATATGAGGCTGAGCACGTGCACTCAACTTCTTTGGTCGACCATGGCGAGGCCTGTTCTGAGTGGAACCTGTTCTGTTAAACCGCTGTATGGTCTTGGCCACTGTGCTGCAGCTCAGTTTCAGGGTCTTGGCAATCTTCTTATAGCCTAGGCCATCTTTATGTAGAGCAACAATTCTTTTTTTCAGATCCTCAGAGAGTTCTTTGCCATGAGGTGCCATGTTAAACTTCCAGTGACCAGTATGAGAGAGCGAGAGCGATAACACCAAATTTAACACACACCTGCTCCCCATTCACACTTGAGATCTTATAAGACTGACGAGTCACATGACACCGGGGGGGGGGGCTAATTGGGCCCGATTTGGACATTTTCACTTAGGGGTGTAATCACTTTTGTTGCCAGCAGTTTAGACATTAATGGCTGTGTGTTGAGTTATTTTGAGGGGACAGCAAATTTACACTGTTATACAAGCTGTACACTCACTACTTTACATTGTAGCAAATTGTCATTTCTTCAGTGTTGTCACATGAAAAGATTTAAGAAAATATTTACGAAAATGTGAGGGGTGTACTCACTTTTGTGACATACTGTACCTTTAACCATGTAGTGCAAGGGCCTGTCTGATTGCATAAAAATTGAAAGTGTTTAGATTTGACCTCATATTATATGGTTTTGGTAAATCTAAAGGAACATTGTACAAGAAGATTGTATAATGTATGGCCAGCCTTATACAACCGTCTCATGTTCATGTTAGCGCTACATTAATCCTGTATGATAATACTACTTGCCATACACAAAGATTTATTCATACATACCAACAGCATGGATGGACAAATCTTCTCTGCTGGGCTGTTGTATTCTGAAAGCTGCTAAAGCCACCTGTCAGACAGGGCTGGTGCTACTTATAGGCAAGGTAGGCGCCGGCCTAAAGCGTACATCAGTCAGGGGTGCTGAACCCACCCCCCCATGAGTGAAGTGGTGACAGTGCTTGGACTCTTTTCCCCTGCTCGGTCCACCAGGAAGGGGCGCTATGACACGGGAGAGGCGAGCTGTGGGCTGTCAGAGTGTTTCCCCCACTAGCCCCCTCTCTTTCTCCTGTCAGCAGTGTGGGAGAAAAGAGAGCGTCTCGCACCAGCTTCCTGCCTGCTCTTTTTCCCTCCCCATTGGCCACAGCTGAGGGCCATTTAGAAGAGACTAGGGGAACAATGCATAATGGGACCTGTAGTCCTGGAAGATTGGCGGCCCCATTGTCCACAGGGAACAGACTACAGCCTCCAGCATGCACTCTGCTGGGGGGGGGGGGGGCGGAACCCGGAAAAAAGCTCAGGGAGTGAGTACACTAGCAGCTGAGCACAGGTGTCAAACTGGTGGCCATCCAGCTGTTGCAGAACTACAGGTCCCAGGGGGCATTGCAAGGCTGACAGTTACAAGCATGTCTCCCACAGGCAGAGCCAGAGAGAGAGCCACGATGCCCAGCACCACTGGAGAGGGAGCCACGCTGGCCAGCGCCATCAGAGAAAGCCACGCTGCCCAGCACCACCAGAGAGAGAGACACGCTGCCCAGCGCCACCAGAGAGAGAGCCACACTGCCCAGCGCCACCAGAGAGAGCCAGGCTGCCCAGCACCACCAGAGAGAGAGCCACGCTGCCCAGCACCACCAGAGAGAGAGAGACACGCTGCCCAACACCACCAGAAAGAGATCCACGCTGCCCAGCACCACCAGAGAGAGAGCCACGCTGCCCAACACCACCAGAAAGAGAGCCACGCTGCCCAGCACCACCAGAGAGAGAGCCATGCTGCCCAGCACCACCAGAGAGAGAGACTGAGCAGAGTCACCCCAGGCAACCCAGAGTGAGCGAATGTCCAGTCGGAGGGATCACTGCTACAGTTCGCTGGGTCTAATAAGAGGACCTGTTGGCCATTATCGATTACTGTACCTAGGAACTGAACCATTAGGAACTGCCTAACCTGCTATCCTCTAGCCCTAATACTGCCTGTGGGCCTTATTGACTGCCGCAACACACGCCAACGAGCTCCAACGCTGGTCTGCGGTGGGGGGGTGACATCAAGTTTTACGTGCACCAGGTGACACCAACCCTAGTGATGCCACTGCTTCCGGGTTTTCCGGCCAGGTCCAAAGTTGCAGGTGCGGGCCCTCTGACCACAGCTGAAGAAATAGGTGCTGCAAAAATCTCTACCCCCACCACCTCTTGGCTCTTGCATACCCGGCTTGTGTATCATGCGTGAGTCAGGTGACTGGCTACACCCCCAAAATTGGAGCAGTCATTAAAAAGGTGGGGTATACACGGGCAAGACAAAGGGGGTGGAGTCAGAGGCAGAGCCAAGGGGGCGGCAAAATGAGTTTTTGCCCAGTGTGTCAAAAATCCTTGCACCAGCCCTGCTGTCAGAATGCATGAACAATGCCTGCAGGCACAGTTTGTCCAACAATTATTAAGCTTGGGTCTTTTGACAGAAGGTGAATGATTATTTTACTTTTGTCGAGCTGGCAGAGCCACCCACTGTTAAGCTGGGTATACACTAGTAGAATTTTTAATTAAAATTCTTACAAAAATTCTTAGTACATTAAAATCTTGCTCGATAGAAGTTCAAGATTTTGTTTGCATTTAACATTGATTTTGGAATGAATAGATTTTACCGCATGAACACCCCAAACACTGTTAGAAATTTGTACACTTGAGAAATATTTTCCATCCTGCCTCTTCAAATCTGACCCAAATAATGATTAGAAAAATTTATGAACTTTCTTACAATGAAAATATTCAAACAAAATTCTACTAGTGTATACCAAGCTTTGAGATTTCAGTTGAAATTCTAGTGTTTGGTCCCCCCGGAGACTTGAGTTTTGTCTGCCTTCTATTCCTGGTTCTGGTTCTGCCTGATGTTAATCTTCTATCTCTATTTTGGTGGTCTGTACTGCTTCAATGTATCTCTCCTCATTGTGTGCTTCTGTTTTCATATACTCTTCAGGGGAGAAATTTCAGGAAACAAGGATGTAGCATTGCTGGTGGCTAGATCCTCCTGTGAAAACACGTAATAGGAAAGATTAAAGGGTTTGTAAACCCTCGTTTAAAAAGAGTGGCCCCGATCGTCTTTTTCTGGGGTCCCCTGGCAGCGCTGGTAGCTCCTCCCCACAACAGTGTCCACGTTGGAGAAGGGCTCTATTGGTGGACACCTGTGTGGGCGCGCTCCCGAGTCCTGCTTCTGCATGTATTCACACAGAATGCGGGACTCGGCCCCGTCCCCCGTGTCATTGGATTTGCCGAGCGAACGAACTGGCTCAGGTGAGTAAAACGGGGGGGCTGGACAGTGTCAGAAGTTTTTTCACCTTAATGCATAGAATGCATTAAGATGAAAAAACACGAGGGTCTACAACCCCTTAAAAGATTTATTAAAATTACATTTTTGTAATCATCACTTTGAACAGGATTATTTTTGAGGTTCATACTAAACAGTATTTACAATTCATTCCCAAAGTGTCTTTTATTTTTGTTTGCCTGAGTTTAATGGGCCAACATTTTATTGTTTTGGTGTCTAGGAAACAGGTGACTTGTTCAAGGTTAAATATCCTCAACACAGCTACTGCCTGCAGAAAATCTCTCTGGAGGGTATGTACGGACATTGTCTGTTGGCCACGACAAATGGATATCCAGACATCTGAATCAGCAAGAATGGGCAACAACTGACGTCTGTTTAGGTCACTCGGCCACCTGTTGATGACTTCATTGTTGGAAAGTCACTAATGAATTACAACAGTAGTAAGATAGGTTAGGTGAAGATGAGAAGTGTGGACAACAATGTCATTTTCACAATTTGATCAAAAAGATTTTAAGTTCATATTTTTGTTGACTATAAATCCCTGCACTAGTTCCCTGTTATGAAGATCAAAACCAGACGTCTAACTGATGATGCACCAGTCTCTCACCCCTGTCTCCATTTATACTTAAACATGGAGATAGGGCTGCTCACAAGTACTGTAGCTGCTGACTTTTAATTCTGTGACAGTTACCTGCCCTGGAATCCAGCGGTGTCTTCACCCCAGGCGATTTTTCAATCGCCTCTCGGGTGCTGCCGTCGTCATTTTTTCTACGGGATTTCTTCCCTACTGCGCATGCGCGAAGCACGCTGCACTTTGTGAATGGCCTGGCAACTGGGCGCGGAGGAGGGGGGCCCTTTTGGGTGGAGCTCTGCTTTAAGTGACTTAGAACGTGGCATAGTTGTTGGTGCCAGACAGGCTGGTCTAAGTATTTCAAAAACTGCTGATCTACTGGGATTTTCATGCATAACCATCTCTAGGGTTTACAGAGAACGGTCTGCAAAAGAGAAAATATCCAGTGAGCGGCAGTTGTGTGGACGAAAATGCCTTGTTGATGTCAGAGGAGATTCATATACATTATTTAAGTAATATAAAAAGGGTACAAATATGATCTCAATGTCTAATTGATAATGATAATGATAATGAGATAATGGACTTAGGCCCCTTTCACACGATCGGACCGTTCAGGTCCGCCTGTCAGTTTTGACGGCGGACCTGAACGGGCGCTCCATGTTAGTCTATGGAGCGTCGGATGTCAGCGGAGACATGTCCGCTGACATCCGACCCGGTCCGATCCGCTGAAAAGCAGACGGATGGCCCTACGTCCAGGTCCGTCGCTGGCAGATCGGATCGGGTGAGATCTAACGAAAACGGACACGCTGTCCGTTTTCGTCCGATCCCTTCAT
This sequence comes from Lithobates septentrionalis, assembly GCA_037952835.1. Taxonomy (NCBI): domain Eukaryota; kingdom Metazoa; phylum Chordata; class Amphibia; order Anura; family Ranidae; genus Lithobates; species Lithobates septentrionalis. The sequence continues at coordinate 4,628,965 of JBBDGP010000734.1, read as the reverse complement.
AGGCGGCAGCGGCGCCTGACAAGCCCCTCCCCACTCAGTGAGCAGAGAGGGACCTGTCTCTCGCTGAGCCGGTGGACCGAGGCAGGCTCCGTGGAAACGGAGTCCACCTCCTGTGAAAGGGGCCTTATGCGAAATAATGGGAAATACGGCATGTATTGGTTCTACGCGTTTCATGGCTTGTTGCCAATCTTCAGGTGATGTGTCTGAAATTAAAGAGCTATGTCTGAAAAGTTGAACCACTATCAACAAATCAAGAGTGGGGTGAAGACACTCCCCCCACTTACATAGGTCTGTGCAATTAGAGGTATAGTGCCGACAACCGCAAGCCATTCATAGGTGTATTTTAAATGATAGAGATAGAATATCAACCAGAAATCCAGAAAAAAATATGATACCAATGTTATAAATTGAGTTGCAGTTCAGTGAGTAAAATAAGTATTTGATTCCCAAGCAAAAAATACAGAGGTAAGACGTTTCTTATAGTTGGTTACCAGGTTTGCACACATCTCAGGAGGGATTTTGGTCCACTCTTCTTTACAGATCTTCTCTAAAACCTTAAAGGAGAAGTCCAGCTTGAGCTTCTTCTCTGGGTCACATTAGTGCAATTTGCGTCACTGCAATCAGTCGTGGCAGCGTGTCATCCCCACTTCCCAAGTCTGGATCCACCAGCTGCCTTGATTGAAGGCTCGCTGAGACAGCCGCTCCCCGCCCCTCCACAGCTCACTGCTCCAATGAGCGTGGAGAAGCACAGAGGAGAGCTGCTGACTGACAGTCAGCAGCTCTCCTCTCGGGGATCTGTGAAAACCGAGCCATCGGCGATGTTTGGTGGCTTGGTTCTCAGTGCAGAGACGGCATGGGACAGCTGCACAATCGGTCTGATGCTGTATCCACATAGGTAAGCATGAATCAAAAATAAAAATAAAAACCATACTTCTCTGGTTACTTCAACATTTCTTGGCTGTCTCTTGGCAACTCGAACTTTTAGCTCCCTCTATAAATTTTCTATAGGATTAAGGTTTGGAGACTGGCTGGACCACTCCATAACGTGAATGTGCTTCTTCTTGAGCCACTCCTTTGTTGCCTTGGCGGTATGTTTTGGGTCATTGTCATGCTGGAAGACCCATATTCAGTGTTCTGGGGAGGAAAGAAGTTTCTTATCCAAGATTTTACAATACATGGCCCCATCCATTGGCCCCTCAGAGTGGCAATAGAAAACATATAAAATGTTTAAAATTAGAGAATGTACCATTTAAAAAAAAAATAAGGTAATTTTGAAATTGATGGCAGCAACACATCTCAAAAAAGTTGGGACAGGGCCTGGTTTACCATGGTGCAGCATCACCTCTTCTTTTAACAACACTCTGGAAGGCCTCTTGCACAGTGCAGCTTGAAAAAGCTCAGTACAGCTTTTTTTTTTTTTTTTTATTGAGCTAAAATACAGCCCATTAATTGTAAGGTGCCTATGCACACAGACACGTAAACAAATGCTGTGCATTCTTCAGTAAAAAAAAAACAACATAGAAAAATCATCTTTTTTGGTCAGTAATTTACGCCTCATGCGCACAAATGACCTATATTGTGCAGAACGAGAACGCAAGAATAAGGGCGTGCCAAAATGCTCAAACGCATATATGCAAAAATGCATGTAAATATGCGTAGATACATACAAAAAAAAGTCTGAGTAGATTCTCAAACAGGAGTATCAAGTGCAAGAGGCCTACATTTCTGGGAACTGAGACCAGTTGCTCGAGTTTTGGGAGAGTAATGTTGTCCCATTCTTGCCTAATATAAGATTCCAACTGCTCAACAGTCCTAGGCCTTCTTTATTATATTTTTAATTTCAAGATTTACCAAATACTGCCAATTCCTGAAATGTCTGGACTGCAGGCAGGCCAGTTAAGCACCTGGACTCTTCTACTATGAAGTCATGCTCTTGCCATAGATGCAGTATGTGGTTTAGGATTGTCCTGCTGAAATATGCAAGGACTTTCCTGAAAAAGACTTTGAGGTTGATTTACTAAAGGCAAATCCACTTTGCACTACAAGTGCACTTGGAAGTGCAGTCGCTGTAGATCTGAGGGGGACATGCAAGGAAAATAAAAAACATAATTTTTGCTTGCACATGATTGGATGATAGAAATCAGCAGAGCTTCCCATCAGATCTACAGCAACTGCACTTCCAAGAGCACTTACAGTGAAAAGTGGATTTGCCTTTAGTAAATAAACCCCATTGTCTGGATGGGAGCATATGCTGCTCTAAAACCTTGATATATCAGCATTGATGATGCCTTTCCAGATGTGCAAGCTGCCCATTCCATACACACTAATACACCCCCATACCATCAGAGATGCAGGTTTTTGAAATCGGCTCTGATAACAAGCCCAAAGGTCACAGCGCCCATGGTTGTGAAAAAGATTGCCAAATCTCGATTTGCCTGACCACAGAACAGTTTTCCACTTTGCAACAGACCATTTTAAATGAACGTTGACCCAGAGAAAACAGCAGTGTTTCTGAATCATGGTCAGATATGGCTTCTTTGCATGATAGAGCTTTAACCTGCATTTTTGGATGGCACAGTGAACTGTGTTCACAGACAGCAATTTCTGGAAGTATTTTTGAGCCCATGTAGTGATGTCCATCACAGAAAAAGGCCTGTTTTTAATGTGGTGCCGTCTGTGGATCGCAGGCATCCGGTATTGCTTTTCAATTTTTAGCAATTTTGAGGAAAATTACAGTGCCTTGCAAAAGTATTCACCCCCCCTTGGGATTTTTCATGTTTTGTTGCCTCACAACTTGGATTGTTTGAGTATTTGCATCATTTAATGTATAGAACATGTCTACAGCTTTGTGAATCAAACAACAAATAGGACAAAATAACAGAAAAAGTCAATGTGCATAACTATTCACCCCCCTAAAGTCAATACTTTGTAGAGCCACCTTTTGTGGCTATCACAGCTCCAAGTCGCTTTGGATAAGTCTCTATGAGCTTGCCACATCTTACCACTGGGATTTTTGCCTATTCCCCCTTGCAAAACTGCTCCAGCTCCTTCAAGTTGCACTTGTAAACAGCAATCATTAAGTCTGACCACAGATTTTCTATTGGATTGAGGTCTGGGCTTTGAATAGGCCATTCCAACACATTTACATGTTTACCCTTAAACCACTCAAGTGTTGCTTTAGCAGTGTGTTTGAGGTCATTGTCCTGCTGGAAGGTGACCTCCATCTTAGCCTCAAATCACACACAGAGTGGTACAGGTTTTGCTCAAGAATATCCCTGTATTTAGCACCATCCAACGTTCCCTCAACTCTGACCAGTTTCCCAGTGCCGACTGCTGAAAAACATCCCCACAGCATGATGCTGCCACCGTCATGTTTCACTGTGGGGATGGTGTTCTATGGGTGATGTGATGTGTTGGGTTTGCGCCAGACATAGTGTTTTCTTTGATGGCAAAAAAGTTCAATTTTAGTTTCATCAGACCAGAGCGCCTTCCTCCATATATTTTGGGAGTCTCCCACATGCCTTTTCGCAAACGCAAAACGTGCCATTTTGTTTTTTGCTGAAAGTAATTGCTTTCTTCTAGCCACTCTGCCATAAAGCCCAACTCTATGGAGCGCACGGCTTATTGTGATCCTATGTACAGATACTCCAGTCTCTGCTGTGGAACTCTGCAGCTCCTCCAGGGTTACCTCTCTGTTCTGCCTCTCTGATTAATGCCCTCCTTGCCCGGTCCGTGAGTTTTGGTGTACGGTCATCTCTTGGCAGGTTTGCTGTTGTGCCATGTTCTTTCCATTTGGTTATGATAGATTTGATGGTGATCATCAAAGATTTGGATATTTATTTTTAAAAACCTAACCTTTACTTGTACTTCTCAACAACATTGTTCCTTGGTCTTCATTTCAGTGTTTGGTTAGTGGTGCCTCTTGCTTAGGTGTTGCAGCCTCTGGGACCTTTCAAAAAGGTGTGTATATGTAATGACAGATCATGTGACACTTAGATTGCACACAGTTGGACATCATTTCACTAATTATGTGACTTCTGAAGGTAATTGGTTGTACCAGAGCTTTTTATGAGCTTTATAACAAAGGGGGTGAATACATATGCACATGCCAATTATCAGTTTTTTATTTCTGAAAAAGAGTTTTATCTACTGATTTTTCTAATTTTACTTCATCAACTTAGACTATTGTGTTCTGATCCATCATATATAATTCAGATTAAAAAAACATCAAACTAAAGGCTGTAATGTAACAAAATAGGTAAAAAGCCAAGGGGGGTGAATACTTTTGCAAGGCACTGTATTTTGAAATTGTTCAGCAATTGCTTAGTGTAGACAAAGCTTTTTACAGATTTTACTCTGAATCATGTTACTGACCTGTTGCCAATTAACTTAAAGTGTTTGTAACCTTACAAAACCATTTACTACCAGCCCCTCCCTTTTATAAAGCCATAACACACTGTTTAAGTGTTTGTTGAAAACAAAGCCTCTAAATACCTTTTTTCAGATATCATCAGGCCAGCCACCTGACTCCCAGCCGCTCTATTCCTCCAATCTACGGGCAACAGTGGGAGGGACAGAGACCTCCCTCTGATGTCAGCCTGGGAGGTCGTGTGACCGGCCTGAAGATAGCTGAAAAAAAAAGGTATTTAGAGGCATCATTTTCAGCAAACACTTACACTGTGTGTTATGGCTGGATAAAAGAGAAGGGCTGGCAATGAACGTTTTTAACGTTTGCTACTAATAGCGGCAGGAGAGAGGGGTGGGGGGGGGGGTTGAGATGGCTCACAAACAGAGACAGGAGCTGACAGGCAGGGAGGGAGGGGGAGAGAGGAGATCAGCGGATGTCGGAGGCACGTAAACTGACCATAGTAATCAGGACTCAGCAGCCATGATTACTGTCGTCAGTACACAGTGGGGGGACAGGAACAGGTACGATCAACCAGGTTTTTTTTTCAGCTTACAGAGGGACAGGTTAGACAGCACAAGCAGCGTACGGTTGAACCTGCTATAAGGGAACAGGATCTCTTTTTTTTTTTTTAAAGGTTACAACAACCACTTTAAGTAACAAAATGTTCTTCCACCTCTTCCTTGTTAGTACCACTTAATTTTCCAGCTTTTTGTTGCCCTGTCCCAACTCTTTTGAGACATGGTGCTGCCATAAATTTTAAAAATCACCTTTTTTCTTAATATGGTAGAGATGGTGAGATTTGCAAATACCGTATATACTCGAGTATAAGTCGTTCCGAGTATAAGTCGAGGCCCTAATTTACCACAAAAAAATGGGAAAAACTTATTGACCCGAGTATAAGACGAGGGTGAGAAATGCACAGCTACTGTAAGTGGAAAAGAGGGTCAACAATGCCCATTTGCAGCATCACTGTGCCCATTTGCATGCCTCACTGTGCCCATTTGCAGCCATAGGTCCCCTGAACTTCAAACTCGGTAGTTAAGGGTTTCTAGATGCCCCCTAGCTGCAGCCAAAATTTGGGGTCTCTGAACCCAAAGGGTCCCGAAATGACATTGCTGCAGGTAGACACAGTTGACCAAATTTTGGGCCCTGTATCTCAGAGCCACTTAGTGCTAGGAACCCCAAATTTGGTGTGCAAACCCAGTGGAACTAGCACCATAAAATCTCTAAAGCTGGGGTTTCTAACACCAAGTGGCCCCGAGATACAGGGCCCCAAAAATCAGTTCAGAAAATGTCAAGCACTTTTCTGCAGCAGAGAATGACATTTTCTGAACCGGTTTTGGGGCCCCGTATCTCAGGGCCACTTGGTGCTAGGAACCCCAGCTTTGGATATGTTATGGTACCAGTTCTACTGGGTTTGCACACCACATTTGGGGTTCCTAGCTCTAAATGGCCCTGAGATATGGGGCCCCAAATTCGGTTCAGAAAACGTCAAGCACTTTTCTGCAGCAGAGAATGACATTTTCCGAACCGATTTTGGGGCCCCATATCTCGGGGCCACTTAGTGCTAGAAACTTCAGCTTTGGATATGTTATGGTACCAGTACCAGTTGGTATGCATACCAAATTCGGTTCGGAAAATGAAATTCTTTGCTGCAGAAAAGTGCTTGACTCGAGTATAAGTCGAGGGGGGCACTTTCAGCACAAAAAAAGTGCTGAAAAATTCGACTTATACTCGAGTATATACGGTAACTGCATTTTGTTTTTATGTGGATTTTACACAGAATTCCAAGTTTTCTTGAATTTGGGGTTGTGTGTGTGTATATATATATATATATATATATATATATATATATATATATATATATATATATATATATATATATATATATATATATATATATATATATATTGCACTGTATATACCAAGAATAAATTTCTTCATAGTAATATCTATCCAACATGTATGTTGGTTTTCATTTCTTTGTTCCAAATTTTATGTACCACAAACCTAATGCATAGTATGTTGTATTGGACAATATGATGTAAGTGTCCACACTGTTGGTGCACCCTGTAGTGCTAGTGCAAGTGATAGGCTTTTCTTTCTGTCCCTCTGCTTTCTCCTCTTTTCAGAGAACTGTTTTGCTCTATAAGCTGCTTCTTTCTCAAAAGCTCCAGCTCTGCTCTCCAGGAATTGCAAGAGGCTAACACCAGGTCAAATGTGGGTACATACACTGCTTGTATGTTAAAAATTTGTTTAATATTGCAATAATGATTACAGAGCTGTGTTATCTTATTTCATATATACAGTGCCTTGAAAAGGTATTCATACCCTTTGAAATTTTCCACATTTTGTCATGTTACAATCAAAAATGTAAATATATTTTAATGGGATTTTATGTGATAGACCAACACAAAGTGGCACATAATTGTGAAGTGGAAGGAAAATGATAAATGGTTTTCCAAATTGTTTACAAATAAATATGTGAAAAGTGTGGTGTGCATTTGTATTCAGCCACCTTTACTCGGATACCCCCTAACTAAAATCTAGTGGAACCATTTGCCTTAGGGTCCTTTCACACTGGGGCGGTTTGCAGGCGCTATTGCGCTAATAATAGCGCCTGCAAACCGACCCGAAAGTGCCGCTGCTGTGTATCCAGTGTGAAAGCCCCGAGGGCTTTCACACTGGAGCGATGCGCTGGCAGGACGGTAAAAAAAGTCCTGCCAGCAGCATCTTTGGAGCGGTGAAGGAGCGGAGTGTATACCGCTCCTTCACCGCTCCTGCCCATTGAAATCAATGGGACGGCGCGGCTATACCGCCGGCAAAGCGTCTCTGCAGAGACGCTTTGCGGTGGTTTTAACCCTTTCTCGGCCGCTAGCAGGGGGGTAAAACCGCCCCGCTAGCGGCTGCATACCGACGGTAAAGCGCCGCTTACAATAGCGGCGCTTTACCGCCGACAACGCCCCCGCCCCAGTGTGAAGGGACTCTTAGGAAGTCCCTGAATTAGTAAATAGCCTGTGTGTAATTTAATCTCAGTATAAATACAGCTGTTCTGTGAAGCCCTCAGAGGTTTGTTAGAGAACCTTAGTGAACAAACAGCATCAAAAAGGCAAAGGCCAAGTTGTGGAGAAGTTTAAAGCAGGGTTAGGTTATAAAAAATCCCAAGCTTTGAACATCTCACGGAGCACTGTTAAATCCATTATCCAAAAATGTAAAGAGTATGGCACAACTGCAAAGTACCAAGACATGGCCGTCCACCTAAACTGACAGGCTGGGCAAGGAGAGCATTAATCAGAGAAGCAGCCTAGAGGCCCATGGTAACTCTGGAGGAGCCGCAGAGATCCACAGCTCAGGTGGGAGAATCTGTCCACAGGACAACTATTAGTCGTGCACTCCACAAATCTGGCCTTTATGGAAGAGTGGCAAGAAGAAAGCCATTGTTGAAAGAAAGTCATAAGAAGTCCTGTTTGCAGTTTGCGAGAAGCCATGTGGGGAACACAACAAACATGTGGAAGAAGGTGCTCTGGTCAGATGAGACCAAAATTTTACTGTTTGGCATGAAAGCAAAACACTGTATGTGGTGGAAAACTAACACTGCACATCACCCTGAACACACCATCCCCACCGTGAAACATGGTGGTGGCAGCATCATTTTGTGAGGATGCTTTTCTTCAGCAGGGACAAGGAAGCTGGTCAGAACTGATGGGAAGATGGATGGAGCCAAATACAGGGCCAATCCTAGAAGAAAACCTGTTAGAGTCTGTAAAAGACTTGAGACTTCAACTTCCAGCAGGACAATGACCCCAAACATACAGCCAGAGCTACATTGAAATGGTTTAGATCAAAGCCTATTGATGCGTTAGTCAAAGTCCAGACCTAAATGCAATTGAGAATCTTGGGCAAGACTTGAAAATTGCGGTTCATAGACGCTTTCCGTCCAATCTGACGGAGCTTGCGTTATGTGCAAAGCTGGTAGAGACATCCCCAAAAAGACTTGCAGCTCTAATTGTAGTGAAAGGTGATTCTACAAAGTATTGACTCAGGGGGGGCTGAATACAAATACATGCCACACTTTCACTTATTTATTTGTAAAACATTTTGAAAACCATTTATCATTTTCCTTCCACTTCACAATTATGTGCCACTTTGTGTTGGTCTATCACATAAAATCCCAATAAAATACATTTATGTTTTTGGTTGTAACATGACAAAACGTGGAAAATTTAAAGGGGTATGAATACTTTTTTAAGGCGCTGTATATTGGCAGTTTAAGTACATAGAGCATATTGCAACTTACCAGTCCTTTGATGTGATGGCTGCCTTTCTTTATCCTTTCATTTTACATGGTGATACTGCTAGCAAAAACACTTCCTGTCCTAGTCTGACCCTGCTCCCTCATTGTACTGTAATCACCAAGCATCCTAATCTGCTCACACCTGATTTGGACTACTGAACACATCTCTTCTCCGTACCATAAGGGGGAGGTATTCTGTAGTGCACAGATGCGAACATGATAGCATTGCTGAGATTTCAGTGCACGACAGTCATAGCGCATAGGAGCTTGCAAAGTCACTGGCTTTCAGGCAGGATAAACAGGTATTTTTTGCACTTTAATGCATATATCTTCTTGCCAAGCATTTAAATGTGGGTCAACCACCCCCCATTATTTTTGTTACATGCATTATAAATAATAAAGTCCCTGTTCAAACCCGTGCGATTTTACTTGTATTGGCCAATGCAGAAAAACTTTTTTTGGGGGGCCCGCCCACACCTATGCTTTTTATCTTCTTGGAAAACAGTACAGTGTTTTTTTTTTGCTTGAACAATGCATGTTTTTGGCTCTCTAGACTTGAATGGGAACACATGAAAAATGCATAAAAATGCACACAGATAATTGTAAACCTTAATGAAAAAATGTTTGACTACTCGGGTGGTGTGCTGCTTTAAACGCAGTATCTGTTATACTCTTCTCATCTATAAGCCCCACCCCAAATGTGTACAGCAAGGCAATGCAAAGAAAAAAAAAAGGATGCAGGCTGCATTTCTGGTGAGACAATGCATGGTAGAGATGTAAACATCCGCCTAGCAACAATAGGGTTGTTGGTTCGAATCCCAACAACGGCACTACCTGGAGTTTGTATATTCTCCCTGTAGCTGCATGAATTTTCTCTGTGTACTCCGGTTTCCCCCCACACTCCAAAAAGACATGCTGGTAGGTTAACTGGCTCCTGTTTAAATTGGCCCTAGTATGTCTATGTATGAATGTGAGTTAAGGACTTTAGATTGTAAGCTCCTTGAGGGCAGGGACTGATATGAATGTACAATATACCGGTATATGCAAAGTGCTGCATAAATTGACAGCTCTATACAAAGTACCTGTAATAAATAAATTAGCTTCCATTGTAACTGCTGCAGCTGCTATACTCTGGGGAACTTCTTAGATGTGAACTTGTTACCCTGAATGCCATTCGACAATAATTAATGGTGGGAATATTTTAAACGTCCCCAAAACTTGGTGACACAACCAAATAATAGGGATGTATATGGAAGCATCACTGCACTTGTCACCGGTAGCTATACCCTTGTCTAGATCTTCTACAAGAATCTCTCCTCAGCTGCAATCGGCACTGTTCCACGTTGTATTACTTTGGTAATTTAGGGTAGCAACGAGGGGTTGGCATTCAGGAAGCAAGGAACCCAGGTCTGGAATTTACATTAAAGCTTTTAAACCGGATAGCTACCATACTACAGTCAACAATGATCTAATTGCCGTCCATTCCACTGGGACCTTTAATATTTGTATATCATTGGATGTAGATAATAAAACGGCACACACAAAAGTACCAAGTGCAAGTTTTATTTGAGAATTACACGTTCCAATCCTAGCATACACGTCTTACAGACAGTTTTATTTCCAAGACCAAAGTTTTCATCCACGGCTTAGAACAAACATAAAACCACAAAATTTTTTTATATACTTACATTTACAAATGATACAGTAAAAAAAATACAAAAAATACTTTTCATTATATTACATCAATAGATAATACAAATACTTTACATGTTTTATTTTATCAAGCATTACACCCTGCTTATAAAATATATCCATAATTCAGGTTCTGACAAAAATAAATATTTCTGAAAGTGCGGTCAGTTTATTTACAGCTATATACATCATTAACCATGAGTGGAGGACTCACTTGGACATTGGATTATAAATATCTGCTGACCCTAAAGTGACAACTAGTATCTGGTTGCTGTTATTAACACCTCCACTATCTCTAGTTAAAAAAATAAAAATAAAATAAAATAAAATGTAAAGACATATGCTTACTATATGTGGCTCACCTTTCTCTTGTTCAGCCGTAGGCTAAAAAAAGAAAAGCAATTGATTCCCCCACCCATGCCAATAGTGTGGATATAGGAATTACCACTGCCAGGCATTGGGGTTGATTCAAAATGGAGAGTGCAAAATCTGGTTGCGCTCTGCATAGAAAACAATCAGCTTCCAGTTTTTTTGGGTTTTTTGTCAAAGCTTAAAGTGATTATAAAGTCAGAAGGTTTTTTTATCTTAATGCATTCTATGCATTAAGATAAAAAGCCTTCTGTGTACACCAGCCCCTCTCAGCCCCCCTAATACTTACCTGAGGTCCCTATAGATCCAGCGATGTTGCAGGAATGTCTCGGCTGCCCAGGACTCTCTTTCTCATTGGCTGACAGCAGCGCGGTGCAATTGGCTCCTGCCAATCAAGGTAAGTCAGCCAATGAGGAGAGAAAGGGGGCAGGGCCGGGCCGTAGCTCTGTGTATAAATGGACACAGGGAGCCGTGACTCGGCTCGGGTGCACCCATAGGAAGATGCTTGCTGTGGGGGCACTCGACAGGAGGGAGGGGCTTGGAACACTGAAGAGGGACCGAGAAGAGGAGGAGCTGGGCTGCTCTGTACAAATCCACTGCACAGAGCAGGCAAGCATAACATGTTTGTTATTTTGAACAAAAAAATATAAAATAAAAAAAGACTATACAATCACTTTAATTTAACAAGCAGAATTTAGAAGCGGATTGGCTACCATGCACAGGTGAACCAGATTTTGCACTCTCCAGTTTTAGAGAATCAACCCCAATGTATTTGGCAGCCACGATTCCTATGGCTTCCTGAATACAGTGGTGCTGCCAAACTGCGTCTGATAGTATACAGTCACTGTACGGCTGATGATTTAAAAATCATCTGAGCTGGATGGAAAATTAACTTTTGTCAAGCCTGGGAGGTGTTTGCAGGACCCCCCATGGCTCAAAGTTTGTTCAATTCAGTCAGAATATGCCAACATTTAAAATGCAGTCCTTTTCAGTCATGTAAAAAAACAAAACAAAAAAACAATATGAATAGTGTTGTACTGAAACCAATAAATCTGCCAGAAAATATTTCAGACCAGTACTGGTAACCTCCATATTTCTATCCTCTCAGGGTCTCTAACTGCAGTGTAGTCTGCAGAAAGGTCTAGGATGGGGCTGTATTATCTGGCAGCACTGCCCCAATCACAAGACTGCCTCCAGAAACAGTTTGTGTGTTTCTAACAATGGATTTAGTGGTTTGCCCAGATTTACTTTATAGTACATTATATCCTGTGAACCAAGGTACCAGTAGCCAGGACATCTAAATTAGTATGTGTGCCCGACCAATTCCTTAGCAGCGGGCGTATGCAGATTAGTCACACCATCTCTATATTACACAAGTAACATTTTTACAAACTTTTTCCTTTTTTTTATTTTTTTTTTAGAGATAAATACATATGCAGTCTTTGATTCCATTGATAAAGAAAAATATAAAAGGGCTTCATGAAAAAGAGCGGTAGTTAGGGGTTCCTAGATGCCCCCTAGCTGCAGCCAAAAATCGGTTCAGAAAATGTCAAGCACTTTTCTGCAGCAGAGAATGACATTTTCTGAACCGGCTTTGGGGTCCCGTATCTTGGGGCCACTTAGTGCTAGGAACTCCAGCTTTGGATATGTTGGGTACCAGTTCCACTGGGTTTGCACACCAAATTTGGGGTTCCTAGCACTAAGTGACCCTGAGATACGGGGCCCCAAAGTCGGTTCGGAAAATGAATTTTTTTGCTGCAGAAAAGTGCTTGACTCGAGTATAAGTCGAGGGGGGGCACTTTCAGCACAAAAAATGTGCTGAAAAACTCGACTTATACTCGAGTATATACGGTAACCCCACTGTGCAGCTCGCTTTGCATAGTGTGGCCCCGATCCTCAATTTCTGGGGTCCCTGAGCGGCTCTCGCAGCTCCTCCCCACATCAGATAACCCCCTAGGAGAAGCGCTCTCCGGGGGGGGGGGGGGTTACCTTCCGGCGCACCCCCAGAGTCCAGCATTTGCGTCCATAGACACGAATGCCGGACTCTGCCCTGCCCCCCCCCCCCCCCGGGTCATTGGATTTGATTGACAGCAGCGGGAGCCAATGGCTGCGCTATCAATCAATCAAGTGCCGAGAACCCTGGGCAGAGGGACAGCGTGTCCTCGCCATTGGAAATTCCAGGGCTCAGGTAAATAAAACGGGGGGGGGGCCTAGGGGGCCGATGACTGACAGATGTTTTGTCACCTTAATGCATACAACCCCTTTAAACTCTTATGGGAAGACTGTTCTAATGAATGGTCTGGTGACATTGTCTCTTTAAAAATAGTATGCACATAGTCACTTGACAATTGCAAAAAAGTTTTACCTAGCTAGAGATTGAACATGCTTTAGCACAGTGGTCTCCAAACTGCAGCCCTGGGGCTGGATGTGGCCCTTTGCTTGCCAATATTTGGCCCCTGAGGCATCATTCCTGCCACTGACACCAACAATGGGGCATAATTCCTGCCATTGACACTAACAATAGGGCACTATTTCTTTCATTGACACAAACAATGGCGCATATTTGCTTCCACTAACAAAAATGGGGCACTATTCCTCCCAATGGCCCCAACTATTTCTCCCCCTAATACCAAAGATCGGGCATGGTTTGCTCCCACTGGGCACAGTCTGGCCCCCCTCAAGTCTGAAGAACAGTAAATTGGCCCTTTCTTTAGAAAGTTTGGAGACCCCTGCTTCAGCACAACAGTATCAAAAATGCATTTCAATGAAAAAAAACAAAAAAACAAAAACATACCAAGGGACTGAAAATATGTGCCTAGAGCTGATGCGTTGACCCTTGTTTCATGATAAATGGCTTTGCATTTCATCATTACTCAGAGGTTCCAGTAGCCATCAGAAAAACCAAAACAATTCCTGCTGGGCTGTGGCATTAAATTGTTCATTTTTGGAGGTATACCTCACTACGCATATCTCACCAGCACCAATAAGATGTATAAAATGTGTAAATTATCTGTGTTTTTTTATGTGAGTGTATGTCAGGTTTTGCCATTCACCAGCACAGGTAGAGGGACCGGTTAGAAAAAGCACATGGCATAGCTCCCTAAAATTTGCAAATCACAAGAATGGAGTTGATACTTTCATATTTCTTTTACTTATCTTGCTTAAAATCTAAAACCATAGCTGGCACCCTCTTTATGCTATATATTTCTTTAAATATACATATGTAGTTGGCATTTAGAAGAAGCTACCTTCCAAATTGCACTTTATAAAAAAAATTGTCAAAATGTTACTATATCAAAATAATTATTTTACACATATTGTCATGTAAAGCCAGTGTATAGTCTGAAAAAGCAGCAATACTGTCTCGGTTCTAATCCTGAAGGACTTCACAATTCAGATTCTTTGTCGTTTTCATTCAAGTAATATTCATCATCAGTTGTTGTATCAGTATCAGATTCTGAATAGGGAGGGACCACGCCCTCATATATATTTAGAGTCCCTTTCAGATCATCATCAGGCTTACAGCCTGTTTCATAAGAATCCTCATTCCTCAAGGAGTTTGGATTTTTTAGAAAACTTGGCCTCCATAACCTGCCTTCAGTAAGTGATCTCTTTACATTGTTTAAAAGTGCTTCCTGTTGCTCCTTTCCAAAAATTCCATAGTCAACAGCCTTAGCAGTGTATACAGGGGTTTTTTCATTGCCCATACTGCTATCTTGCCAATTATCATTCTCATCAATAATCTCAGCTGAATGTATCCTGTTACGTGTACCATTGTCACAGATCCCTGAAGAATTTCTGCCTTTCATATTCCCACCATAACTTTTCGAAGAAAAATTTCCATCACTTCTTCTTCTGATCTCAACCTCTTCCTCTTTGTAATCATGATTGATGCTTTTCAAACTTTTGGAGCGATACATATTGGAAGATTGAGAAGTTCTGCCCTCAGCTAAGCTTCTCTGTTTATAATAATGTCTGTCTGCATATGAAGAATAATTGCCCTTTGGTGAATAAAATACAGATGGTGAATCAACGTCAGACTGCCCAATACATTCACCAAATGATTCACTTGACTGAGAGTTGCTGTTTTCTCTTTGTCCATTTTTGTCAAAGGAAAAAGTAAATCTCTTGGCATTTATAGGTTTCATTTTCTTCTGGACAAATTCAGAGGTGTAAGATGGTCTAGTAGCATAAGGCTGGCTTTGAGATTGGTTACCGAGTTTGGTTTCCATGCTTGGTGAGGTGTCTCTTGCATGGTGTGATTCACATCTATTTAAACTTTTTGATTTATAGAATGACGGAATATCTTCTCTGTAAATAACTCCACCTCCAAAGGAATCTTTATTGGACAAACTGTCTTCTTTCTCCACACAATTATGGATATTATTCACCTGCCTTTCCTGAAAGTCAATTGAATTGCAACCTCCAGTAAAATGAAGATTATCGTAACCAAACGTTGGTGATAAAATGACATCCTGCAATTCTGGAGTTACATGAAATGAGTCTTCTCTTTTCGAATATACGTTACATCGGTCACGTGCCATAGCAACATCATTCTCAAGAATACTTCTCTCCAAATCCTGGAGATTACATTTCCTATTTGGTAACGTGTAGGAAGTATTTTGGTTATGCCGGGGTGAAGTCCTTGTAGGACTATATTCATTTCGGTTTGTGGAATTTCTTTGTATCTGTAAGTCATCACCTCTGTGACCACAACCACTCTGGGAGATATGCAAAGAACTAAACTGGTCCTCCAAATTGAACTGGTCTGTCAAATTGAAATCAGTTGGAGTAATTTCTACACCAGGAAAGGGTGTGCTATTCTTATTTATAAGATTAGTTTGCAAAGGAATGAGATTGAAATTTAAAAGATGCTGTTGGCTTAAAGGAGTTTCTTCTGAATCCAGTTCTTTGGTCAATACATTTTCAGGCGTGCAATGGGACGGTGATATTTTTCCCTTATTTTGGTAACTGAAGTCATGGTTTTCTTCAGCTTCTGAGCACCTATTTAATATCCTCTCCAAAAGAGCGCTGGGAGCTCGACTAGTTTCAAGAGTCTGATCAATGTTTTTCAAGTTGTTCTGGGATACATCTGACACTCTTTTAGAAAATTTACGAGGTAAGGTGTAATAGATTGAAACAACCTTATGATATTCAACAGTATCAACATCAGGCTTTGAGGAATCTGTGTAACATGTTTCATAAATTTTAGTTCTTTCTGTTACTCCTTCAGAAGTGTATGTTTTAGATGTCTGTTGAATTTCAGAAATGGTGTTGATTTCAACAGATCGGATATCATCAGACAGATTTTCACAAGTATAAATGTTTGGCTTCAGCCCACCTCCAGAAAATGGGGGGTTGGTGTCCTCTTTGGTATTAACACTCTTTTTGTATGGCTCTGGTGCCAGACGCAACTGCTTTTTATGTAGGTTTGAGGACTTTTTATCTGTGTCGTCCTTTCTTTGTAAATTCTCCTCCACAATCTGCCTGTTGGGAATGATGGTTATGCTTTGAACTCTGGGGGGCTCATTGATTTCAGTTATCTTGTTAGTTCTTTGTGGATTCAAATGGTTTTGGGACATTTCCTTTACAGTTTCTACATTTTGTGTTCGTCTATCAATATCTTGTTGATTTGTTACTGAAATAAACACACTGTTTGACCCATCAGCTTCACTACGTTCCTTAGGAGTTTGTACTGTTTTGGGAAATGATCTATTATTATTTGTATCAGCACCACGCTGGACATAATTTGGGCGATTAACATACAATGTTTTATACCTTTGATATATGTCTAAATTAGGAGGATCAGTCTCTGGCATATGTATGGCTTTTATACCATTAATTTCTGTTACAGTATCTGTCAAGAATGATACCCTTTCCAGCAATGGGATATCTTTTTCTTTTGATGTTCTGTCAATTTCTGGATCAAAAGAAGATGTATTTAACATTTCTAGAGAGTCCGAAGTTATTAAGTTTGAATCTTCAATCTGGCTTGTGAAATTCTGGGAACTGAAGTTGTTTCCTGAACACATTATGTGTGCTTTATCAGACAGTTTTGTGTTGGACACAGTGGTTAAGGAGCCATTTTTGATTGTTGGGGAACTGTCATCTGTGTAACAGCATTGCTCATTTTTCTTATCAATTAAATCTGGAAGTGAAGATGCATTTCTTTTCTGATGCTTCAGCATATCTGACCTATACCCTTCAAAGTTATTGTCCTTTGAACCCTGTCTTGAGTTAAGCATTAAAAGCCTTTCAGCAATATCAGTGGAGCGTTTTTTTGAAGTTGTATCACTCCCACCAATGGGTTTTGAAGATGTAAACACATTTGTAAAAGAAGAATAATCTCCCTTTATATTATTAGGTTCAAATAAATGCTTAGAACTTTGAAATGAAAATGTTGCTTTGTCCTGGTTAGTGAACAAAGGTCCAGTATAAGATGAATGTTTTTGTAGAGATTGAAGAGAAGTGTCTTTTTGATTACTGTTGCCAACTAGTCTCAAGTCTTCAGCAGTGGATGAAAAATTCACTGTAGATGGAAGTGAAGCCTTTGGAACATCAACTTCCATGGGCTCCAAATCCGATAGGCCACCAGAATGTGTCTCGACAGCTTCTTTTGTTTTGTTTTCAATTTTATGTGTCATTGTGAAGCCTACTGGAATGTTCTGACCCACATCCAAATTCTCTCTAAAAGGTTCAGTGTCGACTGCTGACATATCGGATTTAGGAGAGATGTTCTCTGTTTGTGAATTCAAAGCATGTGAATCAGATATATTGCTTGTGAAAATAAAGTCTGCTACTTGATCCTGTAAGTTACAAACATTATCTAGTGCTGGATGTTCATGTAAAACGTCTATAGGTTCTGTATCCTTGTCTGTTTTAGTCCTAGCACAAGAAGGTGGCTGGCTTGTGATTTTGTTTAACATAAAAGAATTTTCCTTGTTCTCTTCCTCCCAGTGGCTGTTAGTTTGTGTCACATATTTGGTTCTGGATCCATGGCCACCAGAGTCTGTTGTGTAATATCCAGTGGGGCATTGATCTGAACTGTTTTGAGATGATCTACCTGTCAAGTCAATTTGATAGTTGAGTTTATGGAAATCAGAGCCCGAAGAAGCAACTCTGTTGTAATTGTAAAGATCAAATATTCGATTTTGCTGAGAAGTGTTACCGCAATTTGTAAGATCCAGAGCAGACTGTGTTCGGAAAGGTCTTCCGGACACCTCAGGGTGGCTAGAAGCGGATGATGTATTCCATCTGATTGAGGTGATGGGTATCCTCCTTGGCTTGTGATGTTTGATCCTCTCTTGTTTTAAGCTCGCTGATGGTAGATCCAAGCTGCTTGAAGAAAATTTCCCAGAGATGGGTACAAAACCTGGTGGTTTACAGTGGGTGTCAGGGCACAAAGAGGGGTTTTTATCATAGATACTCTTTCTGTAAGCCTCTGATTGTGATGTTGATTGATGCCTGATTGAGTACATTTCGCAAAACCTCCTTGGCTGGTATGTGGCGTGGGTGGTATGCATATCTCCCAAAGAGACTTTTTTTCTTTCATTATGAGAGGATAAAGTGCTGTATTCTTTCCTCGAGTCTGATGTATGGTGATGTGAGCTTTCCGTGCTGTATGTATTGCCATATTTATAAGTTGATGCTATGCTAGTCCTCAATGGGTGGCTGCAACTTTGTTCTTGGGCAAGTTTTTGGTCCAGATCTCCTAAAACTAAAAATATACAAAATGGTTAATGTGCATCCTATCATAACAATTTGAACATCATTTAGACAGTATCTATAGTCTTTATGCATTTTTTAGCTATATTTGCCATTCAGCTAATGTAACCAAGATCAGCTTAAGTTAAAGAGACCCTGTGATTAGAAAAGAAAAAGAAAAAACTGCTGCAGGTTTACAGTGAAGGCACCTAGGAATATCTGCGCATACCAGCAGCACCCTCTACATTCCTGCTTGCACAGCCTGACAGGCAAATCTTCAGCACTTTCAGGTAGCGTCTGAGTATACCACTACCTCCTGTACTGCTCACATTCAAACTATTCCATTGCTATGTTGGACTGCCAATGGAAATAGGCATGAAGCAGCGGACCGGGTTCATCACCACAGGGAAGTTTTGCCTAACATACTGGCCAGGGATTTGGCCAAAATGGCAGATTTTTTAAGGCTTAGTAGGTGCCAGGTTGGTGGCTGGAGCGTTTTTTTTGACAGGTTCTTTTCAAGGTGTAAAAGAAACCCGATTTGGTTTATATTTTTAACTACATATTTTAAGCCATATTTTTTATTTTAAAACACTGTAACAATGTGCACTGACTGTGTTTTACTGTTCTAACTATATCCATGCAAGTCAGATCATACCTATAGAATCTGTTGGACATCCCATTAGAAAACCATGAGCATTTCTATGATGTCTGCCTCTTTAGGGATATAACATCCTCCATTCTTGTGGAAAATCTTTACACAAGATTTTCAAAAGTTGTCTGTGGGAATTTGTGCCCATCCAGCCACAAGAGTATTTGTGAGGTCAGGTACTGATGTTGAACAACAAGACCCCGACCTCAATCTGCATTCCTGACAATATGATCAAATATATGAATTCTCAAAGAGACACATGTATCCTTGATTTACTTTAAAGTGATATTGAAGTCAGTTTTTTTTGTCGTTTATAACATGTTTGTTAATTTTACTTACCTGCTCTGTGAAGTAGTTTTGCACAGAGCAGCCCAGATCCTCCTCTTCTCGGGTCCCCATTGGCACTCCTGGCCCCTCCCTCCTGCCGAGTGCCCCAACGGCAATCGGCTTGCTATGGGAGCTGCTCTGTGTGTCCATTCAGACATTCAGGCCCCGCCCCCTTTCTTTCCTCATTGTCTCAATGCCTTTGATTGACAGCAGCGGGAGCCAATGACGCACTGCTGCTGTCTTAGCCAATGAGGAGGAAGAGTCCCGGACAGCCAAGACTCCTATGCAAGATCGCTGGATCTAGATGGGACTCAGGTAAGTATTAGGGGGCTGCTATACACAGAAGGCTCTTTATCTTAATGCATACAATGCATTAAGATAAAAAAAAACCTTCAGCCTTTAGAACTGCTTTAACTAAATCAATTGATTCGATCAAAATTGCTCTGATTGGTCTGGACGGAAAAACAGATTAAGTGTATGGCACATCAAACAATCTTTTTGATCTTCCAATCATATTTTTCTCCTAGAGACAGTAAATTGATTGACAATACAATTGTATACAGAATCATTCTGTATTTGGTCTCTGTATGCAGTACCTTTCACTGAAAACACCTAATTTATACATCAACACACCCCTGTTAAAATGTCAGGTTTCTGTGATGTAAAAAAAATGATACAAAGATAAATAATTTCAGAATTTTTTCCACCTTTAATGTGACCTATAAACTGTACAATACAGTTGAACAACAAAAGTGAAATCTTTTAGGTGGAGCGAAGTAAAAATAAAAAAATAAAATAATATGGTTGCATAAGTGTGCACACCCACTAATACTTTGTTGAAGCACCTTTTGATTTTATTACAGCACTCAGTCTTTATGGGTATGAGTCTATCAGCATGGCACATCTTGACTTGGCAATAGTTGCCCACTCTTCTTTGCAAATACACTCCAAATCTGTCAGTTTGCGAGGGCATCTCCTGAGCACAGCCCTCTTCAGATCACCCCACAGATTTTTAATTGGATTCAGGTCTGGACTCTGGCTGGGCCATTCCAAAATTTGATCATCTTCTGGTGAATCCATTCCTTTGCTGATTTGGATGTATGTCTCACCTACATTGGTGGCCAGTGTAAATCCCTCCTTACATTGGTGGTTACTGTGAATGCTCCGATTACATTAGTATTCAGTGTAAATCCATTACATTAGTGGTCAATGTAAATCCACATTACATTGGTGGCCAATGTAGAAACTCCTCATTATATTGGTAATCGGTAAAAGAAATCCAAAACTTGCATTTGTGGTCGAATCCTCCCTTATATTGGTGGTCCATTGTAGAAGCCCTTTTAAATTGGTGGTGAGTGTAAAGCTCCCCCCCCCCTTACATTGGCGGCCAGTGTAGAATCCCCCCTTTATTGTTAGTTGATGTAAAATCCCCCATTACATCGGTGATCAGTGTACATTTCCTTTTACATTGGTGGTAAGTGCAAAATTGCCCTTACACTGGTGTAAATCCCCCTAACACTGGTGGTCAGTGTAATAGTGTCACCTTACATTGGTGGTCAGTACAAATCTCCTCAACAATGGTTGTCAGTGTAAATTCTCCCTTACACTGGTAGTTGGTGTAAATGCTCCTATTACATTGGTGTCAGTGTAGAAATCCCGCTTGATAATGGTGGGTGGTGTAAAATCCCCCGTTACATGGTGGTCAGTGCAAATTCCCCCTCACTTTGGTGGTGATTGTAATTTCCCCATTACATTAGTGGTCAGTGTACAATCCTCCACTATATATACTTGCCAAAGATTCCCAGCTTTGCTCTACACGATTCAGAATTTGTCAAAGTGTACTGCCTCCTAACTAATCCCATCATCCCACCACTGCCACCGATCCCATCAACCCCCAGCATTGCACTGATCACCCCAAAGCATTGCCACTGATTCCAGGAGTCCCAGGATCCCGGGAGTTTCCTCTCTATTGATGGGTTCCTTCACCTGCCCAGTCCATGGTGTACAGGCAGTGAGGAGATTATGTGCACTAACCTCTTGCAACAAATCATTGAGCAGTAATAATGTTCAGTAACCTCTAGCAACCAATTAGTGAGTGGTAAGGATGTCTAGTAACGTCTAGTAATTGAACAAGCAGAAGTCATGTGCTGCAGCTGCTATCAAATAATCAGTAAGCCATGGATCTGTAGCTGTACTGGCAAGTTCAAGTTTTAATCACAGTACTGTACACATGACCATCCAACACCCGAAACTTTAATAAAAAATTAAAACTATCCACAACGTGTAATAAAAAAATGAGCAGCCAAGGAAAAGAAAACATGTGGAAATAATTATGTTCATGTGATGATGGTCATCAAACACATAATACAGAATGTTACACACCCCACAAGACACCGAGTTGTTCCATACTCAGCACTGCAGAAAACATTTTTATTTGTTGCCGTTCAGCTGCTATTCTAATGGGACAGCAGTCCCTCCTAGACTAACCTAGATAAAAAGGAATGTCTGAGTCACTGTCATAATATTGCTCTTGTACTAGATTTACCAATTATAGCACAGAGTCTGGATTTGCAGAGGCTGGGAAATAGAATCATTCACGGGGGAATTACAAAAGTCACGCAGGAGCTGCAAATGCAAATTATGCACTATTTTCTTGATTGAATGCAACTATCATTAATCGAATCCTTAGAGAAAAAAGTGGAGGAGATGTGATGGAAATTTTTTCCCATTACAAAAAAATAATAAAGTGTGCAAGTAACTATTAAAGCCCGAATTCCAGGCAAACCTCAAAATACACATGTGAGCAAATCTGCCAAAGGATGTGCAATTCTGTCCAGCCAATTTTGTACTTAATACACCTCTGCCATACAGCACAGCCAGAAACGTGATACTACTTTTTTCCAAGGGTAAAACTGCACCTACAGCCCTCCACTCAGCAGTTCCCAAACCAGCGAGATACACTATATTACCAAAAGTATCGGGACGCCTGCCTTTACACGCACATGAACTTTAAAGGCATCCCAGTCTTAGTCCGTAGGGCTCAAAAATGAGTTGGCCCACCCTTTGCAGCTAGAACAGCTTCAACTCTTCTGGGAAGGCTGTCTATGTGTCTATGGGAATGTTTGACCATTCTTCCAGAAGCGCATTTGTGAGGACAGGTACTGATATGGACAAGAAGGCCTGGCTCACAGTCTCTGCTCTAATTCATCCCAAAGGTGTTCTATCGGGTTGAGGTGCAGGACAGTCAAGTTCCTTCACTCCAAACTCGGTCATCCATGTCTTTATGGACCTTGCTTTGTGCACTGGTCCAAATCATTTGGTGGAGGGTGGATTACGGTGTGGGGTTGTTTTTTCAGTGTTTGGACTTGGCCCCTTAGTTCCAGTGAAGGGAACTCTTAAGGAGTCAGCATACCAAGACATTTTGGACAATTTCATGCTCCCAACTTTCTGGGAACATTTTGGGGACCGCCCTTCCTGTTCCAACATGACTGCGCACCTGTGCACAAAGCAAGGTCCATAAAGACATGGATAAGCGAATTTTGGGTGGAGGAACTTTACTGACCTGCACAGAGTCCTGACCTCAGCCCAATAGAACACCTTCGACATAAATTAGAGCAGGGACTGCGAGCCAGGCCTTCTCGACCACATCAGTGCCTGACCTCACAAATACGCTTCTAGAATGGTCAAACATTCCCATAGACACACTCCTAAACCTGGTGGACAACCTTCCCAGAGGAGCTGAAGCTGTTATAGCTGCAAAGGGTGGGCCAACTCAATACTGAATTCTACAGACTAATGCCTCGTACACACATTCCGTTTATCGCACAACAAAACGTTCGCATTTTGTTGCATAAGACTAAATATCAAATACAACAGTGCAAAATGTGCTCTGCCAATAGTAAGATTTTTGTCGTACGATTCTGGAAAAACCTTCCACTGTGCGTAGCTACGTAATTGAAATGATGTCAAATATGTGTGATCCTTGTGTCCTTCTGGTTTATTTTCGTGTTTCCGATCATGCGTGGCGTTTGTCTATCGATTTTTAGCGGACGCATACTGTACTGATTAAACGATTGTCATACGATGGACTGTCGTCCGAGCAAAGTTTTTGTGTTTGTCCCTTCGGATTTTGTTGGACAGACCGTCGTGATCGGCTGTCGAAAGCTGTGTACCAACAATCAGATTATCGAACAATCAATCCGAAAGTGATTTTTTTTATCCAATAATCGGAACGTGCGTACGAGGCATAAGGCTGGGATGCCATTAAAGTGTGCGTAAGGGCAGGCGTCCCAATACTTTTGGTAATATAGTGTATATACAATGAGGCTGCACACTGGCTTGTCAAAATCTCAACTGGCCCAAGGGTTCTTTAGCCCTTCTGAGTACAAGATCATACTTCAGACTAATGCCTAGTACACATGATGAGAAAAATCTAAGCGACTGTCCTATAATCTGATCAGTAGTACACGATGCATTCGAGAGCCGATCATGACAGTTCATCTGAATGTATTCAGGAGGCACAAACACGAAAAATAACAGTATTCATCCAAAAAAAAAAAAAAAAAATTAAAATCCGAAAACGAATGCCCCGTACAAACGGTCGGATTTTCCGATGGAAAATGTGTGATAGGACCTTGTTGTCGGAAATTCCGACCGTGTGTAGGCTCCATCACACATTTTCCATCGGATTTTCCGACACACAAAGTTTGAGAGCAGGATATAAAATTTTCCCGACAACAAAATCCGTTGTCGGAATTTCCGATCGTGTGTACACAAATCCGACGCACAATGTGCCACGCATGCTCAGAATAAATAAAGAGATGAAAGCTATTGGCCACTGCCCCGTTTATAGTCCCGACGTACGTGTTTTACGTCACCGCGTTCAGAATGATCGGATTTTCCGACAACTTTGTGTGACCGTGTGTATGCAAGACAAGTTTGAGCCAACATCCGTCGGAAAAAATCCTAAGATTTTGTTGTCGGAATGTCCTGATCGTGTGTACGGGGCATAAGACCACCTATGTTCAGAAATGAAAAAGAATACAATACAATCACTTCCAAAGTTGTATTTTGTCATAACCTATTGCTTTTACATATGAGACTAGCATGCAAAAAAACCCCCAAAAAACAAGCAATCATTCGTCCGATAGTCTCATCGTGTGTACAAAGCTTAATTTGTCATAGGAACACATGCGCTGGGTCGGCTGGAATCAGTAGCAGGTGAGTGTAAGACTGGCTGGGCAAGGGGGACTATTGTACACTTTAGAGAATACATTATATTCATCTCTGCACCTATAGAATGCAGATTGAATAATAATGGAGCAGCAACAAACCCATAAGCGATTAAGTTTGTTTCTTCTGCTCTCTCCCTCCGTCTGTGGGCACCTACTGCTGCCCCTATCTCTCCAAGTCTAAGGGCTGCTTTGTAATGGATGGCGGGAGGTTCATGTCAAGGCAGATTTGATTCAAGGGGTTGTAAAGGCAGAAGGTTTATCTTAATGCATCCTATGCATTAAGATAAAAAGCCTATGTGCAGGAGCCCCCCTCAGCCTCCCAAATACTTGCATGAGGTCCAGCAATGTTGCAGACTCGGTTGTCTGGGACTCTCCCTCCTCATTGGCTGAGACAGCAGCGCGGCACCATTCGCTCCTGCTGCTGTTAAAGTCATTGAGCCAATGAGGAGAGAAGGGGGGCAGGCCGAGCTGTGACCAGGTTGTGGCTTTGTGTCTGAATGGACACAGGGAGCTGTGGCTCGGGCAGGGTGCCCCCATAGCAAGCTGCTTGCTCAACAGGAGGGAGAGGCCAGGAGCATCAGAGAGCGACTCAAAAAGAGGAGGATCTGGGCTGCTCTGTGCAAAACCACTGCACAGAGCATGTAAGTATAACATGCTTGTTATTTTTAACGGAAAAAAAAAAACAGACTTTAGTATCACTTTAATTTTATTATTATTAAATACATTTACAACCACATTATATTGTATTTTTCTATCTACCCAGAGTTCAGCATTAAAGTGTTTGTAACCCAACAAAAACAAGATCCTGTTCCTTTAAGGAATATATAACAGCGCAGTGCTTGTGCTGTGCAATTCTTCTATTCCTAACTGGTAATAAACCTGGTTGATCCTGCCAGTACCTGAGTCCCCCTGCCTCTGCTGACCACGATAATCATGGCTGTTGAGCCCAGACTACCGTGGTCAGTTTATGTGCCTCGTCATCCGCAGCTCTCTTCTCTTCTATGACAGTCTCCCCCCCCCCCCTCCCTGTCAGCATGAGATCAATTTCCTCCCCACCCCTCCCACCTCTATTTAGCTGCATAATGCAGCACATATCAATGTATGCCATGCAGATGTTCAGCCATTAACAATAGTGTAAGTGTGTGTTAGAAATGAAAAGGCGAAATACAGTTTGACACCACAGCTGTGCGGTCATGTGATCCCCCTGTGCTGTCAGCCTCAATCTATGGAGAGAAGCAGGAGGGGCCGAGATTCCCCTCTGGCTGACGTCACAGGGGAATCTTGGCCCTTCCCACTTCTCTTCGTAGATCAAGGCTGGCCAGCACAGGGAGACCACCTGACTGCACAGCTGTGGTGTCAGAAACGGTATTTAGCCTTTTCATTTCTAATGCCATGTACACACGGGCGGACTTTTTGACCGGACTGGTCCAACGGGACAAATCCGTCAGACAATCCGACCGTATGTGGGCTTCATCGGACCTGCAGCGGACTTTTTCGGTCGAAAATAAACTTCCTTATTTTAGTCCGGTCGTACGTCATCACGTACGAATCAGTCGGACTTTGGTATGATCGTGTATGCGCGCAAGTCCGTTCGTTCGAAAGTCCGTCGAAGTTCGTCAAATGTCCGTCGGAAAGACAGTCGGACCTTTGATGCCGAAAAGTCCGCCCGTGTGTACACGACATAACAAACACTTACACTGTTGTTAATGGCTGCATATCTGCATGGCATACATGTAAAGTCACATAGTGACTTTACAAACACTTTAACACTGTTTAACAGTGACGGCGAACCTTGGCACCCCAGAAGATTTGGAACTCCATTTCCCATGATGCTCATGCACTCTGTAGTGTAGTTGAGTATCATAGGAAATGTAGCTCCAAAACATCTGGGGTGCCAAGGTTCACCATCACTGGCTTAAGGCAGGCCATAGACGATGCAGCTTTCTTTCCTGCAAACACAGTGATTGCGCATATAAATCCGACATGCTGGTTGGATGGATCAAATTGGGTACAATCAGCCTGCCCATAGATGGTTCGAATCTCGGCTAGTTTACAAGAAACCTACCAAGATTCTAATCATCTATGGCCGGCTTTAGACCGTTCCAAACTATGTTCAGACTAACTTGTTTTTTTTCATTAACAGTGTTTAATAGTGACTGGTTGAGAACAATTGCTCTTAGTTTACCTTGGTTGTAAAAATCTGTAAATGATAAAACTTTCAATAAGAAGATTTGGAAAAAATTATTTACAAGCCAGTATTGTCATTTTTCCAAAGGGCAGAAGTCCAAAAGACAATGTTGTGTGAAAATTGCTAAGCAGCATTATCCCTGGAAGCTGTTCCAATCTAAGCAAACAAGCTGATTTCTCTGGTTTGGTGTAAGATAATAAACAATTTGCACTTTTCTAATGCATAACTACTTTCTTTATAACAGAAGATGTTAAAATGCCCCCTCCTTACCTTGGAAAGCTTCTCTCTGCAGCTGCACATCAGACGGGATATTTTGAGTCGCTTTTTTCTGATGGGACTCAAAAAAGCTGGCAATCTGTTTTACGCTTCTTGCTGACTGGTAGATTTCAAACTACAACAGAAGAATATAAAAGGAAACATGATAAAATCAGTCAACTATTTAGGCTCCATTCACACTAGTGCCATTTCAGGTGCGACTTGAGTCGCATAGAATCACCTGACAATGGAAAATAACATTGTTCTTAATGATGCCCATTCACATCAATGCAACTAAGCATTGCGTGATTTTGGAAAAGGTTTCTGTACTACTTTGGTGCGATTCCAGCGTGATTTTGGCCCCATAGAATATGCCAGCCACATCCAAGTTGCACTACATAATTGCACCTAAAATTAGATCAAAATTATATGGCACCAGTGTGAACCTAACCTTAATGTTCAGACACCATAGTCTTATAGACCCCAGATCTCTCCATAACCCGTCACATGCCTATTGCCGTCACACAAATTTTTACATTCCTTGTGACAGCAATAAATGTGATAGAAAATAAATAAATTACAGCAAAAATAAATAAAATAAATGATTCATTCAAAAAAAATTGTAAAGTGCCCTTATCCCCCCATGCGCAAAGGCGAGCGCACGCTTCAGTCCAGCACACATGAAAACAGTGATGGTCCCACCGCGAATGTTAGATCATGGGCAGTAATTCTAGCACTGGACCTCCTCTGTAATTCTAAAGTGGTAACCTATAAAAGGCTTTTAAAGCATCGCTTATGTATAGTAAAATTTATGTTTGTCACTGTTGCACGGGTGTGCACAATTTTAAAGTGCGACAGGTTTGTTATCTATTTACTTGGTGTAACATAATTTTTTTTATTTTACAAAAAAATTGGGTTATGTATTTTTTTTTTTGAATTAATATTAAAGAGTGTTTTTTTCCCAAAAAAATTGCATTTGAAAAACCGCTGCGCAAATACTGTGTGATATAAAAACATTTGCAAAAACCTACCAATTTATTTTTTAGGGCCTCTGCTTTAAAAAAATATATATACTGTTTGGGTGTTTCTAAGAAATTCTCTAGCAAAAATACTGATTGTTACATGTAAACAATAAGTGCCAGAAAAGGCCTGGAGCTGAAGTGGCTATATTATTCACCAAGAACCTTCTTTATAGATTTATCATTCACCACTATAAGCTTGAAGAAGCTTGTGCTTTTTTGTGCTCTGGCATTTTTATTGCATTTTTGTGAGCTTTTTCGAGCATAAGGGTTTTTGTTTCACAAACCCTCCCCTCATCTAATTTTTCCATTTTTTTTTTTTTTGTGTTTTTGCAGTTTTTTTTTTTTCCCTCCAAAGCTCCTCTCAAAAATGCAAGTTTGGTGGGGTTTTTTTCTGCCTGTAAGCTCATATGCCTGTAAACTCCTGAAAACACCATAGTGTGCATGGACACATTGGCTAACGTGGAGGGGAGTTTCCAGGCAGAAAAAAAGGAGAGCTCAAAAAAGCTCAAAAGCCTGTAGGAGGAGCTTCTTTGAGATGCAGTGTGCATGAGCCCTAGTTTCTATGTTGGTTATGTGTTTTATATACCCCAGTTATTGGTTGTAGGCCCCTATTGAACTCCACTGCCTGCGGACAACTGTTTTTTTGCCTTGCAGTTGGAGATTACTCACAGGTTCCATAGTAGACTGCAGTGGGACTTACTGGCTTCTGGGGAGCAGAAACATTGAGAGTGTAGGGTATAAATTTTGTGTCACATCTAGATCTCTAATTTCAAATATAATATGGAAATGCCCATCAATGACAGAGAGGCATTTCAAAACAAAGCAAACTGTAAAATCAGCCACCTTACAATACTGGTCCTCATGTATGAAGCATCTCTATGATGATATGTCCCTGTTTTTCCCCTAACATGTCACCCTTTCATGCTCTTAGTGAGGAGAAGAGATACCTGATGGCATGGAGGGAACTGAAACACTTCTTTAAAGTACTTCATATGTGAGGCCTAGAATGATAGTCACAAACGCTTCACCCGATGGAATTCAGCTAATTGTGGTAGGATCTCTAGCAACCACACCCACCTTCTTTTTCACTGGCTGAGTGTTTGGAGGTGTCCGGTTCAAGGTTGAGAAGATGTTGAATCTACAGGGAAAAAGAGACCTTATGATTATGATGATTTTTCATATATCATACCAAGACCCTGGCGTGAAAAAAAGCAGTGTAACAAAAGCCAGTAGTCAACCATATCAAATAGTACAAAGCAACACCAAGCTAACTTGCAGTTATATGTAATAAACTTTTACCAAAAATGTCCTCCAGAGTTGAAGAGCACTGTGGAGCTCTAAGAACCTGAATATTAATCACTATAACACGACTACTCAAGCCCATACATGTGTTTTTTGACATTAGGATTACTAAATTATTAGTAGTACAGACTAAAAGAGTTACAGAAAAAAAAAAAAAGGATGAGGGAAGAAAGATGCAAAGTAGTTATACCACAAGTTAATTTATCATTCATTTTAAACCTACCTTTGCTCTTAAAATTAAGACCTAATATGTGGTGTATACTGACTCGTATATGCCATCCTTGGTGCTGATGCTGTGCTACGGGATATTTTAAATGTAAAAGACAATATTCTCCAATGAAGAAGCCAGTGCACTGGTGAATAAGGCTGAGTGTCCAATTGTGGTGACATGAATGGGCACCAGAAATTTTGTATCTGCTGAAATGTAAGTCCACATCAAGACAGTAAAAGGCGTGCAACTCTTCAATATGGATATGCAGGAGGGAGGTCTATATAGTGATAGGAATACATGTGCAAGCGCCTGCAAAGTACAGGAATAGGTTTGAACTATGGGATACAGAGAACATACCACAAGCGCCTCCATGCTGTTTGAATGTTGTACAGCAGAAGCGTACAAGGAATACAGTGGGGAAAATTATTATTTGATCCCCTGCAGATTTTGTAAGTTTGCCCACCTACAAAGAAATGAAGGGTCTATAATTTTTATCATAGGTGTATTTTAAATGATAGAGACAGAATATCAACCAAAAATCCAGAAAAAAACACATAATACAAATATAATAAATTGAGTTGCAGTTCAGTGAGTAAAATAAGTATTACATCCCCTACCAACAATAATTCTGGCTCCCTCAGACTGACTACAGTATGTGCTCATGTGGTTCACAGATTAGTCCTGTCAATTTAAGAAGGTGCTCCCAACGACAACTCTTTATGTGTATAATAAACACCTGTCCATATGAACCTCATGATCATGTGCAAGATGAAAAAGCTGTCAATGGACATCAGGGACAAGATTGTAGACCTGCACAAGACTAGAATGGGCTACAAGACCATCAGCAAGAAGCTTGGTGAGAAAGAGACAACTGTTGGAGCAATGATACAAATTAGAGACCCTTCATTTCTTTGTAAGTGGCAAATATACAAAATCTGGAAGGGATTAAATAATTATTTCCCCCCACTGTACATATGAACACACCATCACCAAAAAGTCACTTCTTATCTCTTGCCTAAACTACAGCAACTCCCTCCTTGTTGACCCACCTCTACACAGGCTCTCTCTCCTTCCACCTGCTTCCAATAGACTCGCCCACCTTATCAACCACTCCGTTTCTGCCCTGAGCTACATCACCAACCTCACCTAAAAATATCACTTACACCATCCACTTTGCTCCTCCCAAGACCTCCTGCTCTCTAGCTTCCTTGTCAGCTCCCACATTTGCCTCCAAGACTCCCATCCTCTGGAACTCCCTACCCCAAATCTCTCCAGCTATCTTCTACTCCATCTGCCTTAATGCGATGCCTGAAAACACATCTTTTCTGGGAAGCCTATCCTGCCTCTACCCAACAACTGAATTTTTCCTTTTTTCATTAACTCATCCCCATTCAGTCATTACCTTTTTGCTCCCTTTGAGATTGTAAGCTCTCACGATTAGGATCCTCCCAACCCTTTTGTCTTGAACTGCAATGTTTTTTTACTGTCCCTCCTTATATTTTGTGACTGCTGTGCCCTGCCATGGTGTGAGAAGGGTTTTGCATCACACAGAGTTCTCATCAGGGTAGGTTAAGGGGCTGCAGGGTGCTTGTCTCATATAAAGGAAACTGGATTTTCAGTTTGCTTAGAAGTTGGTAAAACCTGGCTTGGGACCTGGAGTCTGGAGATTTCGTAGAGACTTGGAAAACCCCTGTGAGGGAAACCCAAGTGTTAAACTGGAACTTTGCTTTATAAAACCCTTAATGCTCTGCTGTTTGAAACTGGTTCTCACAATTTTAAAGCACTGTTTAACCATCTCCTTACTAGGTCATAGTCAAAGGACATACTCGATAGGAGGTTGAATACCGGGGTTATGGCTGCAGCAATATGCCATAACCCCAGTATTTTTTTTCAGCCAGCGATTAACCTACCGCTAAAAGTGACCCAAGTGGATCACTTTTAGAAGCAGCGGGAGGGGTCGCTCCTCCCGCCTCTTACCATTGGTTCCCAGGCTTGGGTGATCGGTATCCCGGGGAAGCAATCCGGTCACAGAGATGAGCGGAGGAAAGGTCGCCTCCACTCATCCCTATGGCCTAGGACAGTGATGGGGAACCTTGGCACCCCAAATGATTTGGAACTACATTTCCCATGATGCTCATGCACTCTGCAGTGAAGTTGAGCATCATGGGAAATGTAGTTCCAAAATATCTGGGGTGCCAAGGTTCGCCATCACTGGCCAAGAAGGACCGGAGTGACATGACATCACTTCCGGTTTCGGGCCAATATAATAAAGCCTTTTTTTTTTTAAAGCATTAGATCGAGATTTAATTTTTTTATTTAACGCTTTGCATTGTAAAGGAGAGATCTGGGGTCTTATAGACCCCAGATCTCTCCATAAAGAGAAACTGTCACTGCTTATTTCTATCACAAGGAATGTTTATATTCCTTGTGATGGCAATAAAAGTGATAAAAAAAAACTTTTTCTAAAAAGGGACAGTGTAAAAATAAAAAAGTAAGGAAATAAATAGTTAAAAAAAAAAAAAAGTTTAAACCGCCCTTGCCCCCCCGTGCTCGCGTGCAGCGGTGAATTTGTAAGTCACACCCATATACGTAAACAGTGTTCAAACAACTCATGTGAGCTATTGCCGTGAATGTCAGAGGGAGAGCATTAAATATAGCACAAGATCTCCTCTAACGCTAAACTGGTAACCTGTAGAAAAGTGTCGCCTAAGGAGATTAAGTACCGTAGCTTGGTGCCATTCCATGAGCGTGCACAATTTTGAAGCATGACATGTTGGGGATCTATTTACTCGGCATAACATCATTCATATTGTACAAAAAAAAAAAAGTTTTGTTCTTTTTTAAAGTGTATTTTTTCCCAAAAAATTGCGTATGAAAAATCACTGCGCAAACACCGTGTGACAAAAAATTGCAACGACCCCTGTTTTATTCTCTAGGGCCTCTGCTTAAAAAAAAAAAGTTAAAAATAAAATAAAATATATATATATATATATATATATATATATATATATATATATATATATATATATATATATATATATATATATATATATATATATATATATATATATATATATATATACACACACACATACACACACACACATACATACATTATATATATATATATATATATACACACACATATATACATATATATATATATATATACATATATATATATACATATACACACACACACACACACACACACACATATATACACACACACACACACACACACACACACATATAATATGTTTGGGGTTCTAAGTAATTTTCTAGCAAACGATAAATAAAAAACATTTTTACATATATGAGAGAAGTGTCAGAATTGGCCTGGTAAGCCAGTGGTTAAACTAGTGACACTATATAAATCATGTACAGTAACAATCCAGCTAATTCAACAGGAGATATCAGAAGGCAGTATGAGATTCTTACTAGCATTCAAGCAGAATTTGCTTATTTGTGTGCAGCTAACCTTTAATTGACCATATATAAAATTGTTGAATTAAAAATCAAACATAAAAGGAAACAGTTTATAAGACCCTACTAACCTTGTTTGCAGCAAGGTACAACTAGCATATACAGAATACCTTTTTATCCACAAATTAATCTGCAGGAAGTGAAGCCCAGACAACAAATCACATTAGATGGTAATACTGTCCTTCCCTGCCTTCCAGCACTCCACAGCTTATTTTTTTATAATTATTACGTTTTTCTGGAGGGAAAGGCACAACCGCTTTGCAGCCTGTCAGTCATCTTGGTGATCAGGTTCTTACTTGCTAAAGTACGTATTGATCGCCATGTGCATAGAAATCAACAGCCAAGTCATAGAGCAGATGACTGATCACCAGGCAACACAAACACCCAAAACACAAAACATGTTCATTACACAGTGTGCACATTCCTTCATGTCTGCAGCAACAATAGGA
This sequence comes from Lithobates septentrionalis, assembly GCA_037952835.1. NCBI lineage: Eukaryota > Metazoa > Chordata > Amphibia > Anura > Ranidae > Lithobates > Lithobates septentrionalis. The sequence continues at coordinate 4,595,375 of JBBDGP010000734.1, read as the reverse complement.
AGAACACTTCAGCTAACAGTAGGGGAGAGCAACTGCTTATGTCGGTGTTGGTACCTTACCCCTAAAAAAATCCCATCTATGGCTTCATTGTCATTTTTTTTTTTTTAGTATCTTAGTAAGGTTATTATTGTTAATTTAAATCTCAGGTTCTAGTGTTTCTTACTGTATGGCACTGGCAGCCATAATATTTGTACTGGGTTATTAAAGTAACTGTCTAGAAGCCTGCCCGGCACAACGCACCGATAACTTCATCACACAGCTTGGTTCTTACATGTATGTCACAGAGTGCATAGCAGGGGGAATCGATACTTCACATCGCTATTCTAACAATTAACCCTCTTTGTTACACGTTTCTGTTGTTATTATAAGCACGGTCATCGGTTTTTGACTGTTAATTTGCATCATCCTGAAAATAAAGGAATTACAAAAAAAAAACAAAAAAAAACTCATGTTCTATATATGCGTCATTTACATGAAGTGGTGGTTTACACCATTTTGAGGAGGGGAGGTAAACTTGGATAAGACTGCTGAAGCTTATGGAGTCTTTTCTTAAAGCGTTAAGCCCAAAAGCAAACATTACATTGCAGCTTACCGATTCTTAGATGTGATGGCTGCATTTGTTTTCTTTTATTAGTCTTTCTTTCTTCTATTTTCAGCTGGTGATCCAGCTAGCAAATCTGTTTTTCAAAAGCACAAGCTCTCCAGCAGAATGCATCAGTTTACATGGATGAGACAAACCAATTAACACTGGCAGGGGTGATTAAAATGACCAGCTTTTATTTATTCATTAAAAACCTTTATTGCAAAAGGAAAACAACTGTTTGCGTAACTGATTATAAAGTATGAGCTGAAGATAAGGTTAAATTTGTGTAGTGTATTTAAATTTGCTAATACATTAATACATATACTTCTCTCTCCCCCCCCCCCCCCCCCCCCAACTGACAATGCTGCTGGCGCTATACCTCCTGTGCTCATTCACCCAGAGTTCTGTCTCACCAATACAGGAGCTGTGTTATCAGATCACAAGGTGAAAACAGAGGGAAGAAAGCCAAAGATAAGAAAACGAATGCAGCCACCACGTCTAATGATTGGTAAGCTGCAATATAATACATTTTTGGTTTTGGGTTTAATACTGCTTTAGGCTGGGTTCACACTATTGCAAATTGGATGTGGGTTTTCCCCTCATCCAATTTGCATAGCAGGAGATTGTGACCGGCTCTCTATGTAGACGGTTCACACATCTCCGCAGTGGCTTCGGTGCGAATTGCACAGGAGTCCTGTGCGTCTTTCGGTCTGTTTCAGGTGCGAATTCAGCCCAAAACTTGGGCTGAAATTGGACCTCAAACTGAATGAAGACGTACCAGACTCCTGCTGTGAGCCACATGCGTTCTCCAGTGTGAACCCAGCCTTAAAGTAGTTGTAATCTTTGTTGTTACCAATACCATGTGTGAACTGATAAAGTCAAGCTGGAATGGACTGAGTTTTTTTTTGTTGCTTATACAGCACTGACTACAGAAGATACTGGCAGGAGCACAGAGCGCCTGTATCTTTAGCAGGATGACGCAAGACGTAAACTGACCACGGTAGCATGGATTGGCTGCCATACTACCATGGTCAGTTTACTTGGGAGGAGCAGTGCAGGCAGGATCAACCAGGTAAATTAGAGCATCGGCAACCAGATATACAATACAGACAGGAGAGATCACATCATTTAAAAGAGACAGTGCACGGTTTCTTTATTTTAACCTTTAAAAACACTTTAGGAACACATGCTCATTAATATGAATAGGTGGAGAGAGAACGATGGAGCTGCCACTCAATACATAAGGTATGATGAAGAGGCTCAGCTGTTTGACCACACATTTGAATAGGAAAGACACAACCTGTAGGCACTCACTGTATACCCTTCTGCTAGGAACATCTATTTTGCAGAACATAGTAAACCATTGGATGACAGCACATCCAGTAAAGTTTAAATGACTTCTTTATACATATAAATCCATAAAAACGGGTACACATACGAAGACAAAGACCTCTGATGTATTTCACGCTTAATCATTAAGCAGCTCTATGATTATTTGCTTTTTGGTGGTAAATATGTCAGAGGTCTCGGTTTTTCTTTGTATACCTTTTAGAATGGACTTGTATAAAAAAGAAAAAAAAAAAAAAAACTTTACTGGAAGCGTGGTCATCTACCATTTTAATTCTGTTTTGCAGTAATGAGCTGGGTGTGCACCCAGGAGTAGTGTGAACAAAGGTGGACCAACCTGAAGAGGTTTTTTAATACAATTTGTATATTGTTGTTCTTACTTGGCTTAAAATATTGTGACTGTGTAAATGAGCGTGTATAAAATGGCTACTGAGCCTGTATACAATTCCTACCTATAAGATAAAGAACATATGGTTGATAACAACAAAAAAATCTGACTCTCCTGCCTATAGTCCAGTGCCTACTGTGCCTGGTGGTAAATCAGACCCTGCTAATGCAATGGCTCTAGCATTAAGTCAGTTACATGGAACAAGTAAACTCACATTCCCAAATGCAATCGAGCCAGTTTCTGTTACCCCTCACTGGTGATCGAACACAATGGTGATCTGTGGAGCTTCTTCACTGTTCTATGGGAACGGGCGAGCCCAGCTCTCCAACACGCAACAGGACTCTCCCCCTCTGCATCCTCTTAACTGAAACAAAGCTCCATCCCAAAATCCTGTATTGGCCAATAACACAGGGATCAATTTACACGCCAATGAAGTCTGTCCCTGCATCGGCTCATAGCAAGTGATGAGAAAGAGTACTAGTCACCTTCTTACATGTATAGCTTATTCAGTTAGATAAGAAGGCACAATCACAAACTTGCTGTCCCCTGCCAGGTGTTTTGTTGGAATGTACTTGATCGTTTTCAAGAGCCAAAAGATGAGTAAGGTGGAGACAGCTCTCCGCTGGTTAAGTCAGGTCCCAGTTCATCTACATTTACCACCATTACGGTTCCACCTAGTGCCCAAGTGACTATATATATATTACAAGAATGCAGAACTGCATAGGTGTATCAAACTGAGAATATAGGAGTGTAACAAACTCAACCATGCTCTAATGAATATGTCACTGAACATAAAATCAAAAAAGAGCTGGTAGTGAGCCAATCCTATGCTTATATGGCAATTAAACACGAAATAGACTATACAATTATCCAGCATTTGATGCTGCCGCATAAAACAGAGCATTGTTTACAGTCCGTGAATATTACAAACAAATAATTTTCCATGGCTTTTAAAAGTAGCCTTATATCATATAAAGCCCCCCACCCCCATCCCATCTACCCTGCCCACCCTGCTCCTGGAAAGTTATAAAAGCCAACAAAACGTCCTAAAAGGCCTACCTTGCTCATAGAAAGCAATGCTGTGGTGGCCAATCATATGAAGGCATCCCTTCAGCGTAAAACATGCGGGTCTGGGGTGCAAAGTCACGTGACTGGCCGCTATAGTGTTTTAGAGCAAAGTTTTCTTCAGCCAAATAATTTTTAGACTTTCTCATGTTTATGATTTTAATAGAGTGGACAGGGGATGCGTTATATAATGAATGGGTTGCTTTTAAAGGGTCAGCCCATTCAAAAGTAATATTTTAGTTATGGGTAGAGCTTGGTGATCTCCATCTACCCCAAGATTTTTTATAAGTCTTGAATATCCCAACAGCAATTTCTCCCTGCCAAAGTTTCCAACTCTGTTTGCTTACTGCCTGGAGGTTTTGGCTCTTTCCCTTCAATTTTGCGTGTTCCAGTTCCTTTTGTTGCATTTTCTATAATTAACAAAATATCCAATATAATATCCACCACACCATCAACTGTGTATAGTCAGAAACTCAAGCGCAAATATCTCACCTAACGAGTTTCTGAAAGATACCCAAGCGCAGCCACCCGCTATACTTACTTTCCTCCCCAATCCAGCAATCTTAACTGCAACAAAGTCCTGACTGGCTGCTCTTCTTACTGTGCCGTGGCTCCATTCATTTTTCATTCCTACGCATAAGCCATACTCGTAGAGGTCTCCAGTGGTCCTATGCAGTACAGCTTACCCATGGACAAGATCTATACCAGAGTGCACATGAAGGATGAAGAGAACCTGGCGAGGACCTCGTTAGAAGAAAGATGACCGACATGAGGAGGAAGGTAAAAATTGTCCCAGGTCCACTACAGTCACGGAAGTGGGGGAATTTCTGTGAAGTTCTTCTTTAAGCTAATTAAATGAATATATGATTGCTGAACTGGAACCTAGAAGTGTTTTTATAGCAAGGAACGCAAATTGTGAAAAAGGTAGTCCAAGGATGGTCATTTAACACAGCAGAACCAAACCAGGGCTCTGCACTCCAGAGAGAAGAAAACGATGGGCAATTCACCACACTCCATGACTGTCAAAATAAGACTTGGAAAATCAGGTCTTACCATCAAGGTGAGCAATGATACTAAAGATTAAAAGTGATTGTAAAGGTTCATTTTTAAAAATTTTAAATAACAAACATGTTCTACTTACCTGCTCTGTGCCAAGGTTTGGCACAGAGCGGCCCCGATTCTCCTTTTCTGGGGTCCCCCGGCGGTCCTTTTTATCGACTGCCCCCGCGGAGAGCTGCTTTCCATGGGGGCACACATGCGGGCACGCTCTCGAGTTCTGGTGCTGTGTCCATTGACACAGACAGCAGGACTCGGCTCCGCCCCCCGGGTCCGTGTCACTGGATTTGATTAACAGCAGTGGTAGCCAATGGCTCCTGCAGCTATCGACCTATCCAATGAGGATCCGAGACAGCGGCTGGAGCTGCTGTGATCGTCCCTGTCACGATCGGGTTCAGGTAAGAAAAAGGGGGGCTGCAGCACAGAAGGTTTTTCACCTTAATGCATAGAATGTATTAAGATGAAAAACCTTGAGGGTTTACAACTCCTTTAAGCTGGGTAGACAATATGAGAAAATCTAAAAAAAAAAAAAGATTCTGTACAAGGCATGACCATTCGATTTTCGTATAGTGTTTACACAACTTTCAAAATCTGATTCTGACTTTGCAAATGAAAATGGCCGAAGGGGCAAACCTTTTTCAAACAAGGGGCGAACGATTTTCATTTAATGTGTCCCGTTTTTGTATGAGAAAAATCAGATACGAAAGACTGCGCATGATCAGATACAATAAACATAAAAAAAGCCTGTGTCGTACGAGAACTTTTGCACATTACCTCCTCCCTGGGTTCCCACTTGCTGTGAAATAACGAGAAAAACCGTGAGGATCGTTCGCTCGATTTTCTCATAGCGTGTACCCCGCTTTAGTCAAAGATTAAACCCTAAAATCTATAAAATGCGGCGCTAAAAATAGCAACTGATGGAATGTCCAAAAGAACTAAAAGGTGGGGGTAATCCAATCACCAGCTATAGTGCGTATATGGGGGAGCACTCGGCACCACGTGATAAGGTAGTCTGCTTACCAGATGACTGTAAAAGATAGGAATGTGAAAATATTCCCAGGCTTATCCAGCACATTCGGCTCTCTGGAACCCCTTATCCATTAAGAAGCAGCAATATCCAGGTGGAATTCTCCCTCTATCAATTACTCCCAGATTTCACACCAGAAGCAGGACTTCAAAATCGTGATCAGCAAATGATAATATGAACCCAAGATCGTTCAATCCATAGGTGTATCTATGAGGGATTATGCTGGTCAGGTTCCTGCGTCTCCTGGACACCACTCACTCCTTCCATTTTTGGGCACATCGCCTCCTATCTATAGATTGAACTATCTCGGGTTCGTAATATCGTTTGCTGATCACGATTTTGAAGTCCTGCTTCTGGTGTGAAATCTGGGAGAAATTGATAGAGGGAGAATTCCACCTGGATATTGCTGCTTCTTAATGGATGAGGGGTTCCAGAGAGCCGAATGTGCGGGATGAGCCTGGGAATATTTTCACATGCCTATCTTTTACAGTCATCTGGTAAGCAGACTACCTTATCACGTGGTGCCGAGTGCTCCCCCATATATGCACTATAGCTGGTGATTGGATTACCCCCACCTTTTAGTTCTTTTGGACATTCCATCAGTTGCTATTTTTAGAGCTGCATTTTATAGATTTTGGACTTTTGTGCTTGGATATCAACCAACTATGCTGGCTGCTTGTATTCATTAGTCGTTTACAGATTAGCGCAGATTTTTTTTTTTTTTGTTAAAGATTAAACCCTGCCTCATTCCACCCAAAACGAATACAGCTTTGGGCACATTTCTTCTTTAAATAACAGACAAAGTGACCCTACTGCTGAACAACAATTACAGGTGACAGAGCACTTGCAGCACAAAGATATAAATACAGACCTGTAATACACCTTGGAATGTTAAGTATTTGCTGATGTTATATTGTTCATTTTACAGCTCAGACAATTTAGACAATGAAAATTAAAATTAAAAAAAAATAAAAGAAGATACTGGGCTGAGGTCAATGGGTGTCCACCATGTTTTGTCTGGGAGGAATTTAACTTAAAGGCTTTGATGACCCCTGAATCTCTACTGAAAGTACCAGTTAGCCAGTTTGTGGTTTCTCTATAAAAAAAAAAAAACGTTCTATGGTTGACCCGTATTGGCTGGTCAACAGCATAATTCTTTAGATCTTTCGTAACTTGACATACATTTCTTTCTTGATAGCTGCCACACATAATAATCTGAGGTATTCCAGGGGATTTTTATTCTTCTAGTTGCATGATGGCCACAAATATCCCCATCAATCACACTGCCAGAACGTCAGTTGATTTATCACTCCCTTTTAACGGGATATGCCATGAATCATTAGGATTAATCACAGCAGAGGGAAAACGTATCCATATAGTGTGTCCCTGTAAACCGCAGGCTTTCCTGATAGAAGTAATTACTCTTGTTTCCACGCTCCTCAGCACTCCAATAACGTTGGATCCCCTAATGGTTCTGCCTGGCTTAGCAGAGGACACAGTCCCCACTAACAATGCATGTTCCATTTTAAAATGTTTGCTTTTCAGTGGAATTAAAAATATAGCTTACAAATGGACCTGTACTCAAATATTATCTTAAAGTGTAGCTGAAGGCACATTTACTGACAGCGGGATGGAAAAGCACACACTTCCCAGAATACCTATCAGCAGAGAAAGATTTCCATTGCTGACCTCCATGACAGCCAGGTAACTACCGGTAGTATTTTCATTCTCCCAGGCAAGTCCCTTTCCAGGGTAGCCTGTACTGACAAAATACGCAGGATACCATTTCCCTTTTGAAAAAGGTAATTTGTTTTGAAGTTGATCCAAATGCTTTAATACTTTCACAATCACTGATCTGGAACAAGTTTGCAGTTCTGACTTCACTAGCTGTATGCTTTTTCCAGCTCTGTGCCCCTTCTGCTCATTTTCCTAACAAAATATGAATGGAATTGTGATGAATAAAGAATGGCCTTTTTATAAGATCTTGGAGTGGGGACAAATAAATACAAGACTTGGGGTTCTTACTTGGAAGGAGGAGGGGGGACGTGTGCTTAAAGTATGACTAGTTGTCTGTTAAAAAAAAAAAAAGAAAAAAAAAGAAAGAAAAGTATAACTAGTCTAAGTATTATCGATCCATTGGATGGGTTAGGTTTCATAGTAGGTAGTGTTGAATAAAGACAATAGTACATCTAGTTCAACCTGTGTAGGTTAAGTGTAATGCTGGCTATACACATAGCAACCTGACTGTTATTCAATATAGATCTGGTTTTCATAAAAAAAAAAAAAAAAAATCACTGCTGGTCAGTCAACCCGAGGAAACATCTACCTGCTTTCTACCATACTATTTTATGATGGTTCTTGTTGTGTATCAATTTCCGTTTGATCTCAATTATTCTCTCGGTTTATTAAATCTGTTTCAATCCATAAAAAAAATCTAAGTTTGTCAGAGATAAAATGTGGTAATACATCCCTCATACATTTATGGTGGACATGCCCCAAAATCCAACCGTTCTGGAAAGAGGTCCACAGAGTTATCAAACAAGTAACCACTTACACACTAGACTACACCCCAGAGCAATTCCTCATCCGCCATTCCACAATTCCAACACGTTCCTACTTCCGCTCTCTTGCTATGCACATGGTAAACGCAGCCAAGATGTGTATCCCATGCAAATGGCGATCTCCTGACCCACCAACTATAGCAGACTGGTATAAACGTATACAAAAAACTGCGGAAATGGAAGAACTCATACACCAAACGAAAGACACACCCGCCAAATTCAATAGCACATGGGCCTGTTGGATACATTTCCGTACCACGGACGAATACAAAACGAATCAACCCTGAGAGAGACGGGGGAGCTGTGGCAGAGAGAGAGAGAAAGAATAAGGAGTCCCCCCCCCCCCCCCAAAAAAAAAATAAATAAAGAAAAAGAAAAAAAAAAAAAAAAAGAGATATACCTATACTCCTACAGGCTCTATCTAGACCCCATACCACTAACCAGATTAAATAACATAAAAACACAGATCTTTTAGGGTTATATAAGTACTGTAGGTACTGATGTAAAGCAACTCTATCCCATTTTTCTTAAACTCTGATATTTCTTTCCATCAGTTTGTTAGTAATAATTACCAAATATTATATGCCGAGACCTTTCTCGATTTTAAGCAATTGCATAACATGTAACATGTACTGTACCGTTATCTTCAATAAAAATTTGTAGGGGAAGAAAGAAAAAAAAAAAAAAAAAAGAACAGAGGGTGTCGCCTCTCTCCCCGGGCACAGTTTGTACCCATTTGGGGTGCTCGGGGCTGACAGAAGGCACTCTGAGCTTTATCCATGGAATCCACACAGGTATCTAAATGTTGAATCTCTATACATATGTATTTGCTTTATTTTGTCATACTTTCCTGTACAATGAATCTTGTACGAATGAATATAATTGTATGACAGTGTTTATGATCTATATTTGTACTCTGTTACAATTCAATAAAAACGTTGGAATAAAAAAAAAAAAATGTGGTAATACAGTCAATTTCCTTTGTATTTTCAATCAATCTTGATTGTGTTAGTGATTTGAAATCTGGTTGAGAGTGGCTGAAATTGCCTGGAAATGGCTACATGTACAGGCAGCAATTATAGCATGGGTAGGAAGTGCTGTTTTGAAGCCATTTTTGGCAGTTGTGTACCTCCAAACACACACAGGGGAGGCAATCTCCTCTTACGTGAGAAATATTGTTGATTAAAAGATTGTCTGCTGGGTAGAATTGCATTATGTTTAGTATTCACTATGGTTTAAAGAACTCAAAAAGATACAGAATGCAAATGAAACTTATTCAATTAACCAATTATAATGATACATATATTTAGAATTCTTTACATATCTGTAGCTAAGCAAACTATTATATCACTGATTATGTCACTTAGAATATATAAAAACAAACCCTATGGTTTCCAGACACATTGTCTGGTCACATATGCAAGTTCCTCATATTGAGTTTCAATTTCAAACACAAGCTTACTTGTTAAAGTGGAGGGCCACCCTGAAAAAAAAAAAAAAAAACACATTTGAAAAAAAATATTTTTTTCTAAACTTACCCGAACCCTTGTTGCTAGGCAGTCTTCCTAATCTGCCTCTTCCTATTCCGCGGCATGTCCTGCTCCTCGGTGAGCGGCCCCGTTGCCTTCTGGGAACTGTGTGTGTTCACAGAAAACCACGGGGCCATTCACAGATCGCGTGCACAGTAGGAAACTGGCAGTGAAGTCGCAAGGCTCTACTGCCTGTTTACCTTACTTAAGATGGCAGTGCCAGGACCCGAGAGCCGAGGGACGGGCCGGCCTCAGGCGGCCGACATCGCGGGCACCCAGGACAGGTAAGTCTACTTATTTAAAGTCAGCAGCTACAGTGTTTGTAGCTGCTGACTTTAAATTTTTTTTTTTCCCGGCCGGAATCCTGCTTTAAGCAACAATATAGTTAAACCTTACTGCTAAGCAAAATAAGAAATTTAAAGGAGCAATCCATCCTTAGGTTCCAATAACATCGCAAAAACGCAGTATAGACATTAGGGGGGGGGGGGGGGGGTTTACAAGACCCTTTCAACCACCTCTTTTGTCACAAAAGAGACCATCACAAACCCTGTTGCCCCCAATATGCCCTTAACATTCACCTGGATTACTTTCCCATAAATGTACCACTATCTCAAGCATGTAAAAATAGAGAATAATAAACACATAAGAATAAGTAGATATCAAGATCTCAGCTGTACCGTAATCGTCCATGAAAAATAAAGGGGAAGGGGCATGACAGTCCATAAAACCAAGAGGTAGGGGGCATGAAAGTCATAAGGCTAATGAAAAATTATCCCAAAAAGAGCACAAAAAAAAAAAAGTCTCTTGCATGGCTTATAAATGTCCATAAAATTTAAAAAGGTCCACATTATAATTTAATTTTCCTAACCTTTTTAAGATACCTCCAAAGATTTGATTCTGTAGTCATCCATGTAAACAGAAGATTCTCCACCCCAAAATGTGCTTCTTTGTAAGGACAGAACTTGACATCCACAGACAGACTGGAACTGATGCATTCGGGCTAGGCTTGGGTCTTTGGGCTGGCACCTCAGATCTCTTTCTCCCGCTGTTGACTAGAATTCCTGGGTTTTCGTCAGTGGCGGCCCCTCCATTAGGGGTGCCCGGACACCGCCTCCTCTCTCCACACCACCCTCCTATATGCAATGTATAGATTCATGCATTGCATGAATCTATCCACGGCTGCCGCAGCCACCCCCTATTCATGTGTCCGGCTCCTTTCAAAACACTGGGCGCATGAATTACAGCGGCCAGCTTTTTTTTTTTTTGAAGCACACGATTAGAGCCAGAGGCTTTAATAGGCTTTAAAATAGGGTGGGCTCGGGGCGCAGAGAATGCGCTCCGATCCCACTCAGGTGTGTTACAACAGCGAATGAATATGAATATTAATATGAATGAATACCGTTTGCTGCCCCTCCCCCCCAAAAAAAGTTCCACCGGCCGCCACTGTTTTGCGTCATGGCTCCCCCTCAGGGTGTCATTCCCAGGAACATTTTTCCAGCAGGAGTCCCCCTTTACTCATCTCAGGACCTCCTCTGGCATTAGAACAACAAAGATGAACAACAAAGACTTCCATGTAATAGATGTAGCCATTTCTTCAAGTAACAGGCATCCGGATAGAGGAATGAATGGGGAGGGGGGGGTCTTTTCTTCACGTGAATGGGGCCACCCCCCTGGGTGGATACCCCTCATCACACATGAATACCATTAGTGGCTTTAAATCTGGTTAAGAGTGGCTGAAATTCCTGGAAATGGCTACATGTCTGGGCAGCAATTAGAGCGTGGGTAGGAAGTGCTGTTTTGAAGCCGTTTTTGGCAGGTGTGTACCTCCAAACACACACCGGGGAGGCAATTTCCTCTCACATAAGAGAAATATTGTTGATTAAAGAATAGACTGCTGGGTAGAACTGCATTATGTTTAGTATTCACTACGGTTTAAACAGAATTCAAATTAAACTATCGGGGTGCCAACATCGTGGGGTCCCTGGACAGGTAAGCGTCCTTATATTAAAAGTCAGCAGCTACAGTATTTGTAGCTGCTGCCTTTTAATTTTTTTTTTTTTTTTTTTTTTTTTTTTTTTACAGACTGGAGCTCCTCTTTAATTTTTTTTTAAATATTTATATCAGATTTTATGCTTGAAATTTTTGAAAAGCTGATGAAAATTACAGAATATTAAACAATTTCTCTTTAATTAGGCTCAGTAGTGTCCAACCAAAATGTTTTTTCTGGGTTTTGAATACAGTGTGGAAGGCTTAGAACCCCTCCCTCCTTTTTACTGCTATCCGGAGCTGCATTAGAGAGATTTACCATTTCTTCCTAACCTGCTGACAATGATTTACCAGACAGCAAGTGAGGCAACAGCAGCACAGACAGAACTAATAAATGATTTTCCCTAGTAGAGTAGGGGGAAGGCCAGGGCCTCTACGAGATTCATTTCTGTCGCTGTTGCAAAGCTACCCTTACATTGTGTCTGGGGAAACCATTGCCAGCAGCACAGTAAGTGAGGGGAAATCTCTCTTACAGTGATGAATACCTGTAAAAACCCAATAGGAGTTGTAATATTTCCCTTTCAAAACTAGAAAAAAATGTTTTTGGCTTGGCATCAGCAAGTCTAAATTAGACCTTCTCAATCTTGTTGTTACCCCACAGGAACCCTTGAAAGAATTTTCAGTTCTTGTGGAACCCTTGCAAAAATCAATTGATTGGTGGTCAGTGGGAAAAACACCCCTTACATTGATAGCTAGTGAGAATAGTGCCCCCCTTTCCAGTGGTGGCTAAAATGTCACCCTACAAACAGCTAAAAAGATCACTGGGTTTATGTAGCTGACTCTGCCAAGTGGTGACCCCAGAACTATGCGGGAAACCATCAAATTGAAGGTCAATCAACCACAGCTCAAGGAACCCCTAGCAGTCTCTGGAGGAACCCTGGTTAAGAGAGGCTGGTCTAAATGATACAGCTGTTTCTGTCAAATGGGATAGAGATAACAAAAAGCTTGCACGCTTTTATACATTCATGGCTAAATGTCATGATTTTTCTAACACACCTCAGAAGTTGTTTCCGAAAACATTTTGGTATACAGTAGAACAACACAACTTGCATCCCCTTAGTTTCCAAAGACTACAAGTTCCAGATGCCCTGTGGCCAGGTAGCAGCTGCCAGCACATGATGTGGCTTGTGGTTGCTTGTCAGCTGATGCCCCTCCCGATTTCAGTGAGACTTGGGAAAGGAAAATACAGATTATATAACCAGGATCATAAACACATTCCTACCGGTAATTATAACAGCTGCACATTGTACGATACCCAGACAGATAAAGGTCTTCCATTACCTCTCGCTTTGTGCTGGGAGTTTCACTTCATGCTTTGACTTCCTAAAGGAGAACAAAGATGCAAACGGAGAGCGGATCTTCAGGAAGGAAGGTCCGGAGTTAGAGCTCTTGGGGGACTGGTAAGTCCTAGATGAGGACATCCTGGATTTTTCGGAGTCTAAAACACAGAATATTCTTTTATTAATAATTTATTCTCTGCCTATAAAACAGTCAAATTTTAGCAGAATTTGATTGCATACAAAAATTGTAAAGCAACCTTTGTCCACACGAATCAAAGTCAAACACAAACAACATGGTTGAAGATTATTATCAGGATGCCTGGAAATACAGGTTATGTATAAATGATCTGGAAATTAGAAATATTTATTTACAAGAACGTTATAAAAAATAATATTATATATATATATATATATATATATATATATATATATATATATATATATATATATATATATATATATTAGTTCAAGCTTGAAGATGGAAGCTATACATACGCAGTGATTTTTTTTTTTTTTTAAAGAAGCTGAAGGAGAAGAAAGAATTTAGCAGATACCTTGGTTTACGATTTGCACAAGTTTAGGCATAGCTCTCATTTCCCCTTGTTCTGCTAAAGGAAGGTCCATGTATGAAGCGTTCTATATAGTATGGTGCCCTGTATCTCATTAATAGTGACAGATATCCGTCACAAAATGTGTCCATCGGTGCAGAAGATCTCCATGCAGCCGTGAAAAGTCACATGTAGAGTATGAGCAGTACGTGCTACCCGAGCCAACTTATCAAATAATAATCGCAATGTGCACGATCAAAGTACAAAGTATCTGGCTATTGCTAGAATGGCTCTGGATTTGCCCATAAAAAGCAACACAGATCTGAGCCTAGTTACAACAACACCTACTCTAAATGTCAGCGTGTCTGAGGGAGTGGATGAGATTAATAAATGACTGCACTCGTCACTGAAATAAATCTTCCTGACGAAAATCACAAGACTGGGTACAGTACTATACAAATGCCTGGCTGCCATCAGGGACAATAAAGGATTTGTAAGCTATATATCTGCACTCATTTATGCTCTAAACCTACCCATAGGAATACACCAAACACCTACCTGGAAAATTATGAAAGTGTATTTCTAGGAGTATGTTTAGAATGTAAATTAGCAGATAGACAACCCACACAATCAATGGACATGACCTTCTGCACTCCACTACAGACCACAAATGCCTACGTGAAAACCTTCCGGTCTCACAATTTGTACTGATGTTATGCACCTGTTCGATGGTATTCGAAAAGGAATCGTCAGATCAATCTGATGAGGAACAAGCTCTTGGAATTTAAGTACCCTAAAGCCATCGTAAAGAAGGCACTTGACAGAACAAATAATATGGTTTTGAACCAGATGTCACAAGATGGTGGTGTTGTTGGAGCTCCATTTGTTCAGATGCATAACTTCACATCTGAATGGATTAAACTGATAAATCCATGGCAGTATTCTTTCCTGTGACAGTACACACATTCAAACAAAGTAAAAAATCTTAGAGATTTACTGATCAGAGGTGACCAATGAGAAAATAGTTGAAAGTTTCCTTTTTATTTCTGACAATAAGGGTTGCTTTAGATGCCAAGAACTGCAATATTCGTAATTTGTATATTTGTGGTTCAAATTAATTGCACCCTCACACAGGCCACAGTCGTAGAGATGCCAGCACTCAGGGAGGGACAGTAGGCTGGTCGCCTGGGCAACCCGCCAGAGGAGGAATAAAGATTAATCAGGCTACGCGCATTACTTAGGATACTCAACGTTCTTAGGATACACTATGGGCGTAGCCAGATATTGTTATTCTTGTAATTTGGTTTTAAAAAAAAATGGGCTGCTCATCCTAAAATTTTGGAGCCTATTTTTGTCCCAGTCTGGGCCTGGGCCAGACCCTTCAGTTGTGCCAATGCTACAACTGTAACACAGATTACAGTGTCTATTAATTAAAATGTTTGTGATCTCTGGTGTATGTTGACACGACTACAGGTATCTTCAACTGCAGATTTTCAAAAACACTGGAGCAACATTTGGATGGTCCTGGAGAATAGCCATCAAAACAAACCCATCAAGATAATCAAGATAAGCCAGTTGCAGACCACTTGTAATGCTCAGCATGAAATCCATAAAATAAAAAGGAATAGTAATTGATCACATTCCGGCCCAACCATGGTGGTGACAGGAAAAAGATTCTACTACAGAAGAATTTCTTTTGGATTTACACCATACAAACCGGTTTTCCTAGAGGCCAGTTTTGTACCGGGAAGTTATTTTGTACTATAACATATTTTGCTCTTTTGGAACAAGTGTAATTGTATTAAGCATCTATGCTCTTTTTATTACACTAGAATGGGTGCTATTTGTTCTATCGCTTGCTCCTTCCTGGTGCTACCCCACTGCTGTTTTTCCTCAGACCTTTAGCTTTAGATCTTTGGCCTTTCTTTTTGCATTTCACACATGCACAGTATTGGCTTTCTGTGCTTGGAAAGCACGTGCAATGGCAAAAATTCTGGTTATCATTACAGGCGTCAAATGGAACATTCAAACACTCAGTCCCGATTCTAATTATAGGCACAAGTAGGAGCTGTCCACTAAATGCAACCTCCCTGTTGATCAGGAGCACTTTGTCAATGGGCCCTGGGAGCAGCGTTTAATACTAAATTGTGGGGTTTTTGGATCATACTGGACAGTAACTTAGATTGTTCTTTATGTTCTGTTCAGTTCAATATTCTATTTGTTTGTTCTGTATGCTACACTGGGAAAGAAGGCCTCTGCTTCCAAAAAAAAAACATGTCGCACAGTATAGAACTCCAGTAAACTGCTTAGCTGGAACTAGGTGTGCTGACATTTTTCTTTACATGTATGAAGTACAGCCATGCGGAGGTGTCTGAATATACCTGCCTCGTGCTTCACACCAAAGCCCGGGCAATTCTGACAGACCTTGGCTTCCAACACATCAAGGTAGTGTTGAAGCTATTCAGGTCCGTCACACCGCCCAAAACACATTCCTATTGGTTCATTGATACGATAGGCTACCTCTACTAGCCAACAGGAATTTTCTAGAGGCAGAAAGGGGCAGCTAAGCTTTAGCATTATAAGAAGGATCAAAGTTTTGCCTGACAGCCTCAGTCCCCATTGCAAAGAGATTCGTCCTCTCGATTTATCCTTGGCACCATTATCGCCAGGATTAAAAGTGACAGGATACCCAAAATATTACATTTGGCACTAGAAAAAAACCAGACACGAAATCTTACACATGTTCTGGTGATAACAGAACACAATACGGATTTTTCCTCACTTTAGAAAGATTTCTTCTCTCCTTCTGGTGTGTTTCTGGGCCAGGAAGTGAAGGGAAGTCACCTTAGTGGGATACAGGTAGCAAAAAAATAAAAATGATCAAGCTTTTGTAATCATTCCTGCTCTACCCAAAAAAATGTGGCTTGAGATATACTTTAAAGTGGAGTTCCAGGCAAACCCTAACTAGCCTTAACCACTTGCCCTCCGGAAGATTTACCCGCCTTCATGACCAGGCCATTTTTTTGTGATACGGTACTGTGTTATTTTAACTTACAATTGCACCGACATGCAACGCTGTACCCAAATAAAATGTATGTAATTTTTTTCACACAAATAAAGCTTTCTTTTGGTTGTATTTGATCACCACTTTATTTTTTGCGCTATAAACAAAAAAAACCTGACATTTAAAAATAAAAAAAAATAAAAAATCAGATTTCTTCATGAACTTTGATAAATGTTTTGACGTCTACAAACGATGGAATATATTTATCGAATTTTTATTCATATTTTTTGTATACTATTAATGGTGACGATCAGTGACTTATAGTGGGACTGCGCTATTGTGGCGGACAATCAGACACTGACACTAATACAGTGATCAGTGCTAAAAAGATCACTGTGCTAATGACACTGGCTGGGAAGAGGGTTAAACATCTTAGGCAATCAAAGGGATAACTGTGTGCCTAGCAAATGTTTTTGTGTACTGTATGTGCTGCTTTTACCAGCGGAAGAGATGGCTTTGCAGGGACACAAAATCCAACCCTTACCCCCTGTCAGAACAGAGATCTGTATAGTTAAGAACAAAAAAAAGGGGGTCCTGCGAGCCTCCACTCAGCAGATGCTCGGTAAAGTGCGATAAGGATAGCTGCTAGCGTTAAACACGTCTCACAAATCGTGCAAATAGGAATAAATTTAATAATTTAATATAAAGGCTGCGCTATAAATGTAATACACACCTCATCAGTATGGATACTGAAGTGCATACATTAAAAATAACTAGCATAGAAAATTGATCAATACGTGATGTAACAGCTTTAGAATAAATTATGCTGCGCTAGATAATATGTAATGCACACGCAATCAGTCTGGATACCAAAATGCATACATAAATAGCATAAATACAAGTAAAAAGTGATTAATGCGTGATGCGACAGCATAAATAAACAATAAGGTGAAAACTCAAATGCACAACTCAATACAAAGTGCTCATGTGCATGACTGTAGAAATCATAAAAAAACCATAAAACTTCATAAAATGCTCATGTGCAAATAAAGTGTCCTGCTGCGTCACTAATGACCGCGCTGATTGATCCATATAGTTCAAAACAATTCAAACAGCTTGGTAGGTGATCAAACGTGCAAAGATGTCCTCCCTTCAGTGCTCCCCTAGGTAATAAATACTCACCTTAGAGCGTGCGACTTTGCAATTAACTTCAGTCTATGCACGCATAAGAACCTCCTCTGGGTTCAGAAAGGGTACCGGAATCCTGGACTCCTCAGTATATACCTCCGTATTATGCAAAAATAAAAGAGCTTGATAGTGTAATAGAGTTTTAAAGGTTTTATTTAAACAAAGCAATAAAACTCCTCCAGGGGTACTTACATGTTACAGGTGCGCCTAGTGCACCACTCTATAGTAAGCGATCAACGAATGTATACCGATCCCGGTATCGACACACGCTGGGGAGGGGACAGGACGGCATGATAGGCAGCTTGTCCGCTTAGGAGGAGGCTCATATCACCCCGATACCTGTTCGGTGTACATTCGTTCATGCATGTGCCCCATAGGCGGAAGTGCAGAATCGCATGTATGTATGTATATATATATATATATATGTGTGTATGTGTATATGTATATATATATACACACACACACACACACACACACACACACACACACATGATCCTGCACAGGAGGGCTGTCCTGTAGCAGTAAATCTGCAATAGGGTGGTCCGGACATGGTTAAAATTGCCCCTGCTGCCCTCCAGCTGATGTGCGGTAGGATGAAAGCAGAACCAGTGCACCAATCACAGCACACCACACAGTTTCCTTTTTTTTCTTTTTAAATTAACTTTAATGAAATGTCACACAGTAACATTAGGTTCTATCGGCCACAGTGGGGTGCCAGGCGGTGGATTATGTTGTACTGCGCTTGGAAAAAAGCCACGCATGCCATACTTTTTTTCAGCGCACGCCACTGTAACACTGTTGCGTGAACCAGCCAAGCAGAAGACCAAGCATTTGGATTGTCTTGTGGTGAGACTGCGCTGGAATAGCGACCCATTGCAGTTCTACCACACATGGTGTGAATGGGCTCTCAAACTAAAACAGGTTTTAGTGAGGAATACATTGTCCTGTGGTCCTCCAAAACAGTCAGAATAACTTACTTTACTAAACAGAAATATTACTAGTTTATACAGGTTACTATACTTTCTAAATGATCCTGATTTGTAGGGTCATATAAAATAAACTGCTGTGACAAATGTAGACTGTGCACTAGAAAGCAAGACCTCCTAATTACATCCGGCTTTCCACCCTCTTTAGGGAACAAGTTACAAATAATATATACTTGACTTACCCCCCGGCAGCACCTAGGCAAGGGTGATGTTACTACTCTTCTAGTAAGATCCTGGGAACAATGAGGATCCAAATTCTGGTGAGAAGATGCTCTGGCATTGTACTGGAATGTTATTTTGTAAGATTTGGGATACTATGCATTCTGTGGGGTGGCATCAGAAATATAATGACATTACCCGCTACAATATGGAAGTTGGAGCTAACATTTTCCCCGCATGGCTGCTTTTTCCTTCTACTATCGTACAGTGATTTATAAAGGGGGATAGGGAGGCCCAAAAGAGCGGACCTTGCTTTCTAGTGCAAGGTTCACCAACAACTATATTCTGATTACTGAAGATAATAAAAATTATTAATAGAACTACTCAGTTCTTTTATACTGTACATTCCAGAACAATACAAATATCTGAGCTTGTGAGCTTGCCCATATTATACCTGACCTAAAACAATATAACCAATTATGTGTGCAGATCGTCTATAAAAGAGTCCACTCAGTGATTTAAGTAATATGTTGCATAAGGTAGCTTTCAAATTTTGGGGGATTTTTCCAAATCCACATTAAAAATTATAAAAAAAAAAAAAAAATAATCCACAGATTAGTCCACTCGGTGATTTTTCAGTAAAACACTATATTGTAAAACGTATTGGGACGCCTGCCTTTACAAGCATATGAACTTTAATGGCATCCCAGTCTGAACTCAATACTGAACCCCAGTCACTCCGTAGGGTTCAATATTGAGTTGGCCCACCCTTGGCAGCTATAACAGCTTCAACTCTTCTAGGAAGGCTGTCCACAAGGTTTAGGAGTGTCTATGGCAGGGATCCTCAAACTACGGCCCTCCAGCTGTTGCGGAACTACACATCCCATGAGGCATTGTAAAACTCTGACATTCACAGACATGGCTAGCCATGATGGGAATTGTAGTTCTTGAACAACTGGAGGGCTATAGTTTGAAGACCCTTGGTCTATGGAAATGTTTGACCATTCTTCTAGAAGCGCATTTGTGAAGTCAGGCACTCTGTGCAGATCAGTCAAGTTCCTCCACCCCAAACTGCTCACCCATGTCTTTATGGACCTTTCTTTGTGAACTGTTCCAAATCATTTGGTGGAGGGGGGGGGGGGGTTAAGGTGTGGCATTGTTTTTCAGGGGTTGGGCTTGACCCCTCAGTTCCAGTGGAGGAAACTCTTAAGGCGTCAGCATAGCAAAACATTTTGGACAATTTCATGTGACCAACTTCGTGGAAACAGTTTGGGGATGGCCCCTTCCTGTTTCAACATGACTGCGTACCAGTGCACAAACAAGGTCCATAAAGACATGGATGAGTGAGTTTGGGGTGGAAGAACTTGACTGGTCTGCAAAGAGTCATGACCTGAACCTGATAGAACACCTTTGGGATGAATTAGAACAGAGTCTGTGAGCCACACCTTCTTGTCCAACATCAGTGCCTGACCTCACAAATGTACTTCTGGAAGAATGGTCAAACATTCCCATAGACACACTCCTAAACCTTGTGGACAGCCTTCCCAGAAGAGTTAAAGCTGTTATAGCTGCCAAGGGTGGGCCAACTCAATATTGAACCCTACAGACTTATGCCCTGTACACACGGTCGGACATTGATTGGACATTCTGACAACAAAATCCTAGGATTTTTTCCGACGGATGTTGGCTCAAACTTGTCCTGCATACACACGGTCACACAAAGTTGTTGGAAAATCCGATCATTCTGAACGCGGTGACGTAAAACACCTACGTCGGGACTATAAACGGGGCAGTAGCCAATAGCTTTCATCTCTTTATTTATTCTGAGCATGCGTGGCACTTTGTGCATCGGATTTGTGTACACACGATCGGAATTTCCGACAACGGATTTAGTTGTCGGAAAATTTTATATCCCGCTCTCAAACTTTGTGTGTCAGAAAATCCGATGGAAAACGTGTGATGGAGCCTACACACGGTTGGAATTTCCAACAACAAGGTCCCATCACATTTTCCGTCGGAAAATCCGACCGTGTGTACGGGGCATAAGACTGGGATGCCATTAAAGTTCATGTGCGTGTAAAGGCAGGTGTCACAATACTTTTGACAATATAGTGTATGTTGCATAAGGTAGCTCGCACATTTTTGGGGATTTCTCCAAATCCATTATAAAAATCATAAAAAAACAAAACCCACAAGGAGATGCCATGAAAGCTGCTCAAAAAACAAAACTGAAGTTATGATTGGCAGTATCTACTAAAACTGAAATATTCAGTTTTGGGTGGCCTGATGTCATCATATTGTAAAATTCAGGAGTTAAGACAACATTCATGCACCTTTCTGTGTTACCATAACCCTGCAATGCCTGTCAGTGCCCCAAGGCAAGGAATCCAGACAGCCATATATCACAGATAAAGACCTTAAAGCGACACTAAACTCTGGTTTAACCACTTGACCTTTGGAAGATTTACCCCCTTCATGACCGGCCATTTTTTTCAATACGGCACTGCGATACTTTAACCGACAATTGCGCAGTCGTGCAACACTGTACCCAAATAAAATAGTGGTGTTTGGTCACCTCTGCGTCTTTTATTTTTTGCGCTATAAACAAAAAAAAAATAAAATAAATAAATAAAAAAAAGCAGACAATTTTGACAAAAAACCCCCCCCCAAAAAACATGTTTTTTCTTTCTACTATAAAACATATCAAATAAAAACGTTGGTTACGTTGGTTCTCCATGGCCCACTTTATGTAGCACAGTAATCACCCTCTCTTGCTTGCTCCTGGGATGGACTATGGGCTTTGTAGGGTGCTAAAGCAGTGCTCACAAACACAACTAATGTGCACAGGTTGTTCCAAAGAAATGGACGTGTGTGTGTGTGTGTGGGGGGGGGGGGGGGGGAGTAGGGTTCAGCAGCTCATGAAGGACATTACAAAGAGGCAGAAAAACACATTATGATTATATATGAGAACTCAAATACTAGTCTGCAATGGCTAGTGCTTTCCTGAACATACCCAGAAGCCCTAATCACAGGTATGATTTTGTTATAGCTAATCAACACTTAGTTTCCTATAATTAAAAAACAAAGAGCAGACTCAGGTTAGTAGCTTTACCTGTAGCTTGTTTCCTCAGCAATAGATGATTTCTACCAGTCTGTCAAAAAGGTTGTAAAGTAAACCAAGCTGTGCCTGCGCAGCTCGGTGTACAATGAAGGCATCTGCAGGGAACAAACTCCTGTGCACAAGCACAGTAGTTATATCATCCCGGCACAGCCAAACAAGATTGCCAAAAATCCTGAACCCCAGAAGAAGACCAAGCAAAGATTTCAGCATCGGTATGGGAGCTCACAAATGTGACTTCTTTTTTATTTTTTTGTAATTCCATAACATTTTATAATTTCTGTCATTAAAAACATACAATTCTAGACAATAACAGGAAATAATGCAATTTAATGCTGGGGATATTCTGAGTATTGATTTATAGAATGCTAATATATTACATGTAATCAAATTGGATAGTTGATGTTAAAGATGACCTGTCAGGATCAAGCTTTGGAAGCTGCCAGCTGCTGACAGAGCTGGGGGAAAAGCGGGCACTGGGGATAACATTAACTAGCGGTCTTCCTTTATTGAAATAACATGCATGGCATGAAGAAGCTCAGCTATGAGGAAAGATTACAGGAACTGAATTCTGTTCTCTCTTGAGAAGAGGAGATTAAGGGGGGATATGATCAACGTGTACAAATACATAAGGGGTCCATATGGTGAACTTGGTGTGGAGTTATTCACTTTACGGTCATCACAGAGGACAAGGGGGCACTCTTTACATCTAGAGCAAAAGAGAGATTTAATCTCCAAATACGGAAAGGTTTTTTCACAGTAATGCCCCGTACACACGGTCGGATTTTCCGATGGAAAATGTCCGATCGAAGCGTGTTGTCAGAAATTCCAATCGTGTGTACACAAATCCGACGGACAAAGTGCCACGCATGCTCAGAATAAATAAAGAGATGAAAGCTATTGGCCACTGCCCTGTTTATAGTCCCGACGTACGTGTTTTACGTCACCGCGTTTACAACGATCGGATTTTACGACAACTTTGTGCGACCGTGTGTAGACAAAACAAGTTTGAGCCAACATCCGTCTGAAAAAATCCTAGGATTTTTTTGTCGGAATGTCCGAACAAAGTCCGACCGTATGTACGCCCTATAAGAGTTGTGAAAATGTGGAATAGACTCCCTCAGCTCAGTAGATTGCTTTAAAAAGGCCTGGATTCTTTCCTAAACATATACAGTAATAATATAACTGAATACAAACATTTATAGGTAAAGTTTATCCAGGGAATATCCAATTGCCTCTCGGAAGGGATCAGAAAGGAGTTTTTTTCCCTGCTGGAGCAAATTGGATCATGCTTTGCTGTTTTTTTTGCCTTCCTCTGGATCAACTGTAGGTATAGGATTATGTATATGGGATTGTATGATTTTTTTTCCTCCCTTTTATTGGTTGAACTAGATGGACGGTCTTTTTTCAACCACACTATGTAAATCTGCATAACAGCTGTAAAAACAGCCAACGCATTTTGGCCGTCAGGCCTTAATCATGGTCATGTCAATAAAGGAAGACTTGTTAAGGTTATCCTGAGTGCCGACTGTTCCTCCAATGATTCATGTCACACAGAGGCATCGACAGTCTGAGGAACAGATGGAGCTGGGAATTTTGAGAACTGCTGACAGAGCCTGCCTTCCCTGTGGTCATCATCTTTATCCTTTACCTCACTACTTAGTGAGTTACTGCCCTAGAAGAAGATGGAAGGCAGTAAAGTGTAGACACTGGATATGCCCATGTTTGTTACAAGTCAAAAGAGTAAGGATGACAGTGCGGGATTATATACCTTCAGAAACAGATCCGTAAATTCTCCCATACTGCTGTCATAAATGGTTCCTTTTGAGAACCCCAACAAAGCATTATTAATGTTGGTGTATTTTAATCCTTTAAAAACAAAAAAACAATTCAGGTTTCAAGGTGCTGACCTAATGGTATCACACACCTGCCAAGCTTCATAAGATGTTCCCTGATGGCTCGGACTTGCGCAGGAGGTGTGGGGAGGAGACTGGTTCCCTCCTCTATATCTTCTGGTTGTGCAGGCACCTGCAGTCATATTGGACAGACATACATCGCATAGCCCAACGATTCACGGACTACAATCTACCGAGAGATCCTGTACTTTTCCCTTCTGCATCACCACTGTTTTTCCGGTAGGGCCTACAGGCACTCTATCCTACCACTAGGATTTCCCCTCTTTTGGAAACAGACACAGGCACCATCTATAGCTGTTTGGTTGAAAAAAGTGAAGGAAATGAATGAGCTGGAGGATCTGGTGGCCACGGAAAGAGGCCTTTGGGAAAAAATCCTCAAAAAATGGTTCAACTGGCACAAATTTGTTTACTCTGAGGATTGCAGGGCACTGCTGACTTGAAGCATCCAAGCTGGAAGCGGCACTGCTGGGTCTTTCCTGTTCTTGGCAGGCAGGATGAGTGGTTCCCTTCGTTTCTTTGCCCTGTTCCTTTCCTTAACCTTAAACTGGACAGCATACTCCAGGTGAGGCCGGACCAGAGTCTTGTAGAGCGGGAGAATTATCACTTTATCTCTGGAGTTAATCCCCTTTTTAATGCATGCCAATATTCTGTTTGCTTTGTTAGCAGCAGCTTGGCATTGCATGCCATTGCTGAGTCTATCATCTACTAGGACCCCCAGGTCATTTTCCTTCCTAGATTCCCCCAGAGGTTCTCCCCCCAGTGTATAGATTGCATTCATATTTTTGCCATCCAAATAGTGAAGCAAAGAGGACTGTAACAATTTGGGTTAGGAACTGGTAGACTGTTGCCATAGGAGTCAGCAATCCTGCAGTGCAGATGTGGCGCCTTGCTGGGGGCCTTTCCCTGTATGGCTGTCGTCCTATTGAAGTCTCTGAGTTTGCCAATTGAAATTGCAACTGCCTAAGGGTGTCCTGGCCCTAACCCTCTTTCCCTCTCAAAATATAAAAAGGACTGTAGGGAGAAATAAAACGTCTTTTACACCTCTTTTACATCCAAGAAGTGTTTGGCACCCAATAACTTTATCCACCTTGCACCCACTATGCCTCACAACCCACCACATACAGAAGGATGTCAGCTATCTTTGGTCCCGAAGGAGGAGGTTAAAGACTTTGCTACAAATGTTAAAAAAGGAACTAAAGTAAAACATTTTAAAAAAAGGATGCCGTACGTAATTCTTCAGCTTTGCAGGGATCTGCAAGCTTATTGTGCAAAGCGAAGCGGAATTTGGTGGATCAGCAAAGCATTAGGACTGCTGATTATATGCTATGGGTCACTGTACTTTGCACCTCATTCTGCAAGCTATAATTTACTTGCAGGAAGTCTTCAACTGATTGTTCAGTTCTATATCTCAGTTTGTGTGTTGTACAACAGAATGTGCCCCATAACCTACCTGTATGTAAAAATAAATAACAAAACCAAAAAAAAAAAAAAGTGGCTTGCCATACAAATCAATTTACAACTAGCATGGGAAAGCTGCACATGGGAAGGACAACACTACAATTCCCCAACACTCAATCCAAATAGCCAGCATAAAAAGCCTGAAAAAAGTCATCTTATTACTCAGGCAATTGATCAGGCATTGACCGCACATGTTCTGCACTTTACTTTATGCCTATGCCTCTTTTCTTGGATGCATCCCTAATGCCCCGTACACACGGTCGGACTTTGTTCGGACATTCCGACAACAAAATCCTAGGATTTTTTCCGACGGATGTTGGCTCAAACTTGTCTTGCATACACACGGTCACACAAAGTTGTCGGAAAATCCGATAGTTCTGAACGCGGTGACGTAAAACATGAACGTCGGGACTATAAACGGGGCAGTGGCCAATAGCTTTCATTTCTTTATTTATTCTGAGCATGCGTGGCACTTTGTGCGTCGGATTTGTGTACACACGATCGGAAATTCCGACAACGGATTTCGTTGTCCGAAAAATTTATAGCCTGCTCTCAAACTTTGTGTGTCGGAAAATCCGATGGAAAATGTGTGATGGAGCCTACACACGGTCGGAATTTCCGACAACAAGGTCCTATCACACATTTTCCGTCTGAAAATCCGACCGTGTGTATGGGGCATAACAGTTTTAATTATGACCCCATGTTCAATATAGAAACTTGTATTATTCTGCTGTTGTGTGAAATAAAAAAAGCCTAAAAGAAAAAGTTTCAACAATTAGCTTTCATACAGAGGCTTGTGTTAAATTTTCAAATACATGTAAAGTGAACCTTCTGGGGTCGTTTGTGTACCCGGAGGGACGGTGTGGTGGAGGCGGGGTGGGACAAGGTTTGCCTTTTTGTGTGAATGAGTATAGATGGGTGCATGTATGGTGTGGATGTTGAGTTCATGGAAATATCCCTGCTGTATATAGCATTGTGATTTTAGGTTGTGGTGCCCTACGAGGTCCACACTCATTACCCTTATGTGACCAGTGGTATACTTCATTCCTCCGTTGAGGAATTTGGTAAATATGATGTATAACTTTAACAGTTGGCCCCCGTTGGGCTATTGTACTTTCTTTTATAGTTTGTAAAAGAGATTTGTTTATGGATGCATTTGTAATATCTGAACCTGTAAACTACTTTCTATCAAAACAAATAAAAAAAAACAATTTTTGTAAAAAAAAAAAAAGTGAACCTTCTGTGTCAAGATCCCTCTGGAAAGTGCAGTCCCCAACCTGGAATATGTTCAGAATATAACAATGTGTACACTGAAGGAAGGCTTACCTTACAGGTAGCCCCAACCTTGTTAGAGGTCCCTAAAAGGTCATTTTTTTAAAATCTTTTATTCAAATGCTGAAAGTTTAATTAGATTTTATATTTTGACTAGCTGCACTGAGTGCTGGGAAATTTTTGCATGGTTATAAAAATAAAATGGAAATAAACTTACAATTCTTAATAACTTTAGGATTTCCCAAAAAAAAAAAAAAAAAAAAAAATCACGTACTTAGCCCAGGATTATTATAATTTAATTCTTAGCTCCTTTGCTCCTATGGCTAATTCACTTTGGAGAAAATCCTAGACCTCTTAACACTAATGTCAATCATTACGTGTGCAGTCTGTCGATTACTACTTTACAATTGGTGAAAGCCCTTCTTCCCCTTTGTTGTTGAAAGAGAACCCACCACCTCCTCCCTTTCCGACTCACCTCCCTTAGGGGTTTTCTTCTTAAGATGATGGGTCAGAGGAGGTCTCACCAAACTTCTGACGTCCGGGTCATCCTTAAACTTCTTTTTCTGGATCTCTTCGAACCACTCTCCAGACACGGCGTGCAGCCATTTCACATCTCGCTTGGAGGTCTCGAGTTTGCTGAAAAGACAGAAGAGGGTTTGTCTAGTGACTGCTCTCTGTCTGAGTTTTCCTCCCAACGCTGCATGTTTATTAGAATAATTAGACATTCTGCAGACGCGAAAGACACAAACCTGTTGGACCAGATGTTTTGTGACGTCACTGGCACAGCTCGTGAAGGCGACACTCCTGTTGGACGAGGACGCTTGCAGATGTTGCAGGGGACAGGGATGTCACATAACATGGGTGACCCATGGGGGAGTGTAGACAACTGGGAATATGTACACAGGGAGGTGCAGCTGATGTACAGGTTAGCGCGAGGCACATCTGTCACTGTGGCATATTATTTCAGCTTTGTGTTATGTTTACAACACAGATTGAGAAATCAGTTTGGTCATTGCCAATGCTAAAACAGATTTCTAAGGCTCTGTGCTGCTGATTGGGAGTATTCAGGCTCATCAAATACAATATTGTGCTGGGGGACTACCCAAAATTAGACTACTCACATAACACTGGGTGTTAGAATCAGGGCTTTTTTTTCAGCAGGAACGCGGAGGAACACAGTTCCGACACCTCCAGAACTGAAACTATGTAATGGCATGGGGTGCGCTGGAGGGTCAATTGATGCTGGCTGCTGGGTAATCTATTGTTGCTGGATGGGATCTATTTTTGCGGAGGAAGGGGGTCTATTGTTGCTGGGAAGGTCTTCCGTTGCTTGTGGGGATCTATTGTTGATGGGGGGGTCAATCGTTGCTGGGAGGGATCTACTGTTGAGGGAGGGGCTTTTGTTGCTGGCTGCTGGGGAATCTATTGTTGCTGGAGAAGATCTATTTGTGCAGAGGGGGTCCATTGTTACTGGGGGGGGGGGGGGGGGTGTCTACTGTTGCTGTGGGTGGGTCTTATGTTGCAGGGGGTCAATCATTGCTGGGAGGGATGGGTCCAATTTTGCTGGCTGCAGGAGGGTCTATTGATGCTTTGCTGTTGGGAGTCCATTGTTGCTGGGGTGAATCTATTATCTCTGAGTGTCCATTGTTGCTAGATCTATTTTACTGCCTTTCTTGCCATCAACAAATTCCATACAAAATACTTAGCACCACAAAATGATACTTGATTCTGTATTCAATAAAAGGGGTGGTACTGGGAGATGGGTAAGGGGTAGAACCAAGGAATGGTGCTTGGAGATGGGTAGAGGCAGAGTCAGGGGGCGACTCAAAAGGAGGAGTTCCTGCACCCATTCTCTGAGAAAAAAAAGCCCTGGTTAGAATAAAGAGATTTGTGGGGTTATGCTAAATATAAGGATTATGTATTAAAATAGTTTAAGAAACCCTTTGCATTCCCTTTGTAAAAAAAAAAAAAAAAAAAAAAAAGTGTGTACTAAAATATTATATTTTATTTTAACAACACAAAAAAGCCATTGCCACCAATTGGGGAAAAAAACGTTTACCAATTTGATTGCAGCAAACTAAAATGTGATGGTTGACATGAGCGAATGCATTTTATGCAGTTCAAAAAACCCAATTTTTTTTTCTTTTAAATAAAAAAAATATATGCAGGGTTTTACCTGCAGCTGTGTGTAAAATAGCAATGGCTGTGATCCCTAAACAAACGGAAGGAATCCATTAGCGTAAAGAAAGTGAATGTCAGACGTCTGCACTTAGCCGTCAAGCTCTCTTCAGTCACCACTTTGTGGGTGTGTTCACCATGACAGTGACACGTGAATGCCCAGACTGTGAGCGAAACGCTGAGTATGAGCTCTCTGCACACATATGGGTTTTCTGAGCTTTTCAGCAAAAGTACTTTATGTTTTGTCTTTCAGAAATGAGCTCTTCTAGTATACCCAGGAAAGATGTCTCTGTGGTTAATATGTTGCTTAGCACTGTGCTAATCATTATATCTTCTTTTCTATCAGACACAGGTAGAATATGTACTGTTTGGGTACTGATGAGTTGTATCTCACAGCTCCTTTTCTGTACTGGGGACTATAGCCGCCTATACCTGAATCGAATTTCAGCCAGTTCAGCGGTGATTGGCCGAACTTCGATCTGTGTATAGACAGGCTGATTGTACCCAACCAGCCTGTTGGATTATTACATGCGACTACTGCTGGTGGCTATAGCGGCTAGCAGTAAACATTGTGTTCTCCCGACCAGGAAGGTTCCCTGTGCTGCCCCCCACTGGCAGAACACAATAGCGCTGCGAGGGCACCGACTGTGGTGTTGGTGGAATCGAGAGATTTTCTTTCCTTCTACCCAGCAGTGAAATTTTTACCGCCCTTTAACCACTTCCCCTCAAGCTGCAAAGCCAGAGAACAGGGTTTTACACATGCTACAGCCATGATGCTTTGCTTTATGGTGTAGTTGTAGCAAAGTCCCAGGCCCCTTTAGGCCTAATGGTGACCTCCAGAGTCACGGACAGCTGACATCCTTCTGTGTAGAGTGGGTTACAAGGTATGGTGGGTGCAATGCAAGATGAAAGGGTGGGCTCTAGACACTTTTAAAATGCAAAAAGATTTATTGTCTCTTGAACAGAACTATGGGAGAGAGGGTTAGGACCAGGACACCCTCAGGTAGATGCAATGTTAATTGGCAGACTCGAGACTTCTATAGGAAGACAGCCATACAGGTGAAGGCCTCCAGTCGGACACCACTTCTGTATAGGTAGGACGCTGTCTCCTATGGCAACAGTCTTGTAGACGTTACTAACTGTAATTGTATTCAACTATTTGCAACACAAACAGTTCCCAGCTTACTCCACAATCACTCATTATGGGTATTCACTCAATGAGCTCCCAGTCTCTCCACTAGCCACTGGATCCCCTGAGCTCTTCCACTGTTAGCACTCAGTATCTTCCTCAAGCGTCACCCTTGCGGACACGTTAGATCTCTGGCTTGGTGCTCACAGATACTCTTCAAGCGTCACCTCTGCTGACCTGATGGGTCCCTGACTTGGCACTTGCTGAAGTTTTCCCACTTCTTCACTGTCCCCTCCTGGTGAGATGTCTGCTCTAGTACTGGCCTCAGCTTACTCATTGGTCTCCGGTAGCAAGGTGCATGGTGTCTCAGTGGCGACAGCTTCCCCTCTACCACCGACCACGACTGGTTCCCCAGTTGGCAGAACCGTTACTTCTGGTTGGACTACAAGCCCGCAGTCCCAACCCTATGCTGCTCTCCTGCTTCTGGATAGGCCCACAGACAGCCTAGCAGCTAGATGTCCCCGGGATAGGCCTAAGGTTTACGGCCTAGCAGCCCGGGGCAACATAACACACGTCCACCCAGACAACCTTCCGGGTGGCACAGAACCCGATCACCTGACTCCACCCAAATAGGCTTTCCCAACAGGCCAAGGGACCAAAGAAAATCCCTGCCCATTGACTGAGACACCCCCCATTCATTCATAATCTGTCCTTGCTATGCCCTTGTCTTATCCAATGTCACCAGATACCAGGCCACCTAGTGACAGAAGAAAGAAGTGCAGCAATTCCAGAATTAGGGGGAAATTAATTGAGCTAACAACTGGTCAAGGCAACTATCGCCTGGCAACTAAATTTAATAGCAGCCCTGCCTAAACATCAGGGTGCTACATAGCAAAAATGATTCCCCCATCAAGTTTGGCGAGCAGTACCATCTGCTGAATGCAAACCAATTCAAGTGAATCGGGCCGTGCTGCAACTGCATGCATTTCATCCACAACACGGTGGTGTGGGTTTTTAGCGATTAAAACAGTCATTGAGGAGGCAGCATAACAGCTCCCTGAAGATTAAAGCCTAGTACACACAGGCAGAATGTCACACGACATCGGCCGGTTCAGTAAAAACCTCCCGACAGTCGGCCGTGTGTATGACAACTGGTCCAACAGAAGCCGGCCGCGCGGCTGGCTTCTGTCGGATGTACATGCTGGAAAACCAGCAGCTGACCGACTCCCAATCGATGCTCTCAGCCAATGGCTGAGAGCGCTGACCAGAGTGTTCTGGGGGGGTGCCAACCCCCTGTCAGAACACAATAGAACAGCAAGGGAGATCACTGTACCAACACCGGATTCTTAGTACAGCTAGTGGTATGTACTAAGCTTAACTGTTCCAACCTCATTTAAAATTAATCTTAGATTAACTTCCCCATGTGGTGATACGCCACAGATCACTTTTCAGAGGGCGAAGCTTGTGTAAACAAGCCCTTGGTTTATTTGAAATTCAAGTCAGTCTTATAAAAAAAAAAAAAAAAAAAAAAAAAAAAAAAAAAGGGGGGGGGGGGGGATTTTGCATTAGAGTCAAGTAACAGAGGCAGCAACATGATTCCAGGTCTCAGAAATATTGGAATAAAGTATTTTAAAAACAGATTGTAGACTCTAAAATGATTCACATAAAAATGACAAACAGCCTTCTGCTTGGTTGTAAAAAGTAATAACAAAAATAAATAAAAAATAGTGCACTAAAGAATGAGAGGTTTATTAGAGGAATCTCTGATAGGAAAGAGACTTCCTGGGCAGGAAACATGACAGATCTGGCATTCTGCTCACCTTTCTTACCAGCGCATGTGGTGCAGAGCCAAATCAAACAGCACAGCACATTGTCCTGTCTTTATACATAACATAAAATTCTTCCATCTCCTTCCCTCCATTCAAATTTTACCATGTTATCTGAAAATTACAAGGAGCTGCCAGATTTGTTCAGGTATATATATCTCATCAAGTTTTTTTTTTCCCCCCCATCAAGGTGCGCATATCCCTTACGTCTGGTTAAAATGTTCCTGGCAACAGATGTCATTCCGGGAACACTCGATACAATATTGGTGGTGCCAGATTTATGTCTGGCCAAAAAAAAAAAAAAAAAGCAGTACATAAACATTTTCTCATGTTTTATATGGGCATCATCCAGCCATGGATCTCCTTTCTATGATGTAATTGCTATAATGCAGATCCAATGGCTGCAATACTTTCACTGACTGGAAAACTACGCGGATCAGTAATTCTGATGCCACTCCTGACATGCATGCTGGTACTCGCTCAGTGACTCTAAAAATATGGCAGCTGGAGACAGATAAATAGTATTTTTAGCAGGTTAGCAATGGCAGCCTACATATTTATTGCAGTGTAGGCTTCCATTGTACTATTCCATTGTACATTCCATTGTACTAGAACAAGGGTGTCACTCAATTTCATCATGGGCCGCATCAACATTGTGGCTGCCCTCAAAGGGCCGGTTGTATCTTTAAGACTTTATTAAATGTATCTACCTTTTAGCATATTAAGTAATTGCCTCTGTATTAGATTATTACAGATTTAGTAATAACTAAAGGCCTAAGCTGTGAAGGACAGGTGCAGCTCCTGTGGTTGAAAAGCTTAGGTAAGCCTCTGCTGAGCACTAGCGAGACACAAGCTCTAAGGCTGGGTTCACAAGGATGCGGATTTCTCCGCATCCACTTTGCATGACAGGAGATTGTGACCTGTTCTCTATGGAGCCGGTTCACATATCTCCATTGCGGTTGCGGAGCGGCTTGCACAGAAACGCTGTGCGTCTTTTCCCCTGTTTCAGGGCCTAATTCCTACAAAAATTTGGCCCCCGATTGGTCCCTGAAACGAAGAACAGGGACGCACCGGGCCCCTGCTGCGAGACGCATCCGTCGGAGGTGTGAACCCAGCCTTAACAGGAGCTGGTTGAGATCTGCATTACAAAGAACCCTGGGTTTCAGTGCTCCATAATGGGTGATCACATTTGTAAACAAAGTGTTATGTTGTTGTATATTGCGCTTCAAAAAGGGCTTATGGAGCATAAAGCTTAGATATAATCATGCAAGATCAGGCTCCCCTTGAGGGCAACCATTGCACAAAAATCAGCAACAGAATGGAGAACTAGCTGTACTGATAGATCAAATGAAATGGATTGCAAAATCATTATTCTTAGGGGCATATACATATTTTATCAAAATTCCATAGAAAAATACACAGAACCCTTGCCAAATAAAAACATGATCACTAAAGCCGTAGTGCTTTGGTGTTTCATTTTCTAAAATACATTTTTAATGCTTATATTGGAGTCAAAAAAACAAAATCAACAGGAAAAAACACACTTTTGTACAAAATAGTACAAAAATTTAAAACATTTAAGCAAAATATGAAAAAATAAAAGGAAAGAAGGGCTTGCTACAGCAATGCTGTGTAAATACATAATAGCTTCATGGTAATCAGAGGTCCCTAACAGCTTCAGCTAACTACAAACCCTAAAAATTGAGCATTTTTTTTTTTGTAAATATGTTGCTTATATAATTTATGTTTTATTATGCTGGTAAAGAGATCAGCGCAGAACATTCTGACAATGCCTCTATTATACATACTAGAGTCTGGGTTGTCAAACTGAAAGAAGACCTCGGAAATAAAATACTGTATACTGAAAAGGAGGCCTGTAGTTGTCAGCTCAGTAGGTTGCAGATCGTACAAAACCCTTAACTGGCCAAAGAAATTGGTTAACAAAACTTGAAGGGGGCCTTAAAGTACTAAAAAGCAGGTTATGGAGATCTGCTTTAGTTATACTGTACTTTAAAGTCAAATTTTCTTCATTTTGGATAAAGGGGTGATGGGTTGAAGACATTGGAGGTTATTTACGAAAGGCAAATCCACTTTGCACTACAAGTGCAAGCTACAAGTGCAAAGTGCACTTGAAATTGCACTGAAAGTGCCCTTGGAAGTGCAGTCGCTGTAAATCTAAGGGGTAGACCTGAAATGAGGGGACGCTCTGCTGATATTATTATCCAATCACGTGCAAGCTAAAATGCTGTTTTTTATTTTCCTTGCATGTCCCCCTCGGATCTACAGTGGATCTCAAGTGGACTTTGCACTTGTAGTGCAAAGTGGAGTTGCCTTTAGTAAACAACCCCCATAGTCATGTTCTCATTAAGTTCTCCTCCAACTACCCTCATTACCACTGTCACCAGGAATGAATGTGAGGGTAAACTGAAAATTATGAGCTGCCCCCAGAACAGAAAAAGAGGGGGAATCAATCTACAATACTACCTTGGATTATGAGCATAACTCGTTCCAGAAGCATGCTTGTAAGCCAAAGCACTCACATATAACAGTGAGTTCCCCCATAAGAAATAATGGAAACTCGGTCCACAACCACTGCTGGTGTATGCAGTTCTGTATGTGGCCAGAAATGCAGGGGGCGCTGGTGACGCTCGGGAACTGTTGACACCTCTGGGTGCTCTGACGCACGTTACGCCCGCCCCACCACGCTGGGAGTGTCTCCGCCCATCTCCGAGTTCTCCAGGAAGAGCTGGAAGCCACCAGCGCCCCAGGGCCTCTGGCCACATACAGCAATATATACACCAGCGGCTTTAGTGCATGGAAGAGCACCAGAGTCCTGCTCGTCTTGCAAGACAACGCTCGCATATCAAGTCAACATTTAAAAAAACAAAAAAAAACAAAACGTATGTCGTCTTGCAAAACACTTGTATACCATGTTAATTGCAAACCGAGGTATTACTGTATTTGAAATCGTCAAGTTTCAAAACAAGAAAATTTGAAGGAGCAGGTTGAAAATTTTTCCTCAAAACGAATGGATTTCTAAAAGTAAATGATAATTTTGTTCACGAATATAGGATTCCAAAATTGAATGTTAAAAGCAGAGAGAATTTCAAAATACTTTAGAATGACATTTGCCAAGTCATTAAACGTACTGATAAGAATTTTCCAATGAACATGGATTCATATGGCCAGCTTTTAGAAGCACCTAGCTACATGGGACAAAGTACTACATGTACTTTGTAACATATGTGGGGGGGGGGGGGGGGGATGTAGGGAAAAGATTGTAACAGTTCTTTTTAAAAGCGGAGTTCCACCCTGTCTTTGACAGGTATCCTGTTCCCACTTCCAGGAGCCACAGCCACGGCTATTGATGTCACCGCTCGGCTCCCTCCTCCTCCCCCTGTCGTTGGGCCAGTAGGAGAGAGAAGAGGAGCCAAGCCCATGTGCAGTAGGGTTCCCGGCGTGAAGCCGTAATGCCGCGTACACACGGTCGTACTTTTCGTCTACAAAAGTCCAACAGACGCTGATGGACTAAAGCTGGCTGGTAATCCGATCGTGTGTGGGCTTCTCCGGACTTTCAACCGACTTTTTTAGCCTCAAATACGACGTACTTTAGATTTGAAACATGCTTCAAAACTTTTACTTCGTACCTACGACGGACCCCGAAATCCGCTCGTCTGTGTGCTAGTCCGACGGACAAAAAGCCACGCTAGGGCACCTATTGGCTACTGGCTATGAACTTCCTTATTTTAGTCCGGTGTACGTCATCACGTACGAATCCGACCGACTTTTGTGTGGTCGTGTGTAGGCAAGTCCGGTCGTTAGAAAGTAGGCCGCAAGTCCGCGGCAAGTCCACCGAAAGTCTGCCGGAAGTCTGTCCGACAGGCTGTCCGACTTTTGTAGACGAAAAGTACGACCGTGTGTACGCGGCATAAGGCTACAATGCCAGGTTCCCTTACCCGCAATGGCGGCGGCAGCAGCACCCGACAGCTGATGGAAACATCAGCTGCGGTGCCAACATTGCTGGACTCCAGGACAGGCAAGTGTCCTATTAATAAAAGCCAGCAGCTGCAGTATGTGTAGCTGCTGGCTTTTAATTTTTGCAGCGGTGGGGGTACCTCCGTTTTAAAGTGTTAATAAACGCAACATAACGCACATGGTTGCTGGATTGCTGTTCAGTTCGTATTTCAACCCTTTATTTTCTGCACTGATGCATGCGCACCCAACTAGGACTACAGCTTTATGTGAAGATCAATGAGCTAGAGTAGCTCGTGATGGCATAGAGGACCTCAACTGTAAATCAAATCCCCACTCCACCCACCAACCAGGTAGATTGACAGCTGCTTCCCTTATATGGGATGTACATAGCAACATGTAGTTCCAATGCACATGGTGCTTCACAGACAGTGTGCCCTGACCAGATGTTCATGGAAAGAGTTTGGAAGCTTGGAGCCTCACAAAGCAGCAGAGATCTTCTAGACAGGTGAAATACAGGGGTTAGACAAGAATATGGAAACACCAGGTAAAAGACTGAAACCGTTACCCAATATGGTGTTGGACCACCTTTGTTATCCAAGACAGTCTGAATTCTCCTTGGAATTGACAAAGTTAAATCTTGTATGGTGGATAGTGGAATTTTGCAATCATGCAAAAATCATTTCAGTTCTCGCAGAGATGCCGGAAGCGGAAAACGAGCCAGAACATTGTTCTCCAAAATTGACAATATTGGCTCTATGATATTGAGGTCCGGCGACTGCGGTGCCCAGGAAAGTTGTGAGATTTGTCTGCATGCTTGTCAACCACGATTTGACAATAGCAGATGTGTGAATCAGAGCATTTTCATCTAGGTAAATGTCGCGGTCTTTGGGAAAGACTGCACTATGGGTGCACATGGTAGGCCAAAATTCATACATAGTCGCTGGCAGTGACTCTACCTTTCAAGGTCATGACAGGGCCTGTAGAACAGGGGTCCGCAACCACCGGGCCACAAGAGGCAGGTAGCATAAGAGAGCCGACAAGCCAGCGGCGGGAGGGCAGCATGGCAGAGCCGGCGGGCAACATGACAGAGCTGGCGAGCATGCAGCATGGCAGAGCCGCCGGCCAGCAAGAGAGAGATGAGAGAGCAGACAGATGACATCTGAATCACCGCTGTCCCGCCCTCACTGTGCAGCTGCGGGCAACAGAGAGATTACATTTCTCACTGCCTGCCCTCTCTCTGGGACCCAACCAATGCACATGTGCTGCATCTGGTGGCAGGCGACCTGGAAAGTGACAATCTGCATCTGGTGGCAGGTGACGTGGCAAGTGACAAGCTGCGACACACTCAGGGCTCCCACTGATCCCGAATTATGGAGAGTTGAACTATTCCATTTTATATTACAATAGAAATAATGCACTTCATTCATGCTGCCACCATATCAACCATGTTGTCGTGATGATTGAAGCGCCAACACCAGCCATTTCCCTGACAAATTGCCCGCGAAAACCCGCTACCATGCTTTACCGCTGAGACTACACAGTCCTGGACGTAAGCTTGGGGCGGTGTTCGCCACGTATAAACATGTCCGGTGTTCGGGAACAGTGTGAAGCTTGATTCATTGGACCATATTACAGTCTTCCATTTATCGACAGTCCACAATTTATGGGTGTTGCACCACTCTCTCCTCTTCTGAGCATTACTATCTGTCACTAGTGGTCTGGCAATTGCAGCTTGCCTATGAATGCTTTGCTTATAGAGTTCCCCCCGCACAGTTTTTGTGGACACAGACTTTGGAAGACTGGTATTGAGCTCTGCAGTCACTTTTGCAGAGGTTGTTTTCTTATTCTGGGACACAAACCTGCACAATGGCCTTTTGTCTCTTTCGGTCAGTTGACCATATCGACCTCGCTTATGCTGATCAGATAAGGTTTTCCCAGAAACTGTATATACCGTCATAACTGTTAATACTGTACCTAGCGACACCACAAATAAATGGGCAACTTCAGTCACAGAGGCACCAGCTAAGCGAGCATTAACAATTTGCCCTCTTTGAAACCCCGTAAGCTCTGGCATGACTCCGTATTACTAGCAGGGCGCGCAGTGAATGAGGAAAGTGAGGCTCCCCACCTGTTAGCTAGGGGTCTCATCATACAGTGGAAGCAAAAGAACGTTACATCACTTCTGCTTACAACGCGAAACGTCATGACTTTCACACCCGCAAATCATGTAGTGCTTCCATATTTTTGTAACTGCATATGTTTGGGGGCCAAAATAAACTAAAACAATGTGCAAATACAGCTATGCATATGAAGCTGGAGGAAATGTCTGGTTATTCGCTGAGGATTTAATACTACTTTAAAGCGGGGCTCTAGTAGTTTTTGTGTTTATTAAAAGTCAGCAGCTGCTGACATAATAAAAACACACTCATCTGTCCCACGATCCAGCGAGGCGCTTACCCGTTCCGTCGCTTCTCTCCATTTCCTCTCCCCATCGCCAGCATTTCGACAGTTGGCATCCAGGTGTGATAAATGGAGGCTTCACAGCCAGGTGCGCACTGGGCATGCAACAGTCGAGAGGGAGGTGATCCACGCAGAAGTGGAAGCAGGTACCAGTCAAAAGTAAGTACCTGCTACTCTGCAAAAAAATTACATTCCAAACGTGACGGGGGGGGGGGGGGGGTGTTTAAAGCAAAACACTCCTTTTGGGTGGAGCGCCGCTTTAAAGTGGAGTTCCACCCAAAAAAGGAACTTCTGCTTTAAGGGAAAGTGATCCCCTGACAAGCCACATTTGACATGTCTATTTTGGGGGGGGGGGGGGGGGGAGAGCAGAAACCCTCTTTTTAGAGGGCCCCAGCTCCCACTTCCTCCCGGGGCAAGGTGGCGCCGGAAGTAAGTTCACCTCTCCCCCCCCCCCTCTCGGCAATCATCTAGGACATGTCACAGGTCCCAGATGATTGCCCGGCCAGTCACAGCGCGGCTTGTGTGTGCCCGGCTGTGAAGCCACAGCCGGGCGCCCACGGTGACAATGCTGGTGCCACAGAGAGGAGGGGGAGACGAGCAGGGCTTCGTTCCCCCACATCGCTGGACCTTGTGACAGGTAAGTGTCCAATTATTAAAAGTCAGCAGCTGCAGTATTTGTAGCTGCTGACTTTTAATCTTTATTTTTTTTTCGGCGGAACTCCGCTTTAAGCAATCTTGTTATGATAGCAAAACCAAAATGAAATGGATGACCTACTCCTACACATGCTCATTGTTAGCTGTTGTGCTGATCATCTGGCTTTATTACTTACTGAGTCACTGACCTGGAACAAATTTCCAGATGGAAAAAAGTCAGACTTTTATATCTGTATTCGTTCAACACACTCATGAAGGAAGGAACAATCAGCAGGAATGGCTACCTCCACATTTCTCTTATGATGGGTGTACTTTGAATAAAGACATTTGTTGAAAGTGCAATGTACAGCGCCTTGAAAAAGTATTCATACTCCTTGAAATTTTCCACATTTTGTCATGTTACATAAATGTAAACATAAAATGTATTTTATTGGGATTTTATGTGATAGACCAACACAAATGGCACATCATTATGAAGTGGAAGGAAAATAAATGGTTTTCAACATATTTTACAAATAAATTTGTGAAAAAGTGTTGTGCATTTGTATTCAGCCCCCTTTACTCTGATACCCCTAACCAAAATCTAGTGAAACCAATTGCCTTCAGAAGTCACCTAATTAGTAAATAGAGTCCACCTGTGTGTAATTTAATCTCAGTATAAATACATCTGTTCTGTGAAGCCCTCGGAGGTATGTTAGAGAACCTTACTGAACAAACAGCATCATGAAGGCCAAGAAAAACACCATACAGGTCAGGGATATAAAGTTGTGGAGAAGTTTAAAGCATGATTAGGTTATAAAAAAAATATCCCATGGAGCACCGTTCAATCCATCATCCGAAAATGTAAAGAGTATGGCACAACTGCAAACCTGCCAAGACATGGCCGTCCACCTAAACTGACAGGCCGGGCAAGGTGAGCAATAATTAGAGAAGCAGCCAAGAGGTCCATGGTAACTCTGGAGGAGCTGCAGAAATCTATAGCCCGGGTGGAAAAATCTATCCATAGGACAAATATTAGTCCTGCACTCCACAAATCTGGCCTTTATGGAAGAGTGGCACGAAGAAAGCCATTGTTGAAAGAAAGCCATGAGAAGTCCAATTTGCAGTTTGCGAGAAGCCATGTGGGGGACACAGCAAACATGTGGAAGAAGGTGCTCCGGTCAGATGAGACCAAAATTTTACTTTTTTGGCCTAAAAGCAAAACGCTATGTGTGGCGGAAAACTGAAAAAGACTGATCACCAACCTGAACACACATCCCCACCGTGAAACATGGTGGTGGCAGCATAATGCTGTGGGGATGCTTTTCTTCAGCAGGGACAAGGAAGCTGGTCAGAGCTGATGGGAAGATGGATGGAGCCAAATAAGAACTTTGAAGGTTTTTAAGAAGATTTATATTCTAGGAGTGATCCATTCCTATGTTCTTGAATGATTTGTATATATGTTTTTGAATGATATGTAAATGTTTTAAGTCTATATAAAAATCTAATAAAAAAATGAATAAATAAATAGAGAAGAATGGTCAAAAATGTCACTCTAGATGTGCAAAGCTAGTAGAGATCTCCCCAAAAAGACTTGCAGCTGTAATTGCAGCAAAAGGTGGTTCTACAAAGTAATGACTCAGGGGGGCTGAATACAAATGCATGGCACACTTCTCACATATTTATTTGTATAACATTTTGAAAACCATTTATCATTTTCCTTCCACTTCACAATTATGTGCCACTTTGTGTTGGTCTATCACATAAAATCCCAATAAAATAAATTTATGTTTTTGGTTGTAACATGACAAAATGTGGAATATTTTAAAGGGGTATGAATACTTTTTCAAGGCACTGTATAAGATTGCTGAGGATAACATTTTATACATAAACAAACTCGCAGGAAAATAACGCATTCTTATTATTCATCCACCTTTCATAGGGAATGACTCATTACCCGTCGCCTGAATACAACACGCGGATCAAGCTATGAAGCATTAATCATTGTTTTTCTCTAGCACGGTCATAAACTCCAGAAAATTATTAACTCGCCCACACATACTGTATATATGACTCTTTGGCTTCCATGCCATCATTTACATCACTGAATCAAACTTCACAAAAAGTAAACTTTTAATGAGAAGGAGCCCTGGTTAATGGACCAAGTCACATGTTAAATAAACATTTAATAAGTGGTTTTACACTATGGAGAGGCTGTTGTCAGTTTGCCTTACATGAGCAATCTGGTACAAAATCGCGCCGTAACGGTTTGAGTGTTGGCGTCCCTGATTGATTGAGGATTGTCCTTAGTGCAGATTTGGGGTCCATTAATGCCCAAAAAAATGCTTTATGACCACCCTTAAAGGGGGTGGCAGGGAGTCGGTAAGTAAGCTTTCCAACTATTACTCTAACTGAAGGTGTCTGCAGGTGTCATCACAAAGCCTTTGGGAAATCAGAAGAGACTTCACACTTATTAGTTCTGCACAGTGGATTGAATTTTCTGTGGACTTTTGTTTTATCCCCATTTGAACCTACTGGTTTTTTTTTTATACACTATATTACCAAAAGTATTGGGACACCTGCGTTTAAACACACATGAATTTTATTGGCATCCCAGTCTTCGTTTGTAGGGTTCAATATTGAGTTGGCCCACCCTTTGCAGCGATAACAGCTTCAACTCTTCTGGGAAGGCTGTCCACAAGGTTTAGGTGTGTGCTATGGGAATGTTTGATCATTCTTCCAGAAGCGCATTTGGGAGGTCAGGCACTAAGGTGGACGAGAAGGCCTGGCTCTCAGTCTCCGCTTTAATTTATCCCAAAGGTGCTCTATCTGGTTGAAGTCAGGACTCTCTGCAAGCCAATCAAGTTCCTTCACCCCAAACTCGCTTATTGATGTCTTTATGGACCTTGCTTTGTGCACTGGTCCAAATCATATGGTGGAGGGAGGATTATGACATAGGGTTGTTTATCAGGGGTTGGGATTGGCATCTTATTTCCAGTAATGGAAACTCTTAAGGCGTCAGCATACCAAGACATTTTGGATAATTTCATGCTCCGAAACTTTGTGGTAACAGTTTGGGGATGGCCCCCTCCTGTTCCAACATGACTGCTCACCAGTGCACAAAGCAAGGACCATAAAGACATGGATGAGCATGTTTGGGGTGGAGGAAATTGACTGGCCTACACAGAGTCCTGACCTCAACCCGTAAGAACACCTTTGGGGTAAATTAGAGCGGAGACAGCCAGCCAGGCCGGATCATCCCCATCCAGTAAGTCTATAAGTATGTCGTCAACAATTTTTGACCAAAAAGGGAGCTATAAGTGTAGTGTCGAAAACTGTGGCACATGCATGTACATGTGGCACAGGAAGAAGACTGTAGAAGGCAAAGATAGAAGGATCCACCAGATAAAACAATCTATTAACTGTGGAACGGAATATGTGGTATATGGTATTATCTGTCCATGTGGTCGTCTTTATGTAGGCCGAACATCTTGTCCTATGAGAGTAAGGATAGGTGAACATAAATGTGACATCATTAAC
Organism: Lithobates septentrionalis; assembly: GCA_037952835.1. Lineage (NCBI taxonomy): Eukaryota > Metazoa > Chordata > Amphibia > Anura > Ranidae > Lithobates > Lithobates septentrionalis. The sequence continues at coordinate 4,553,103 of JBBDGP010000734.1, read as the reverse complement.
ACAAGAGTTAGATATCCTGTCTCATCACTTCCAGGAAGTCCATCAGGGAGATCCATCGGGCATGAGGGTCTTCGGGATAGAGTCAATTGGAGGTGATCTCGATAAAAGGGAGAAGGCACCAGAATCTATGTAAACGCGAAGCTTACTGGATCTTCACCCTTGGGAGTCTTACTCCCAGAAGGCTTAATGAAGATCCCGAAATACATAAAATTGTGTAATACGAATAAACACTGAGGCTAAACACATTCTTCTGGTCGAGTGGAGCATATGCCCTCTCTTTAGAAACAATAATACCGGTCTGTAAGTCTTCTAGTGGTTAGGATAAGATCTGTAACCGTTGTTATGAATTGGTTTATGAATACATATTCTGAGTACTGGCTATGGCCTAATATGTATATTTTCTCTGCAAAATGTCATCCAATTTTTTCTTCTTCTCTTATCGTCTCTTTAGCAATTACCAATTTTTAATGAAGATTCGATATTGATAAAGTTTTATTCTCCAATTGATTTATAATCAATTTTTAATTGATTTTAATTACATTTTTATACCATTTGACCCATTTTGATATTTTATCATTTAATGTTGTTTGGTGATCCTGTTCTGCATATATTTTATGTATGTACACACGGTTTGTGTATATATATTATTTATATACACACACACATATTTTTATATGGGTTTGTCTAGCCCGTGTAATTAAATTATGCATCAGTAGTCTTGTTCCTTCAGCTATGGTATAGACATGTGCAGAATATGAACATTGATTGTGTGCACGTGCGTATACATATGTATGCACATACACTGTTGTGTGTGTATATTTTATGCCCTCCTGATTTAGACCAAGTGTGAGCGTTTGAGTAGTGATTTGATGGGCTGGTGGATCCCAGAGGGGCACAGAGACCTTTCTTTGATTGGTAATCTGGGGGCAATATTTGGTTTAATGAGGAGAACCGTGTTTTCCCTCCTCTCACTTATTAACTGCGATCTGTAGTAGCAGAAGTGTCTGCTATTGTCCTCTTGCAATTTCCGTCAACAAAATGGCGGCAGCTGACGGTGACTTCAGCGGTGCGCGACGCAGGACGCGTAGGAAATGACGTCTGGTCCACACTTCTGGTTGTTTGGATCGCAAACACGGCGTGCGTTCCAGAGACGGGACAGGTCCTGAGGAGAGTCGCCAAAACGGCAAAACGGCAAAACGGCAAAACGGAGGAGAATTCCTCCACATTAGGCCAGCTCATGGAGCGGACGATAGGCTTTGTGATGAGACAACATCCCTGGCCCTCCTTCTTGGGGGTAGCATGTAGCAGTGATCAGTAGTCTAGTGACTGGGTGAGTTCAAGATGCATATTGGGCTTGCAGACCTCTCATGTAAAGAACTAGGAAACCACTTCTATCATCTGGCCCTGATCACTCTGATAATGCATATCAATTGGAATTTTGTATACTGTTTTCTATAGACATAGTTTATTGCACATACCGGTACCTGTAATGTTAGACACATTTCCCCTCTGTGTATCAATTCTACTAAGTGTATGAGTCATCTGTTTATGTATGTAGATGCCATTTGGGTGGCGCCTCTAATTGCCTAGTGGGCGTGAGCCACCTACTAATGTGGGTGGGGCCTCTGGATCTCTCTGCGAGGTGCCTCTCCAAATGCTCATTGGTGTAATTTTTTATATCTATATCTGAAGGTGACAACATTGCTAGGCTCTGAGGAAAAAGGTATCCCTTCGAAACACATCAGCTGGCAGTGGCCCTTGAAATCTCCCGTTACCATCCGGAGTCTGTTGTCAGTAGACCAATTGCTGTCATCTGGAGATCATTTGTATTGTGAATCTTTTACCACGTGTTTGTGAGTAGTTTTTAACTTCATTTTTAATAAAAATATGTGCAAGGATAATGCACAAGACACAATTCCTGACACGGAGATATGGAGTGAACATGGGATATATTACTTACACCACATAATTTCCGAAGGCACGCTTAAAAACTTTGAGGGCCTCCAAAATGAGTTCATGCTGCCTGAATCCCTGCTCTTTAGATTCTTCCAAGTGCACCACGCAGCTCAAACTCAATTCCCCCAACCTTTGCCAGTCTGCCCCCAATGTCATTATGGGAGTAGTCAAGGGGGACGATCCACGAAGGCTGATCTCAGATTTTTATGTTATGCTCCTAACCCCAACATCAACCACGCTAGCTTACAGCCTTAAACCAAGATGGGAAAGAGAGGTGGGCCCATTAGAGGATGAGGAGTTGAGTGAGGCACTGGATTCATGCAAGACGGTATCCCCCAAACTTTTGGACAGGTTGACCCAGTTGTATATATTGCACCAAGCATACCTTACCCTCCTAAGAGTCGCCCGCTTTAGGCAACAGTCTTCTGCCTTGTGTACAATGTGTAACCAGGCGACGGGCACATTCTTCCATTTAATTTGGACATGTCCGGTCCTTCAGAGTCTATGGAAGCAGATTGTAGATTTCCTCCATGATGACATGGGATCCCCTCTGACCCTCGACTCCAAACAATGCCTCCTGGGGATAGTCCCCGACCCTGAGATAGACAAATTCACTAAAACATTCCTGCATGAAACACTGTTTTCTGCCAGGAAAAATTATAGCCAGATAGTGGATGAGACCCATTCCTCCCAGCTTCAATGACTGGAAAATAGATATAAATAACACACTTCCCTACAAGAAATTCATATACATCAACAGAGGTTGTCCAGACAAGTACAACAAAAAAATTTGGGATAGGTGGCTTGCGTCAGCGGACACATGCATTGGGGGTTCGTAAAGCCACAACCCTTCCCAACGAGGGATCTTATATATAGTACAGACAGAAGGTTTTACACCCAATTGATAGTCGCTGAGTTCATTGTTTAATCTGTATGAATTCCTGCCATGTTGTGTTTACATGTTCATAAGCCATATATCTTTGTTATATGCATTTCCCCAGTATTGCCTTATAACCTGCAGAAATGTTTAAACTGTAAATTGTTTCAATTAAACTTTAAAAAAAAAAAAAAAAGCCTAACAGGGGTTCTAATTCTTCCCAACTCTATCCAAGACAAAAAGGTTTGGATGGACATACCCTGTTTCCCCGAAAATAAGACCTAGCGTGATTGTCAGTGATGGCTGCAATATAAGCCCTACCCCCCAAATAAGCCCTACCCTGAAAATAAGACCTACAAGGACTTTAACTAGGGCTTATTTGGGGGGTAGGGCTTATATTGCAGCCATCACCGACAATCACGCTAGGTCTTATTTTTGGGGAAACAGGGTAGGAGTACACTCTAAAACTTGATTCTGTTTGTTTTCTAATGGAATATACGCAGTCTCAAAACAATGATACGACGATGTAGACAAGTAATAATTTTCCTATAATGCAGCGGTGGAAGTGCTCTGACTAAAGCTGTGAGGCGTATATTTCACACGCCCAGCTCTACTGGAGCCAACAACACTACATTGATGTGATCACTGTGTCTGAGCAAGTCTATCCAGTTCCCACTATTATAAAGTCATTGCAAAATAAGAGATGGTAAAAAGTAAAAAAACTGCAGCCTTGTCAGCAATCATATAGAAATGACATCTGACCTACACACACCATACTTGTTGCCTAGTTATGAGATGAAACCAAAAACACAGGCGGGGCAGAAATACAACCCCACACACTGATGGATTTTTATTGTTTTTTAATCAAATATCTAGCTGGAGTTGCGCTTAAAACGTATTTCATTTAATTTTCCAGTAATTCACATCCTGTAGTTTCCTGCGACTTTATGACATGAACCATTATTCACCAACACTTCTATTCAACAGACACAAGTGAAAAGACCAGGACCAGGCCTCAGTCACGGCACTAGAAGCTGGTGAATTATGGGGCTGCATCTTCCGTAGAATGGCAAAATCGTCTACCTCCATTTTACATATACCCCTTTTAGCTCAAATAAAAAAAAGTACTGAACACAGGTCAAGTAAGTTCTGGGAAATATCAATAGAAAAAAGGTACACTCCATACAAACTTTATATCTAAACCTTGATGTACATACAATGTGTACAGCCTACCTGCCCATTTTTACAGTAGAACTATAGTCAATGCCTATGATATGCACCATAAGGAAACCAGACTTCTTAATTTCCCCTTATCACCCCAGCAAGCTCTCAGACTTGGCCTCCTATTTTTTGTAATTGGGTGACAGCGCTAACCTCCAGTTCTCAATTCAGGGCAGTGTTGTCACCCTCATATTGTGCCTGGAAGGACTTTAGTGGGACATACCAACATAATTATGAACACTGTCACCGCAAAGTTGTAAGAGGATCAGATGGAGGATGACCCATAATGGAAATCCAGCCACATTTTATGAAAAGACCAATGAACCCAGAGCAGATGGTCGCAGAATCATGATTTGACAAGAAAGTGACAGAATATGCCACTCTAGTATTATAAAATCCTTCTTGATGCATCTGGAAGAAGGTGGAATTAGGCAGAGACATGAGTGTAATATGTGTAAATATCAAACTCGAAGTATACACTGTGTTCCAAAAATATACCAGCTACAGGATGTGACATCACCAGAAGTGACGTAGCGACCGGAAGTACCTGCCTCACAGCGTTTCGTCTGGATTGGACATCTTCAGGAAGCTCCTGTCTTGCATGTGGTTTTGTTTTGGGATCATTGACACATTTGATGTATAGCCATTAAAAGGAGAAGTCCAGCCTGAGCTTTTTAGGCTGGGCTTCTCCTATGGGTCACAGGAGTGCTATTTGTTTTGCACTCCTGTGACCCGTTTTCAGCAGAGAGCGGTCTGAAGTCCGCTGACGTTACTGCAATCGGTCAAGGCAGCGCATCATCCCGACTTCTGAAGTCTGGATCCACCAGGTGCCTTGACTGATGCCAGTCTCAGCGAGCCGCTGAGACGGCCGCTTCCCGCCCCTCCACAGCTCAGTGCTCCAATAAGCGTGGAGGAGCAGAGAGGAGAGATGCTGACCGACAGTCAGCAGCTCTCCGCTCGGGGAAGTGAAAGAACCGAGCCATCAGCGGCGTTCAGTGGCTTGGTTCGGTCGACTAACACTGAGAACCCAGCAATCAAACACCGCTGATCTCTCATTTCTCAGAGCTCCTTGAGCAGAGAGCTGGTGACTGTAAGTCACTAGCTTTCTGCTCTATCCCCCATCCACTCCCCCCCATGCTCACTGGAGAGGCTGAGCCGGGTGTCTGTCTAGACACGTGGGTGGATCCCGACCATATGGTCACGATCCTGCATGAGCCTGGACCAGCTCAGTGATGTCAGCCAACAGTAGGCTTCAGCCCACTGTCTGCTGAAAACAGGTCACAGGAGTGCAGAACAAATAACACGCCTGTGATCCATAGAAGTATGGCCAAACAAGCTCTGGCTGGACTTCAACTGCAGCAGCTGTTGTTTTTTTAATTGTATATACAAATTAATTGTTTTGTTCACACAGCATTATCGCATTTATTTAATAACTGTTGGCACAGGAGAGCACACTTTAAGGGCCAGTTCACACCATAGAAATGCAGTCCGGATGCGTTTCGGATGATTTTCTGCATGCGCGTTTTTGACGTGTTTGATGCAATCCAGTGCGTTTTGGTTAGTTTTGGATGCAGTCCAGTGCATTCCCCCCCCCTTTTTTTTTTAACCTTAACCACTCGCCGACCGTGTAACATACACGTACTGCGGCAAAGTTGCTTTATTGCGTGAAATCATGCACCTGCAAGTCATTTCGTGCAAAAGCCTCTAGGGGGCATGTGCCGCTGGAAACCCTTTAAATGCACTGATTGGACAAAGGGGGAGCCAATCAGCCAATGTCCAACGACCACCAGTGATCGTTCCTGAGAGGAGGCAGAAAGGCAGTCTGGCTATGTAAACAAGGCAGATCTCCATTCTGACATTCTGACAGGGGGGGGGGGGGGGGGAGATGGAGATCTTGTGTATTTGCTAAGCAGGAACACTGATCTCTGTCTTCCCCCAGTCAGAAAATCTCCCACACAGTTAGCAAGCACTCCCCGGGAACACATTTAATGCCCCTGATGTTAACCCCTTCCCTGCCAGTGTCATTAGTACAGTGACAGTGCATTTTTTTTAGCACGGGTCCCTGTACTAGTGTCACTGGTCCCCAAAAAGTGTCACTTAGTGTCGGAGTTGTCCGTCGCAATCCCACTAAAAAAAAAAAAAAAAAAAAAAAAAAAAAAAAAAAAAAATCGCTTATCGGCGCCATTACTAGTAAAAAAAAAGATAAAGAAATACAAATTCCATAAATCCATCCCATAGTTTGTAGATGCAATGACTTTTGCGCAAACCAATCAATATACACTTATTGGGATTTTTTTTTAACCAAAAATATGTAGAATACATATTGGCCTAAATTGATAAAGAAATTAGATATTTAACTTTTTTTATTAGATGTGTTTTATAGCAGAAAGTAAAAAACATTGTTTTTTTTTTCAAAATTGTTGCCGTTTTGTGGTTTATAGCGCAAAAAATGAAAACCGCAGGTGTGATAAAATACCACCAAAATAAAGCTCTATTTGTGGGGGAAAAAAAAGGACATCAATTTTATTTGGGTACAACGTCGTACGAAAGTGCAATTGTCAGTTAAAGTAACGCAGTGCCGTATCGCAAAAAAATGGCCTGGTCATTAAGGGGGTAAAACTTTCCAGGGCTGAAATGGTTAAATTAGGCAACGTGCGTTCTGGTGCGTTTTTGATGCTTTTTACAGTGTTCCAGTACAGTCAAGGAAAAATGCAGCATGTTCTACTGTTTTTCTGGAACTGGAACTGCAAGCATTGGTGTGAACTATGCCATCAAAAACCATATAACCTACGTTACATGCGTTTTTGATGCAGAAAAAAAACACACACTGGACTGCATGTGGTGTGAACTGGCCCTTAAAGTGGATGTAAACCCAATGTCATCCTTTCTAAAATACTGCCATAGGGGTTATCTAGAATGATATACATGCCTCCTGCATGTATCTTTACCTGTCAAATGTCTCCCCTCTGTCTGTTAATAGACCTGAAAAACGGCATATTCTGTGGGCGGGTCTGTTGTCTGGAGCTCGGTGGGTGGAGTTGTGATGTCAGTAGACTCCCCGCCCACCTCTACACTCCCCTTGTCAATATGCATTTTCTCCTGTGTATTTCTTACACTGAACTTCTGCTATGATCTCTAACATCCAGTGAAAAGACAGGAAAGTAACCACATGACTTCAGCATGCCAAATCATGCTGAGGTGTGGAACAGCCAATCTTTGCAGAGCTGCTGAAGAAAGGAGTGGGGGAGGGAATTAAAAAATAATGCCTGTCTTAGGCTAGTGCATGAGATGTAAATCACCTGTCACTCACAGCAAGGGAGAGGATTTGACAAAGTTTTTCTCTGTGTTTGTCAGTTTTATCTCACTGAACAATAAAAGAGGATTGCTCAGAGCTGGATTAACTCTTTGTGGCAAGACTGGGCTCAAATGATAGGAAATCTTATACTCTACATTATGACATAAAAAAAAACAAATTCAGGTTTACATTCACTTTAATGATTGTATTAGGAGAGAGGGTAAAAGTAAAAAAAGTTAAAAAAAAAAAAAAAAAAAGACAGCTGCCACTAAATTGAGTTTACAACACAGGGATTTGCTGACCAGGAGCAAGCATACACTCAAGGAAGTCCAAAGAAATCAAAATGTCACTCACAACCATACACCAGATAAAGCACACATGATCAGATTACCAAGCCCTGGAGCCTACACCTTTAAAAACTATGTAGACAAAGGCAACTCCCAAATCTGTTGTCACTGGTTTCCTTAAAAATAGATTCTGCTTAGGGAATGATTTAAAATAGAGTGCAGATATCACTTACCACTCTCTGTTATACTGCGTAGAGTTATACACATCCATGGCCATTCATAAACTTTAAGTCATGGTGTGAAGCTCATGGCAACCCCATGGGGTTCTCGCTGTTATATGCAGCAGAGAATTACATAAGAGGGGACCTGGTCATGTGACTTTGACAGGTCATGTGACTGCTCTTCATTTTTTTTGTCCCTCTACACATATATTTTCACTTCACCAGTTTCAAACTTCAGAAGCCAGTGGAGTGCAATGTGGAAGGCACCCTGTTGTACTTAAAGCAGTATCAGCCACAGTATAGACGTGGTATGAGCATTTACTACTGCTTTTTAAACTGATCCATAAAAATTCTAAAATGACTTCTGCTTGGACCTGAGTTGCTCTATAAAGTATTTGCATTGTTCTATGACGATATTGCATGAGACAAGTTCAAGTATCTGTAATCTTCTAATTATTACATACTGGCTTATTGGGACAGGAATTTCCCTCTTATTCTGGCAAATAATAATAATCCAGATAGACATTCTTGTCCTACATGTACTTCCTCAATCCTTACCAGGTTTAATCACAAACAAGTATCCACTCCCAGTCACTGTGTTCCAGCTAGGAAATGGCAAGCAAGCAAAAATGACTGTAAATGCCCAGGCATATAAAGCCCCTGGCTGTAGTAACAGGAGAACAACAGCTAGGACGTAGGGTGGCAGAGCAATTTGCCCCCCTCTATGGACATAGATACAGCTCAAAGTTGACCACCCCCAGTTGCACAAGCTCCATTTCTGTTCAATCCCCTGTTCTCTGTTCAGCCAATAGGAATGAAGAAGAAGTCCTGTGCAAGCTCCAACTGGATTTGCTTCTTACAGTAGCCAATCACAAAAGCTGTCACATGGGAAGCAGGGGAGTATGTCACATGCTCCCCATACCGAGTACCCAGAAGTACCAGATATTGCTCTTTGCTCCCTCTGGGTTTAACACTTTGAGTCATTTACCAGCAGGAGCGTGAATAGGTTATTTGCCCACCGGGGTGGCCGTTTTTGATGCCCCTGCTCCCCAGGGCAACCAATAACCTATAACATTACTAGATGCTGGGATGCAGGCAGCTGGGCCGTACAACGTCATTGGTTGTTAAAGAGGGGGCAACTGCAACCAATGATCCTGTTTCCTAGAAACCAGCTTGGGAATGCTGCCCTGTGTATACAGGACATCATTACTGAGCTGCAGTAAGGAGAGAGTGTCTGGTATAAACACTCCAGCCTTTAGCTGGCCATAGAGGGATCATTACAAAAAATGATAAAAAAAAATAAATAATAAAATGAACGGATACCGCGCTGCGCTATTGTATTGTGAAAGAAGGGACTCCTTCGCTGTCAGAATACACTGATCAACACTGCAGCCGATTGGCTGCAGCGCTGATCGAACATGAATTTTTCAACATTCCAGTTCAAGAGAAGTCGATCATTGGATTGATTTCTCTCTAGTGTGAAAGGCCACAAATGGATCAAAATTCCACTGGTCCCTGCTGAACCGGCCAAATTTCTATCCATCTATGGTCAGCTTTAGTACCATCCCCCCCCCCCCCCCCCCACCTCCCCACCAACAAAGTGCCACCTGATGCAGTGACCTCGCTTTGCCTTGTTGGCAGTACACCCAGGGCTGCTGTTAGAAATCATTGGGCCCCATACAGCCTAGCTGACAGGAACAGTAAATCACGCCTAACAGACATGAACAAACCGCTCATTCATGCAACCAGAATACCTGTGAGAATGAGCCCTTCATTATAGGTTTGGGTTTTTTTTTTACCCCCCCCCCCCCCCCCCCCCGACACCTCCTCGTTACCTTTTCTTATCTTGCTAGGACTATATGTTTCTCATACTGCATTTTATTTTTTATTGTGTTATATTCCTAATTTTCTAGCTTGTTTTTCTGAAATCTGATATGTGCCTAATCCCGATTGCCTACCTGGGTCATGTGATGCGGCTACCCTCGTTGATCGAGGGGTACCGGAGCAGTGACTACAGTTGGGATTGTTTTGTTATTTTATATAGCTTTTATTTTGAGCCGGGAAATACCCAAATGCTCCGTTTTGTAACATACTTTTCTAAAACGAATAAAAAAAAACTATTTGGAAAAACAATTCCTGATATGTGCCTGTTGTACCATGTACTTGTATGAGAAAGTATCCTGTTCTCTTTGTATTGCTTTCTTTGTGTAAAATCCATGTTGTTCCTGCCAGTCCCTCTGCTTTCCTGTTAAAAACTGACCACACAAGGCAGGAGAGTTCATCATGGTCAGTTCCCTAGCTGTGCTCTCCTCCAATGATCAGACTTGTCCCGACACCCCCCCTACCCCCGCACAGGCTTTTACTGAGAGGCTCAGTGTACTGTTATTTCTCCTCCCCCCAGCTCTTATGCAGTTGAGAACAGAGGGAACAGGGAGAATGTGATCACTTATCAAAATGGGAAAAAACAAAAAACAAAACCATTGATATATTTTATTTTTTAATATATCTATACAAAAAAAGTTTACCTTTCATTTCAATTTTAAACTGAATGGGTTGTTTTACAAGGTGATCATTTACAATCGCTTTAAAGTAGGTCTTCAGAACTACTCTACCTGTAATAAAATATTTGCCTTTTGCTACTAGGTTATTACATGAAGATCATAACATGTGAGTCAAGAACTATTTTATGTATTGTTCTTCAGTCACTCTCCTATAAAAGAAATACAGTGTTTGCAGACTGTAAATGACATCAATGCAATCCTTTGCTTTGAGAGAATGCAGCTGCATTACCAGAACATTGAGGAAGAGGGCAATGTTGAGTAACATATAAACATTCTACATATCCACATACAGTTGTGCTCAAAAGTTTGAAATTGTGAAATTTTGGCTTTCGATATTGAAAATATAACTGATCATGCCAAAAAAATGCCTTTTGTTTAACCACTTGCTTACCGGGCACTTAAACCCCCCTCCTATCCAGACCAATTTTCAGCTTTCAGCGCTGACGCACTTTGAATGACAATTGCGCGGTCATACAACACTGTACCCAAATGAAATTTTGACCATTTTTTCACCACAAATAGAGCTTTCTTTTGGTGGTATTTGATCACCTCTGCAGTTTTTACTTTTTGTTAAAAAAAAATGTAAAAAACTGAATTTTTTTTAAAAAAAAAATTGTTATTTTTTTATATTTTGTTATAAAAAATTTTAAACGGGTAATTTTTCTCCTTTATTGATGTATGCTGATTAGGCGGCAGTGATGGGCACTGATAGGCGGCAGTGATGGGCACTGATGGGCGGCAGTGATGGGCACTGATGGGCGGCAGTGATGGGCACTGATGGGCGGCAGTGATGGGCAGCACTGCCGGGTGGCACTGATTGGCACTACAGGTGGGCATTGATAGGTGGCACTGTGGGCACTGTTAGGTGGCACTGTGGGCACTGTTAGGTGGCACTGTGGGCACTGTTAGTTGGCACTGTGGGCACTGTTAGTTGGCACTTTTAATGTGGCACTGATGAGGCAGATGTGCCTCTTCCACTTGGGGACCGATGTCCCTCACATCCTAGCCGGTGATCAGCTTTTTTTTTCTACTCACGCTGTCAGCGTGAGTAAAAAAAAAAAAAAACGATTACCGATCTTTTGTTTACATCATGTGATCAGCTGTCATTGGCTGACCACATGGTAAGGGGCCGGGACCGGCCCCTTACTCGGATCGGTGATCAGCCGAGTCTCAGTGACCCGGTGATCACAGCGCGCCAGGCTGGGCGCCAGGGAGTGTGCACAGGGGAGGCCGTCATACGACGGCCTCCCGGGAATGCAGGTCCACGCTGTGGCCGTCATTCGGCCATAGCGCGGATACCAGGAGGTTAAGGATAGTGATCATATACAGCCATTTATTATCACATAGTTGTTTGGCTCCTTTTTAAATCCTAATAACAGAAATTGACCAAATGGCCGTGATCGAAAGTTTCCATCCCCTCGACTGTTTGGCCTTGGTACAGACACAAGGTGACACACACAAAAGTTAAAATAGCAATTAACCGCTTTTTTGGCACCTTTTGTTTACAAGTTCAAATCAGTATTTTTTTGCTAGAAAAGTTACTTTTAACCCCAAACATTACACTTTTTTTTTAAGCAGAGACCCCAAGGAATAAAATGGCGATTGTTGCAATTTTTTGTGTTAACGGGATTTGTGCAGCGGTTTTGCAAACGCTATTTTTTTGGGGGAAAAATACACTTTAATGAATTAAAAAAAAAAAAAAAAAACCCCACACGCACAACAAACACAATATATACCCTATTTTTTTTTTGTAAAATGTGAACGTTACACCAAGTAAATAGATACCCAACATGGAATGGCGACAAACTACGGTACCTAAAAATCTTCATAGGCGGCGCTTTCAAATTTTTTACAGGTTACCTGTTTAAAGCTACAGAGGGAACCTAGCACTAGAATTATTGCTTACATTTGTGGCAATACCTTATGTGTGGTGCGAATACCGTTTACATATCTGTGTGCAACTTACGAATGCGCTTGCTTCTGCGTGCGATCACAGAGGGATGGGGGTGCTTTAATTTTATTAATTTTTTCTTTTTTTTTTACACTGTCCCTTTAATTTTGTTGTCTTTTTGATAACTTTTTTTTATTATTATCCCTTACAATAGAAATAAGGATGACAGGTCATCTTTATGGAAAAATCTGGGATGAAAAAGACCCCAAATCTCTCCTTTACCTTTAAAAAGGAAAGATAAAAAAAAAAAATTGATGTCATGACGTCTCACCAGTCCTTCAGTGCCAAAGGGTAGATCATATTTGATCACCTCTGGGACCAACCGGCCGCACCGTCAGATCATTTCCCGAAAGATGTCCCCCCTCTGCCGCTTCTGAGAGCGTTACAGTGGTTCATGATCCGCTCGGAACGCTTTCATGGAGAACTCTAGCCACCGGCTGTAAAAAAACAATACCGGGGTTATCGCTTCAACCCCAGTAAACCACTTTAAAGTTGCAACGTATATATATATGTTTTGCAGGCTTGAAGTGGTTAATGGTTAATTTCCCACATCTGTGGCTTTTTAAATTGCAATTAGTGTCTGTGTATAAATAGTCAATGAGTTTGTTAGCTCTCTTGTTGATGCACTGAGCAGGCTGGATAGTGAGCCATGGGGAGCAGAAAACTGTCAAAAGGCCTGCGTAACAAGGTAATGGAACTTTAAAAAGATGGAAAAGGATATAAAAGATATCCAAAGTCTGATCAATAACTTATTAAAAAGTGAAAAATTTGGGGATCTCTTGATAACAAGCCAAAGTCAGGTAGACCAAGAAAGACTGCAGCCACAATTGCCAGAAGAATTGTTTGGGATAGAAAAACCCACAGGTAACCTCAGGAGAAATACAGGCTTCTTTGGAACAAGGTTGTTTCAAGGCGCACAATTTGACAATACGTGAACAAAAACAAGCTGCATGGTTGAGTTGCCAGAAAGAAGCCTTCGCTTGCGCCAGTGCCACAAAAAAAGCCTGGTTACAATATGCCTGACAACTACCTTGACACACCTCACAGCTTCTAGCACACTGTAAACTGGAGAGATGACACCAAAATAAAGCTTTATGGTCACAACCATAAGCGCTATGTTTGGAGAGATGTCAAACAAGGCCTGTAGCGTCAAGCATACCATCCCCACTGTGAAGCTTGGTGGTAGATCACTGATTTTTTCGGGGTGTGTGAGCTCGAAAGGCACGGGGAATCTCATGAAAATTGATGGCAAGGTGAATGCAGCATGTTATCAGAAAATATTGACAGACAATTTGCATTCTTCTGAATGAAAGCTGCGCATGGGACCTTCTTGGACTTTCCAGCAACACAATGACCCTAAACACAAGGCCAAGTTGACCCTCCAGTGGTTACAGCAGAAAAAGGTGAAGGTTCTGGAGTGGCCATCAGAGTCTCCTGACTGTAATATCCATCAAGCCATTCTTGGGAGATGTCAAATGTGTGGTTCATGCAAGACAACCAAAGACTTTGCATGACCTGGAGACATTTTGCCAAGATGAATGAACAGCTATACCTCCTGCAAGAATTTGGGGCCCTTATAGATAACTATTACAAAAGACTGCACATTGTCATTGATGCTAAATGGGCAATACACAGTAATAAGAACGAAGGGCATGCAGATTTTGAGCAGGGGTCATTTCATTTGTTTGCATGTTGCCATGTTTTGTTTTATGATTGTGCCAGTCTGTTATGACCAACAGTTACCGAATATGAATCCTATAAGAAATAAAAATATATATATTTTTTTTCAATAAAAGGTACATACTGTACATCAGGGTTTACTCCGTAATGAGCCCGCTCCGGGGAACTGTCATATTCAACGTCTGCGTCCTATATGGCCCTTGTTGAGAAGGCTGCACATAGGGGTGGGCGGTGGCGCATTTCGGGGGGGGGGGGGGGGGGGCGGGGGGGGTGTTCACCTTCTTTCTCAAGCCTGTCCAGAATCAGTATTGGACAATTATGCAGAGGGCTGCGCGCCATGCTGTCGTAGACAGGGCTCATTACGGACAATAATGAGCTGTTACGTTGACAATATCCACTTCCATGCTGCATAAGGAACATGAACAAATGAATTATGCAAAAAATAGTTTGGAGGACTACTAGGCTCAGCAAGCCTACTATGGGAAAATATAGAATACGATAAAGCAATTTAAAAAAAAAAATGTATATGTGTATATATATATATATATATGTATATATATATATATATATGTATATATATGTATGTATGTATGTATGTATGTATGTATGTATGTATGTATGTATGTATGTATGTATGTATGTATATATATATATATATATATATATATATATATATATATATATATATATATATATACACATATACATACATACATACACACATATACACTATATATATATATATATACACACATATATATATATATATATATATATATATATACACACACACAGTGGCTTGCAAAAGTATTCGGCCCCCTTGAACTTTTCAACCTTTTGCCACATTTCAGGCTTCAAACATAAAGATATAAAATTTTTATTTTTTGTGAAGAATCACCAACAAGTGGGACACAATTGTGAAGTGGAACGAAATCTTTTGGATTTTTGAAACTTTTTTAACTAATAAAAAAATGAAAAGTGGGGCGTGCAAAATTATTCGGCCCCCTTGCGTTAATACTTTGTAGAGCCACCTTTTGCTGCGATTACAGCTGCAAGTGGCTTGGGGTATGTCTCTATCAGTTTTGCACATCGAGAGACTGAAATTCTTGCCCATTCTTCCTTGCAAAACAGCTCGAGCTCAGTGAGGTTGGATGGAGAGCGTATGTGAACAGCAGTTTTCAGCTCTTTCCACAGATTCTCGATTGGATTCAAGTCTGGACTTTGACTTGCCCATTCTAACACCTGGATACGTTGATTTGTGAACCATTCCTTTGTAGATTTTGCTGTATGTTTGGGATCATTGTCTTGTTGGAAGATAAATCTCCATCCCAGTTTCAGGTCTTTTGCAGACTCCAACAGGTTTTCATTGAGAATGGTCCTGTATTTGGCTGCATCCATCTTCCCCTCAATTTTAACCATCTTCCCTGTCCCTGCTGAAGAAAAGCAGGCCCAAACCATAATGCTGCCACCACCATGTTTGACAGTGGGGATGGTGTGTTGAGTGTGATGAGCTGTGTTGCTTTTACGCCAAACATATCGTTTTGCATTGTGGCCAAAAAGTTCGATTTTGGTTTCATCGGACCAGAGCACCTTCTTCCACATGTTTGGTGTGTCTCCCAGGTGGCTTGTGGCAAACTTTAGACGAGACTTTTTATGGATATCTTTGAGAAATGGCTTTCTTCTTGCCACTCTTCCATAAAGGCCAGATTTGTGCAGTGTATGACTGATTGTTGTCCTATGGACAGACTCTCCCACCTCAGCTGTAGTTCTCTGCAGTTCATCCAGAGTGATCATGGGCCTCTTGGCTGCATCTCTGATCAGTCTTCTCCTTGTCTGAGCTGAAAGTTTAGAGGGACAGCCAGGTCTTGGTAGATTTGCAGTGGTCTGATACTCCTTCCATTTCAAAATGATCACTTGCACAGTGCTCCTTGGGATGTTTAAAGCTTGGGAAATCTTTTTGTATCCAAATCCGGTTTTAAACTTCTCCACAACAGTATTACAGACCTGCCTGGTGTGTTCCTTGGTCTTCATGATGCTCTCTGCGATTTCAACAGAACCCTGAGACTATCACAGAGCAGGTGCATTTATACAGAGACTTGATTACACACAGGTGGATTCTATTTATCACCATCAGTCATTTAGGACAACATTGGATCATTCAGAGATCCTCGCTGAACTTCTGGAGTGAGTTTTCTACACTGAAAGTAAAGGGGCCGAATAATTTTGCACGCACCACTTTTCAGTTTAATTGCTAAAAAAGTTTAAAATATCCAATAGATTTCGTTCCACTTCACAATTGTGTCCCACTTGTTGGTGATTCTTCACAAAAAATTTAAATTTTATATCTTTACGTTTGAAGCCTGAAATGTGGCAAAAGGTTGAAAAGTTCAAGGGGGCCGAATACTTTCGCAAGCCACTGTATATATATATATATATATATATATATGTATATATATGTATATATATATATATATATATATATATATATATATATATATATATATATATATATATATATATATATATATATATATATATATATA
This sequence comes from Lithobates septentrionalis, assembly GCA_037952835.1. NCBI lineage: Eukaryota > Metazoa > Chordata > Amphibia > Anura > Ranidae > Lithobates > Lithobates septentrionalis. Next base: position 4,536,511 of record JBBDGP010000734.1, on the reverse strand, counting down.
TATATATATATATATATATATATAAATTCTGTATCCAATTGATAAAAAATTGGGCACACACTGCTGTGTGCAGTGTGTGCCCAGGCCAGACTTACCGGCAGGCAGGGGATTACCTCCTCGCACTCCTCCCAGCCACTGGTGCAGCTCTCCAGCATTTTGATGAACTACTCCAGGCTCAGCTTCTCCTCCACCCAGAAGGGCAGGGCGCTCTTGGGTCAGGAAACCACTGACTCCGAAGCCCCCATGTCCCTGATCCGGGCCGCCGCCTCCCTCGGCCAGGCCTGCTCCAGTAATACCCTGAGGGCGACAGCAGAAGGGATGACAAGCGCCAGGGATCCTCAGCTGGACAGCACTCAAATGGCCACTTGCTCCTCCAGCCATGTCAGCGGCTGCCATGCTGCTCTCTTACTGCTCCATCCCCACTGCCGCCGCTAAATCGCGTTCTCCAATTATAGCAGTGCTCCGTGTATGGCCGGAAAATATGTAGTTCGCTGTTCCCCAGAAGTGCGAGCACATACCTGGATTTGACAGGAATCTGCTCCCCCCTGAAAGGTGCCAAATATGGCACGGGAGGGGGGTGGTAGTTATCCGATCAGCGGAAGTTCCATTTATGGGTGGAACTTCGCTTTAAGGAGTCTTCCACTCGGGGTGCCATCTGAAGAGTGATCTGTGGTGGAGAGCTTTTGAGAGTTTGGCAGGTGATGAGGAAGCAACATTGCACATGACTGTGGGGCGTTTGTGGTGCAGTACAATAGGTCAAGTTTGGCAGGTGGTAATGCTGTCCGAATGTGATGGGATAATTTTTGCCCTCTCATGATGCAAAGTGGCATGTGTACATCCCTGTTCACTGTCTTTACAGCGTTATGCAACATAGCGAAATGGTAAAGTGGACGCTTGTGGTTCACTTTAGTATTGCTCAATTCCCCTTTCAATGCTACATTGCGATTCAAGCAGAAAAAAAAATAAAAAAATCAGTTTGCATAAATTGTTAGCATCACTTCAAGATTACACCCATTAAACATAACCATTATCCGCCAAGTCATATGTGATACGCTCAGGGCTTTTTTTCTCAGAGAATTGGTGCAGGAACTCCCCCTTTCCAAGTCACCCTTTGTCTCCGCCCCTACCCACCTTCGAGCCCTATTCCTTGGTTCCACCCCCTACCCACCTCCCAGTACCACCCCTTTTAAAGAATACATAACCACATATAATTTTGTGGTGCTCAGTAATTGGTATGGAATTTGGTAATGATAGCAAGAAAAGCAGTAAAATGGATCCCCTGCAGCCAGTAAAAATAGGGCCCCATGTCAGCAACAATAGATTCCCCTAGCAACAATGGACCATACACAACAAAACTTGCCCTCTACTAACAATAGACTATCGGCAGCAACAACAGATCTCCCTGCAGCCAGCATCAATAGACTCTCCGTCAGCCAACAATAGATCCCTCCCTCAACAGTAGATCTCTCCTAGCAACATCTGACCCCCCCAGCAATACAAGAACCACCCTCAGCAACAATAGGTCCCCCACCAGCAACATTAGACCTCCTCAGAAACAATAGACCCCCCTGCAAAAATAGACCCCCTCCAACTAGAATAGATCCCCGAATCAATAGACCCGGCAGCACACCCCAGCTTTTCTTGCCATTACATACAGTCAGTGCTGGAGGTGCCGGAACTGCGTTCCCCCGCCTACCCGCTGAAAAAAAGTCCTGGATACGCTGCAGGTGTATGCCATAACCCCAGTATTTTTACAGAAGGTGGGAGGGGACATCTGCGTTCCTGTGGCCACTGATCCCAGCTCCACTTGCCTGCAGAATGCTAGCCCACCAGGTGACCACCAGCCATGCCCGGCTGCTCTTCCTCCCAGTCCTCCTGACTGACTCTCTGCCCCAGTACTGCCCGACTGGCGCACACACATGGAGATCTTCCAGGGCAAGGTTAGATGGAGACTTGGCACTACACGGTCTTCAAGAAAGCACTGTTACAGCTGAAGTCTTTCCCCTTATCTTGTCCCTGCACCGTGCTGATCTACTGTCTCTGCTTGCTCCTTCCCACAGCCTCCTGTGTTAGGAAAGTGGCCTGGAAGGATCCCGAGCTCCCAGCCCGAGCTAAAAGCCATCTCCAGCAGGGGTCCCTCAAGGGACACTGGTGGTCGCTCCTCAGCACTTCTCCATTTTGCAACCGACTTCCTGCTGGCATGGCCCATGTATATTTAAAGGCTCTTTACCTCTCTGCGAGGCCCCAAACCTAGGGACTGGCTAAAGACCCCATAAATATTCAAGGCAGCTCCTCACCTCTACCCGCTAGTTCCAGAACATTCTCCAATGTTCCAGATACCAGGGGGAGGCCCCAGAGAGCTGCCAGGATGAGTCATCCAGCAATGGCCTCTAGTTGCCCTGACCCAGAATCAGTAACTCAGGTTTATCCCTGGCCAGAAAAATGCTCTTACCTACTCACTTCTAGTAACACACACTAGAGGGTGCTACAGGCGTATAAAGGTTTTTCAAATCATTGTATCAGATAAGTGGTCCGGTAGCACATGCCTGCTGTAAATCCTAGACAATTATACCTATAGACTATGCAATGTATGTGCAGACATCACCATTACAACAGGAGGAAGCAGACATGACAGAACACATCGAAGTCTGGATGGCTAAGAAAAGACACAAAAGAATGCTTAGCTACTGTGTGATCTGTACACACAACTCGAGGAATCCACATTCATGTGTAAAATCCTTGAACGCTACAGTCTTGGCACAGTTTAACGTTTATAATTCAATAAGAGGCAGCAAAAATTGTGCATGTCAAGACAAACGTTAGTAAGCCTATTCATACCATCTCTCTATACAGAGTGCACCTTGTATCACTCAATGTAATTCTACAGCTATTCCTGCTGAATCAAAGTAAGGTCAGTTATCAAAAGAACCTGGTTACAATGGCTATGAAATCGTCCATCCGCTCCACTTCGATTCATGACAAACACCTAACCACCTAGACCAGTGGTTCTCAACCTTACTAGTGCCGTGACCCCTCAATAACATTTCCCAAGTTGTGGGGACCCCTAACAGTAAAATTATTCTTGTAGTGTGGGTTGTCAGCACCCAAGGCAAGACAAGTAATTTGCGCCCCTAACCCACGGACATTTAGCGCTCCCTGAGTCCCTTCCACTCGTACAGTATTAAAACCCCTCATGGTACATTTTAGGATGTAGCACTCTCTCTTTGTTCTCCTTTCTTTCCCTTTTAACTCTCTCTCTCTATCCTAATTTCTTGTTTTTTTTTCCCCCCATCCCTCTCTCTAACCGTGTTTCTTGTTCTCTCTTATTCTTTCTCTCCCCGTTTCTTTGTTCCTCCCTCTCTTTTCCTCTCCCTTCCAGTGCTGGGGGGAGTTCTGATCAGCCAACTTAGGTGTTCTTGATCAAGGTCATCTGCTGATCTGAGAACTGTAGTGGAGACTTTTAATGGCAACTATAATCACAGGTAGTGTTACTCACTGTGTCTCCGGCTTCACTGTGTCTCCTACTTTGTGGTGTCTCATAGTAGTGACACCTATGCCGAAATCAGGAGCTGGGGTCTCCTCCAGCCCCTCCCACTTCACATTCCTCACCAGTCAGCTGACCTCTAGTCTCTGCCCCCCAGCCGTGAACTGAATGGGCGGCTGCGAAGTGGCTGAGTGGGCGGCCTCGGGCTCCAGGAACAGCACAGCTGGGCGGCCACAGGCTTCAGGGTCAGCCCTTCTGGGTGGCCGCGAAAAGGCTGGGAGAGCGGTACGGGCCTCAGGAACAGCCCAGGATTTGATGACCCCTGGCAAATCGTCGGTCGACCCCCGAGTGGGTCCCGACCCCAGGTTGAGAAACACTGACCTAGACAGACATTTCTACTGTGTGAAAATTACAGGGATCTTTCCAGATAAAGTGGCCAAATACAGGGCAAAACTGGCATGTGCTTATGCCACATGAATGTATGCAACATCTATGCAAAACATGTTTATTCAAACAAGCGTTTAGGCAACAAGCTTGCAAGCATGCCTACCATGCTGCACCAGCCCAACTGCACTTGGCCCCATACTAGTTTTTACTAGTTTAGCACATATGCATGTCATGCAGCCTTTTTCTGCTTCAGCCTAAAAGTAAGCTCCTGCAAACCAAATACACATTATTCTAAAGTTTGCACCTGTTCAACTGCACCAGGCCCCATACTAGTTTTGTGCCAAATGCACAGTATTCTAGAGACGCAACACTTTAAAAGTGGTTGTAAACCCTGTAAAAAAATTCCAAAAAAAAAAACCTGCAAGACAAAGGCATAAGGAGCTAGTGTGTATAGCATACTAGCTCATTATGAATTACTTACCTGAGATGGAAGCCCCCGCAGCGGTCCTCTTTCACTGCTCCGGCGGCCAACATCTCTCCGGGGGGTTACTTCCGGGAGCTGCCATTAATGGCACAGTACAACTAAAGCAACGGCACAGAGCTTTCTTTTGGTGGTATTTGATCATCTCTGCGTTAAATTTTTTTTGCGCTATAAATAAAAAAAAAAAAAAAAGCGACAATTTTGAAAAAAAAAAAAAAACATTAATTTTGTACTTTTTGCTATAATAAATATCCCCAATTTTTTTCCTCAGTTTAGGCAAATATGTATTCTTATACATAATTTTTGGTAAATAAAATAGCAATAAGCGTATATTGATTGGTTTGCGCAAAAGTTATAGCGTCTACAAAACAGGGGATAGATTTATGGCATTTTTATTATTTTTGTTACTAGTAATGGCAGCGATCTGCGATTTTTTTTGGGACTGCGATATTGCGGCGGGCAAATTGGACACTTGACATTTTTGGGATCAGTGCTATAAAAATGCACTGATTACTGTTTAGATGTCACTGGTAGGGGGATGGGAGAGGGAGAGACAGAGGGGGGAGAGGGGGAGAGAGAGACAGATTTATACTTAGTAGGAACACACGATCCGTCTCTACTCCCCTGAAAGATCTGGGATTTGTGTGTTTACACACACAGATCTCGATTCTAGCTCTGTCACGAGCGATCGCGGGTGCCCGGCGGTCATGGCCTCCGCCGGGCACTCGCATTGGCTCCGGGCACACGCTCGCCCCTTGTGGCCAAAAGGCAAAGTGACGTAAGGTAACATCATTTCGCCCAGCCATGCCATTCTGCGGTGGCTGGTCGGCAAGCAGGTAAAGTGCACTGCTAGGGGTGTATCGACTTACAAATGTACAAGCCCCCCAGATTAAGCAGTAAGTATGCAGTATATAATCATGACTCGTCTGGCCACACAGTTCTCTCATAGTAAGAACTCACACTTCAGTAGTATTTTATATCATCAGTGACCATTCCACCTTACAGACACTGGCGAAAAAACTGAGGTCCTTCCTGTGCAGGAGGGGTTATATAGGGGAGGACTTCCTGTAGGTGGCGTATAACCCATATAATAATTATTATGGTTGCTCTGTGTCATTGTGTGTCAGAGTGCTCAGGACAAAGTGCGTAGGCCATGCACTTTACAGAGAACTCTGTTTCACAGCCAAATACTGCTGGTCCAGGGTGTGAAGAGCCCCAGAGTTGCATCTCCGGAGACTATAAATGCAGATATGATGGGTGGGTGAAGGACATACTCTGTTCTTTCGCAGAAGTACATTTAATACCTATAGTGTTCATTCTATCATAGTGATTTGAGGGCATCAAGTATTCCAGAATACATCACAAAAACAAGCATAACTTTTGGAGACCTTGTAAAAAAGTACAGGTGCCAAGTGCAGAAGGATACATACACAGGATGTTTATAGACTGAAGGATTAAATATTGTGAACTGGATGGTATACTTTGAAAAATAAAAGCTGCCATAAGCATAGGGGGGTGGTCAGCTGTGCAATGTGACTTCCTCATAACTGCCATTTCCATGAACAGAGGTGCCTGGCTATGCTATGTATAGTGTGAGGTGGAGAAGTCCCAAAATACTGCCAGCACCAGCTATTCATGGGGTAGAAGAGCAAACAAAGTTTCTCTGACCCATACAATCAATATTCCCAACATCCGTCAGCTGCCGGGCCTCTGCCTAACCTGGAGATATGAGTTTATTCACATATCAGGCAACTCTTTTTTAGTCTCTGCATACCACAACACAATCACCATTCCTATATACATTGCACAAAACCGAATTTACATCATGTATATTATACAAGACTCTGCTGATCTCCCAATGAAGATATAGGGAGCAGTAAAATCCAGACAGCGGACACGACTGCTGTGTCCTCATTGGAGAGATCTGCCTTCACTTCTCATGGAGAGCATTGTTGTCACCACTGTCTCCAATAAAGGAAATTAGTTTAAATCCCCCTTGGGACATCAAAAATGAAATAATGTTACCTATCATAGTTCTAACCATTTCTGCCTGGATTTTCACTCTGTACCTCGCATATGTACAGTGCACTGCACCTGAGCTTCAGAGCACCGCAACAGACAGATGCAAATGTTCTGTGCATTGTGGTGTGTTTAAAAACACACTTATTTTTTACCATGCACTGAGGTGCGTTTACAGCCCATTGAAAATGAATGGGCTGCCTAATGCAACGTACCTCAAGGCACAAAAATGAGTATGCTTAAGTGCACTGTGCTGTGATTGGGCTCCTAAAGGCAAACTGAAGACATGCACCCTTTTCTCTCTTCATGGCCTTGTACCCTTGCATATTATGATTTTTTACTGATTACTGCTTGTGTATGCCTTTGGCTACATTTTCTTTAGTTGCAGAACTGATGGCACGTATATGTTGTAGTACCTATCACAGCCTCAGTGGCACTGTTGTCCCATATGTACACCTGAGGTCAGAAATACAAATCTCACATTACCTTCAAGGCAATACATAGAACAGGAGTAGGCAACCTTTTGAGCACAGTGTGCCGAAAAATGTTTTCAAAGAAATTGAGCGTACCGATTTTATAAACAAAAAAACTTCAACTTCACACTCTCAATCACGAAAACTAACAAATGCTGTAAAACTACTTTAGTAGTGAGAAATTAACATCCTGCACTCTCACGCTTCAGATCAGCCCCAATTCATGCACCTTCACACAGTTTCACCACTGTACCCCCCTGCTCATCTGCCCCACCACTGTACCCCCCTGCACATCTGCCCCACCACTGTACCCCCCTGCTCATCTGCCCCACCACTGTACCCCCCTGCTCATCTGCCCCACCACTGTACCCCCCTGCTCATCTGCCCCATCACTGTACCCTTTTGCTCATCTGTCCCACCACTATCCCCCTGCACATCTGCCCCACCCATGTACCACCCTTTCTCATATGCCCCACCACTGTACCCCCATGCTCTTCTGTCTTACTGCTGAACCATCTTCTCATCTGCCCCACCACTGTAACCCCCTTTTTCATCTGCCCCACCACTGTACCTCCTGCACATCTGTCCCACCTCTGTTCCCCCTGCTCATCTGCTCCGCCGTATCGCCATGCTCTTCTGTCTCATTACTGAATCACCTTCTCATCTGTCCTAACACTGAACCCATCTGCTCATCTGCCCCACCACTGTAACCCGCTTTCTCATCTGCCCCACCAATGTACCACCTGCACAACTGTCTCACCTCTGTACCCCCCTGCTCTTCTGCCCCACCTCTGTTCCCCCTGCTCATCTGTCCCACCAATACATCTCCTTTCACATCTGCCCCACTGCTCTACTCCCCCCCCCCCCCCGCATTTCTGTCCCACCACTAAACCCCCCTGCTCATCTGTCCCACCATTGTAACCCCCTTCTCATCTGCCCCAACACTGAACCCCCCTGCTCATCTGCCCCAACACTGAACCCCCCTGCACATCTGCCACACCTCTGAACCCCTCCTGCTCTTCTGTCCTACCTCTGAACCCCTCCTGCTCTTCTGTCCTACCTCTGAACCCCTCCTGCTCTTCTGTCCTACCTCTGAACCCCTCCTGCTCTTCTGTCCTACCTCTGAACCCCTCCTGCTCTTCTGTCCTACCTCTGAACCCCTCCTGCTCTTCTGTCCTACCTCTGAACCCCTCCTGCTCTTCTGTCCTACCTCTGAACCCCTCCTGCTCTTCTGTCCTACCTCTGAACCCCTCCTGCTCTTCTGTCCTACCTCTGAACCCCTCCTGCTCTTCTGTCCTACCTCTGAACCCCTCCTGCTCTTCTGTCCTACCTCTGAACCCCTCCTGCTCTTCTGTCCTACCTCTGAACCCCTCCTGCTCTTCTGTCCTACCTCTGAACCCCTCCTGCTCTTCTGTCCTACCTCTGAACCCCTCCTGCTCTTCTGTCCTACCTCTGAACCCCTCCTGCTCTTCTGTCCTACCTCTGAACCCCTCCTGCTCTTCTGTCCTACCTCTGAACCCCTCCTGCTCTTCTGTCCTACCTCTGAACCCCTCCTGCTCTTCTGTCCTACCTCTGAACCCCTCCTGCTCTTCTGTCCTACCTCTGAACCCCTCCTGCTCTTCTGTCCTACCTCTGAACCCCTCCTGCTCTTCTGTCCTACCTCTGAACCCCTCCTGCTCTTCTGTCCTACCTCTGAACCCCTCCTGCTCTTCTGTCCTACCTCTGAACCCCTCCTGCTCTTCTGCTCCACCGCTGTAGCCTCTTCTCATCTATGATATGTGTGATATGCAGAGTGGTAAAAGGAAGCAGAGATGAGACAAATCTACCTGTCCTGGCAAGTGAAATGCATGTCCAATTGAGTTGAGATCAGGTGATTGTCTCAGTCATTGCAGAATATTCCACTTATTTTCCCTTCAAAAGATCATGGGTTGCTTTTGCAGTGTGTTTTGGATCATTGTCAATCTGTACTGTGAAGTGCTCTCCAATCAACTTTGCTGCATTTGGCTGAATCTGGGCTGACAGTATCTCTCTAAACACTGCAGATTTCATCTGGCTGCTTCTGTCACATCATCAATAAACACCAATAACCCAGTGCCACTGGAAGCCATGCATGCCTATGACATCACACTGCCTCCACCATGTTTTACAGATGCGTGCGTTGTGTGCTTTGGATCATGAGCTGTTGCAAGACTTCTACACACTTTTTTCTTCCAGTCATTCTGGTACAGATTATTACTAGCACATTATGACAATGCCTTGCAGGTTAAAAAAAAAAACAAAACAAAAAAAAATAAACTACCTTTAACAAGCAGAGAATCTGATTTAGGTCTCATTGACCTCTGTAGCTAGAGGCACCATGTAGCGATGAATTCTCAAAATTCATATTCGAGGCACTGACATCTGGATCTAGTAGTTTCTTTTTTTCAGCTGTTTTAACTTAGGGCCTTTACACTAGAATGCAATGCAGAAGAGCCACGTTCCTGTGCGGCTCCCTGCATCTCATTTCAATCACAATGCCCTTGCAATCTGCTGCGGGGGTCAGTGCAAAGGTAACGACGCCCCAAACGCAGTGTATTTGCCCACATCAGATCACATGGTACAAAGTACCATGTGATGCGCTTGCTGTGTGTGTTTAAAAAAGTAGTGCATGCACTACTTTTGGTGTGATGCGATTTCAGCCCATTCAAAATAAATAGGGCTGAAATAGCACTGCACAGAACTGCATGTGAATAGCACCAGGATCACACAGCGTGAATGGACCCTTATTCTCCTCCCTTTCCCAGCAGTAATTTGGAAGCCTTCCAGTGTAAGCATAGGGCACCTGTCCTGTGTTTACATTTGAAGGCTGGAAGGCTACCCAGTCACCGCCCATTCACACGGCTGTTAAAAATGTAGCATTCAGATGCATATTGTACATGCATTTATATGCAACACCATACAAATTAATATGGCCCTTCAGTGTGCTTGTGGCTGCTACGTTTGGATCTGAAAAAAATAATAGCGCAGAGTTGAGTCAATGCCCATGAAAATCCAGCGTTTTTAATCTGACTGCGTGTACATTCCAGCAGGTCCAACTAGATGTATCATAAAAAAGAAAGCTGCGCTGTGAAATGATTTGTGATCAATAGAAAAATATTGAAGAAATTAAATCATACAATTGAAAATATATAAAAAGTGTATAAAAAATTCATGCAATATATTGTCATATCAGCATTTATGCTGTCACCAGTGATAAGTGCAAAAATAAAAAATAAAGTGTATAGCAGGATGCACAAGTAACAGAACCAAGTCCACTCAGATAGGCTAGTTGAAAAAAGCCCACTTAGTAAACGATCTTCTAGATGGTGGCTTTACAATCTTCCTGCCAGTGAAGACATGCAACTTCAACACTATGGGGGATGTGATGGGGTGCAATAGAGAAGTGCCTCCACCCACAAAATACTGCCGCTTACCAGCTCCTTAGATCTCGTTTAAGGAGATCATGCGTGCCTGTGGCTCTTAACCCCAGCCTCGGGTCTTTGAAAGCTAAAGGGGCTCCTCAGACTCTCCGCGTAAGAAGTCATCTCATGTGGCAGATGTATGCTCATTCACCATGAAAGGACATGAAAACTTCCATAGCGTAATACGTTTAAAAAATTTTATTGGTATAAATCAGTATCGCACTTACAGTTATGCAGGAAATGTAAAGAGATGGATTAAAAAACACGAGCCGGCCGGGTCTCGTATGCTGCATCAGTCTGTGTCCTCTAGGTGTTATGACCAGCCTGGAATTCTATCCAAGTGCCCTAGATTTTATGGCCAGCCCTGGATCTAGCCAGTCTCTTCTAGACTTTATGGCTCCAATATAAATAAAGTTTAAAAATCAGCGCTACCTGGTATCCAAAAACACAAACTAAATCAGTAACCTGTATACAAAAACATACATAAATCTAAATAATATTAATAAATAAGAATAATAAATATGAAATAAAAAAATATGAAATGGCTGCTTTACACCTATCAGTAATTCACAAAACAAATAGAAAATTGCATATATAAAATGGTGCAGGCTTAAAAAATGAAAGCCATTTTTTTAAGCCTGTGACCGTTGCTTCATCGCTTTAACCACTTCCGGACCGCCCGCCATGGTTATATGTCAGTACCTTAATGTTGAATACCGTTGTTATGGCAGCAGATACCTGCCATAACCTCAGTATTTTGCAAAACTGCGGGGTGGTCCGCTTTCAGATAAAAGCGGTCTCTGGGGCAGATTCGCAGCAAGATCACATATCGGCAGCGGGAGAGGTGCCCACCCCCCTTCCGCCGTGTCTCGGTTATCTCCGCCGCTTACCGAAGCCATCGGTAGCAGTGGAAACGATCTGGGCCTTTCCCCTCCGAGGCTGGACGCCAAGTGAGGGAATGATGGCCCCTACTTGACTCCATACTATTGGATGACGGAAGCAATGTCAAACGTCACTTCCGCCCAATGGTCTTAAAAGGGGAATTTTTTTTTTTTTTTATTGCATTCAAGTGTAAATGCGAGATCTGAGGTCTTTTTGACCCCAGATCTCACATTAAAGAGGTCCTGTCATGCTTTTTTCTATTATAAAAGGGATGTTTACATTCCTTGTAATGGGAATAAAAGGGATTCAAAATTTTTTGTTTTTAAAAAAGGGACAGTGTAATAAATAATAAAAAAAAAAATAATTAAAAAAGTTAAAAGTGCCCGCCCTGCCGTGCTCACATGCAGAAGCGAAGGCATACGCAAGTCAGGCCATATATGTAAATGGTGTTCAAACCACACATAAGAGGTATTGCCACGATCTTTAGAGCAAGATCAATAATTCTAGCAAAAGACCGCCTCTAACTCAAAATCGGTAACCTGTAGAACACTTGGCCTATGGAGAGTTTTAGGTGTCAAAGTTTGTTGCCATTCCACGAGTGGGCGCAATTTTGTGACGTTGACATGTTGAGTATCAATTTACTCAGTATAACAACATTAAAATAAATAAATAAATAAATAAAAATTAAAAAAACACAAAACACACACACACACACAATAGAGCCCATTCACACAGGGACGACTTGTCAGGCGACCTAGTCGCCTGACAAGTCGCCTCCCGTTCTGTGCTATGGAACCGTTCTAAGGGGAGCGACGCAAGTCACTCCGACTTAGAAAAAGGTTCCTGCACGACTTCAGGGGCGACTTGCATAGACTTCTATACAGAAGTCGTTTTGCAAGTCGCCCGGGCAGTCGTGTGCAGGTCGCCCCGGTGAGGCGACCTGCAAGTCGTGTTGCCCCTGTGTGAACTTTACTGTTTTCTTATTTTTTTTAAAAAATAGATGTGGATTTGCCGCCCCCCCCCCCCAAAAATAGTATATATATATATATATATATATATATATATATATATATATATATATATATATATATATATATATATATATATATATATATATATATATATATATATATATATATTTTTTTTATTTTTTTTTTTAACTTGTAAACACCAAGTGTAAAAAAAAAAAAAAAAAAAAAAAAAAAAAATAGGCCCGGTCCTTAAGTGGTTAAACATGTCTGAACAATATCAACCCACTTCCAGCAATAAAAACCTAACTGACATTTTAAACCTTAACTCTATCCAAAAGTAGAAAAAAAATTTTTGGCTGGGTTGGGCTTTCAAGTAGTGGGCAGAGGGTTTTGAATTTAAACAAGATCACATACAATTACACATCGCACTGTTTAACATTTCTAACAATTTACTTTATAAATGTAACATGTCTGGAACAGTGCCATGCTGGTAGTAATATGAAGCCCTAGCATGATAGCATCTATTTGCATGCATAAGCTAACTTTTTTTTTTACTGCAAGTGAACAATGTTGTTAATGTAAGGTGAATTCAGTACATTACTGGAGGCCAAATAGATAGTTGACATAGGCTGCAGTGTTTTGAAAGACTCAAATTTAGTTTAGTAGACGAGTAATTGATCCTGCAATAGATCCATCGTGTTTATAGCACCAGGATAACACAATTGAGCGCTGTGTACTGAGGTTTAATAATTATAAGAACAGTCAGTGCTAACTGCAGTGCTAAGCACACTACAAGCTCGCTTGCTTGCTGGGAGCAGAAGAACTCACAGGCTTTACTCAGGCGGAGCTCCGTGGAAACCAGACGTTTATGAGGATAAACGTCCCTCCCTCACAGTGATACTGGCCATTTTTCCTCTAGCCGCAACTGCTTCTTTTAATTCTACAATTATTACATGACCCTTTATCCTATGCATGCACTCAGTGTGTCACATACCGATTACCTTACAGATGGTATATCTTGCAGTGCTCTAAATGCTGGATTGATGTCGTTTTTTTGTCTCTCCAGAATTCAAGTGTAATGTCATGAGAACTTAGCACAAAAGAAGAATCCTAATCAGTACTCACACTTGAGATGTTTGCATGCAACTTCACTGGGCTGGACAGGATATTGGGTACTGGAAGCTAAGGTGGCACCAGCACCGAGATATCTTTTTAAGTAAGAAGTGTGCGGTTAAAGTAGCAACAAAATGGAAATACTTTTTAATCAGCTGTATTTTACATGCAACTGTTTCACCTTACTGTCAAATTATAGGGTTATCAGCCTTGAAACAAAAAAAAACAACAAAAAAAACAAAAAACACAAAAGGTACCTATAGCTGACATTGGAACAACCCAATAAATACTGAAGCACAAACAAAACAACAAAAAAAAAAAAAAAACACAACACCACACAACAACTACACTGTAAAACCAGAAGCATTTTGCTAAAGGCTCATGAAATGAATGTTGAAGGAAAAGGTCAGGCATTCCTTGGCCTTAATGTTTTGTGGGTGAGACGGGCATTTAAAGTGCAAGGTTGTCTAGACTTTTAAAAAGGAAGAACACCTTCCATTTACAAACACAACAATATTATACATATTATATACAGCGAGAAGAGTCGTTGTTCTCTTCAGTCTCATTTTATAAACATTATATCACCAACATCACTAAAACTATAAAACGAAAGGCTTTGGTCAAACATAACATTTTTGCATTCATAGGAGTTTACTGAAAACTGAGTTTCTCAACACAAAATCCTCAGTTAACCCCAGGTTTTTTTTTTGTTTTGTTTTTTTTTTTTTTTTTTTTTTTTTTTACACAAAAGTTGTCAATTAAGAAGACATTTCCAAGATATTTCTAGCACACGTCATATGCCTACTTGGAATTACACCCCAAAACACATTCTGCTTTTCCTGGCGATACCACATGTGAGACATTTCATGGTCTAGACACAGAGGGCCCACAATCCAAGGAGCACCTTCAGTAGTTCCAGAAGCATACATTACACATCTAATTTCCGGACTACCCATCACATTTTTGAAGGCCCTGGAGCACCAGGACAGTGGAAATACACACAAAATTACCACTTTTTGAAAAAACCGCAAGGTATTTTCTAAGAGGCATGGCGAGTCTTTTGCAGACTTAAAATTATTTTGCCACAAGTTTTTAGAAAATGAAAATGTATTTTATTTTTTTTACACAAAGTTGTAAACGTAATTAAAGATTTTTTACACACAGCATGAAAAGATGAAGAAGAAATAAAGAACCTTCATTCTCTGTTCTGGTGGAAACTGTAAAATGTCAGATTTTCAATCACTTTCTGCATCAGTGACAGTGGTCATCACTACAAAACTGTGTCAATCTACTCAGCTGGGACACAGACAACAATAAACACGTGTTGCAATCCTTTCCTACTCTAGCCAAAATAGAAAAAAAATAAAGACTCGGCTATGCATACATTTTAAATTGACAACTTTTAAGAGCAGACATATGCCCTCAGGCCATATGAGTTCTAAGCTTTGAAATGCAAAATATAAATCAAGTCTTTTCTGAATGCTTGGTCTTTGCAGGTGTTTTGAATAAATGCTTGCTGTTTTGTTGATTAGGTTGCTGCAGACCATTTAAAAGTTCTCTCTGTATATGGGTAACATCAGCAAATAAAGCAAGATCTGGAGCCAGTCCATAGAAGCGGCGCATGAGGTCCCCCATCCTGTAGAACATGCATCACTAAATGGCGGACCACGGCCTAGAATCATATTAAGTCGCTGTCCCATCTGGACCTAGCAACCAATCACCAGCTCGGTAATATGCAAAGTTAACTTTGGCAGCTCCTGCTCTCGCCTTTCATGCATTGCTACTGTGTGTATGATGCCGGACAGAGAGAGGAGGTAGGAGGTAGTACTGTTGAGAGGGTAATGTAAAAGGGCAGAAGACACTATTGTGTGTGTGTGTGGGGGGGGTGATGTGAGAGGGGAAGAGGACACTGCTGTAGGGGGGGGGGTGATGTGAGCAGGGCAGAGGACAGTGCTGTGGGGGACAGTGCTGTGGAGGGTTGATGCACACTGGATCAGTGTGAAAGGGGCCTACATGTTAGAAAGCTGAAGCGGTCATATGGCTCTCCGGCATCAGGTGCTAATTGAGATTCCCAATGCTAGTAGTTTTACACAGGCAGTAAAAAAACAGGTTGTTGAGCAGCGCCTTTTTACTGTGCCCTTCCCCAACAGCCCTTCTACAGGACTGTACAGTCCCCTGTAACATTTGGCAGGCAGCAACACCTACAACCACATGCAATGCATGTCGAGGATCGCTTTTCATGGACACAGGAAGGGCTGCTGCCCATCTGAACATCGCCTTACTGTACAAAGGAAGCAATACAAGGAGAACAGGATACGTTCTCATACAAGTACATGGTACAGCAGGCAAGGATCAGGAATATGAAGTGTTGGGGTACCAAATGCTTTAATCACATACAGCAGATCCAATGTTCCCTCAAAGGAAATTGTGTCCATGACTATTTGGGGTTTCACTTTAGAAATAGTTAGGCAGTGCCTAGGAGGACCTTAAAAGCTCAATATTTGCCCCCCCACCCAGTACCCAAGTTATATGGAAAGAGATATCACCGCTCCAGGTAGGTCTGACAAAAGGTAGAAAACCTCTCCTCCAGTTTGGAAGCCCTGGTGCTGGCAATGCATCTAGCAATAAACATCGGAAGAAGTTCTAAGGCAAAAACTTTTTTGGAGTGCGGCTGTCCAGAACTTCTTCCGATGTTGATTACCCAAGTTATATGTTGTAGAAAGCTGGCCTGAAACTCCAACCCAACTACAAAGTGTATAGATAGAAATACAACGTGTTCTTATCTTTCATCTTGGGCCTTTGAATAGCACAGTATTATGGGATTTAATTCCACAAGGGTTTTCTGCTTTACATCTCATAAAATGACTCAATACAACAGAAGTGTGCATTCCAAAAGGGTAAACTCCAACCAAAATAAATCTTTTTAATTGACCTTTAACACAAAACAAGAAGCAGCATGTACTGCAGTTTTATGAACTTCAAGCTCTAACAGGTTCTATAATTAACCCGGATTACACTCCTAGCAATTATCACGGGAGCCATACAATACAGTATGTCATTACAAAACTGTCACAATTGATATGTATGTTACTATAAATGGTTGGATAATGTATTTCTGTCATTACGGAGAAGTTTACCCATTACTGATATTTAGGTTAGGGGGAGCTGCACCCACTGGCTTCTTATAACTCTCCCACTATTCCCAGTGGGCATTCCTATTTATATTGTCTCATCTAAAAAAGGAGGCTCTCTGCAAAGAAGTCAAAACTGCGTCCACTGAATATACCAAAGTCATCAAGCAACAACAGTAAGACACTGGAGCGTGGCATCACCTAGAATTCTACACATCAGTTACAATAAAACTATCAGCGGAATCTAAAAAGTGTCCCACCTCCGCACTACAAATGCTGATGCTTGTGACAGGTTCATGTACCTATCGGAAACAGGTACATAGTTTTGTCACAGGAATTGAGTGTTCTGTCTTCAGTGCAGCTCACCAAGGCTGAGCCTGAAAAAAAAAACACAGGCTCAGTATTACCAACTTCCCTCTCCAGCCACTTTCCCTTTATACAGATACAGTAGGTGCAGTCCACTTTCTCCACTGCAGGTAGTGCTTATCCACGGCAGTCTGGCAGCTGGAGAGGCAGTCAAGAGGAACATAGTTCCCGTATGGTTTCTTGGGTCACTAGGGAAGCTGTCCAGTTGGATGCTTCCACCCCATGTGAATCTATGGCAGCCATTCTGGGTCAGGCAGAGCCTATTCAACACCCTGGCTCCCAGGTTTGGTGCGCTATATGCGAGTGGGCAGCGTAGGGAAAAGTACCCCGTCTGTCAGGGTCTGTAGGGTTGCAAATCCTCTGGACACCCTCCCGTTTGGGCACAAGATGGCTGGGCCACATTCTGCCCTCTTAACAGATGCAGTCAGTCTGGCTGAAACCTGCTCTCTTCCTATTGCTGGGAACTGAGTGCACCCGGATGGGAAGTCTTCCCACTGAGTTTGTTGAAAACTGTTGCTGCATTAATTCAATACAAGTTTTCTATGCACCTGTATGAATTAACCGCAGCACCACGCTGACCCCCACCTGCAAGCGGGTAAGGGGAACTAGTCTTTGAGAGTTCCTTCGTTAGGCTCTGTTCACCTTCAGTGTGCCCCTATGCAGTCAACAGCGCCATAACCAATGACTCATTCAGCTGCCAACCAGAAGATTCCCGTCATTGGCCAAATATGGCCATTGTCATATTTGGGTAATGACATCAGCTAACATCCCCACTCCTGCAATGAAAACCTTAACAAAACAGTCGCAAGGCTTTTCTTGAATTAGGTTGTTTAAGCCCCTACCTCCTGTGTAGTAAATGCTTTACTGGATACCTCCCTATGTGGCTTTCGATGGAAAATGCATGGAGAACAAACATGTTAACTATTCAAAAAAAAAAAATTTAAAGCACCCTGTGCCGCTGAGCTCGCGCGCAGAAGCAAAGGTGAGTAGCACCCGCATATGAAAACGGTGTTCAAACCGCACGTGAGGTATCGCCATGATCGTTAGCGCGAGAGCAATAATTTTAGCCCTAGACCTCCTCTAACTCAAAACGGGTAACCTGTAGAAATTTTTAAACGTCGCCTATGCAGGTTTTTAGGGGAAAAGTTTGTCGCCATTCCACTAGCGGGCGCAATTGAAGCGTGACATGTTGGGCATCAACTTACTGGGCGTAACATTATCTTTCACAATATAAAAAATTTGGGCTAACTTTACTGTTGTCTTATTTTTTAATTTAAAAAAAAAAAAAAAGTGAATATTTTCAAAAAAAAGTGCGCTTGTAAGACTGCTGCGCAAATGCGGTGCGACAAAGTATTGCAACGACTGCCATTTTATTCTCTAGGGTGTTAAAAAAATGTTTTTAAATAATTGTTTTTGATAGAAAAATTACTTAACTTTTAAACACCAGATCTCAAAAAGAGGCTTGGTCCTTAAGTGGTTAAATTAACTGGTAAATGAGGAAGAGGAGCTGTTAATTTAAATAACCTTTTCCCTTTTTCAAGAAGACATTTACTTTAATGTTTCAGGACCCTTTCACTCTGTTGCCATCTGTTAATGTGTACTGCGTTAGGCAGCATAATCATTTAAATGGGCTGTCTAATGTACCAAAAAAAGTTGATGTACTATTTTCTGTAATGCAGCACACTGCAATTCATGGTAGAAAGAATGGCACCGCATTGACCCAACATGCATAGCACACTGCAGAGCCTGATGACTATCTGCTGGAGTTCTAAGAAAAGGAACCCATGTCTTGGGAGAAGAACCATATGGGTGTCTATTAACCCAGCAAAAAACCTGGCTAGGCTTGACACTTTGGGGTTAATTTACTAAAACTGGAGAGTACAAAATCTGGTGCAGCTCTGTGTAGAAACCAATCAGCTGCCAGGATTATTTTGTCAAACCTTAATTAAATAAGATGAAGTTAGAAGCCGATTGGCTACAATGCAGAGCTGCACCACTCTCCAGTTTTAGTAAATCAACCCCTTTATGTAATTTGCACTAATGAAGTTACTGGCCATTGTAATAAGCAATTTTGTAATATTGAAATCTAACTAACTATCTTGGTGGCTGGCACACCGGATCGTTTGCTAGTTTAACCTTAACTTACACGGATTGGTGGAACCCTTCTCTTTTTTTGTTTTGACATTTTGCACCTAGGACTATTAATAAATCTTCCAGACATGCCGATTTGAAATATGTTTTAAGTTACTGGATAAGTTATACTTTTTTTTTTTTGTGTATGCGTTAGGATCATTCATGTGGCATTATTAGATTAGATCACATTAAAGTGCACCACATTAATCATTTATTTAATTGCAATAACTAACAGTGGTACACAACAACCTAGAGCCACCAATCGCTAATCATCTAATAAATGACTTGACTATAATAAACTCAAACCTGATTGCTTAGGGTTTCTCAAATTGGTAGCACTTGCCCCAGAAGCCATTAGCTCCCTGGGCCAGTCCTCAAAAATTTACATTGCACCAATAATCTACCATTCAGACATCTGTTAGAGTGGAACCTCCAATCAGCTACTGGGTGCCATCTGCTCTCTGTTCAGACCTACAGTATCTCCCAAAAGTGAGTACACCCCTCACATTTTTGTAAATATTTTATTATATCTTACATGCGACAACACTGAAGAAATGACACTTTGCTACAATGTAACCTAGCTTGTATAACAGTGTAAATTTGCTGTCCCCTCAAAATAACTCACACAGCCATTAATGTCTAAGCCGCTGGCAACAAAAGGGAGTACACTCCTAAGTGAAAATGTCCAAATTGGGCCCAAAGTGTCAATATTTTGTGTGGCCACCATTATTTTCCAGCGCTGCCTTAACCCTCTTGGGCATGGAGTTCACCAGAGCTTCACAGGTTGCCACTGGAGTCCTCTTCCGCTACTCCATCACGAAACTGTGGGATGTTAGAGACTTTGCGCTCCTCCACCTTCCATTTGAGGATGCTCCACAGATTCTCAATAGGGTTTAGGTCTGGAGACATGCTTGACCAGTCCATCACCTTTACCCTCAGCTTCTTTAGCAAGGCAGTGGTCATCTTGGAGGTGTGTATGGGGTCGTTATGTTGGAATACTGCCCTGAGGCACAGTCTCCAAAGGGAGGGGGATCATGCTCTGCTTCAGTATGTCACAGTTTATGTTAGCATTCATGGTTCCCTCAATGAACTGTAGCCCCCCCCAGTGCCAGAAGCACTCATGCAGCGCCAGACCATGACACTCCCACCACCATGCTTGACTGCAGCCAAGACACACTTGTTTTTGTACTCCACACCTGGTTGCCACCACACACACGCTTGACACCATCTGAACAAAATAAGTTGGTCTCCTCAGACCACAGGACATGGTTCTGGTAATCCGTGTCCTTAGTCTGCTTGTCTTCAGCAAACTGTTTGCAGGCTTTCTTGTGCATCATCTTTAGAAGAGTCTTCCTTCTGGGACGACAGCCATGCAGACCAATTTGATCCAGTGTGTGGCGTATGGTCTAAGCACCGACACGCTGACCCCCACCCCGCCACCCCCTTAACCCCTGGCAGCACTCATACGTCTATTTCCCAAAGACAACTTCTGGATATGACGCGGAGTACGTGCACTCCTCTTTGGTCAAACATGGCGAGGCCTGTTCTGAGTGGAACCTGTCCTGTTAACCACTTGCCGACCGCCTCACGCCTATATACGTGAGCAGAGCGGCACGGGCAGGCAAAATCACGTACCTGAAACGTGATTGCCTTCCCGCGGGTGGGGGGTCCGATCGGACCCCCCCCCCGGTGCCAGCTGCGGTCGGCATTTGGTTGGAAGCGATGGGAGACGAGGGGGAGGCCATCCGATCGTGGCCCCCCCCTCGCGATCGCTCCCAGCCAATGACAAACATCCCCTGCCTCTGTATAGTACACAGAGGCAGAGGATGTGATGTCATCTCTCCTCGGCTCGGGAGTTTCCGTTCCAGCGCCAAGGGGAGATGACATGTAAGTGCACCAACACTCACACACACACAGTAGAACATGCCAGGCATACCTTACACCCCCGATCGCCCCCCGATCCCCCCCCAATCACCCCCCCCCCCGTCACAAACTGACACCAAGCAGGTTTTTTTTTTGTTTTTTTTTTCCTGATTACTGCATAGTGTCAGTTTGTGACAGTTAGCAGTGTTAGGGTAGTGACTGTTACCCCCCTGTAGGTCTAGGGCACCCCCCTTACCCCCCCTAATAAAGTTTTAACCCCTTGATCACCCCCCGTCACCAGTGTCGCTAAGCGATCATTTTTCTGATCGCTGTATTAGTGTCGCTGGTGACGCTAGTTAGGGACGTAAATATTTAGGTTCGCCGTCAGCGTTTTATAGCGACAGGGACCCCCATATACTACCTAATAAATGTTTTAACCCCTTGATTGCCCCCTAGTTAACCCTTTCACCACTGATCACCGTATAACCGTTACGGGTGACGCTGGTTAGTTTGTTTATTTTTTATAGTATCAGGGCACCCGCCGTTTATTACCGAAAAAAGGTTTAGCCCCCTGATCGCCCGGCGGTGATATGCGTCGCCCTAGGCAGCGTCAGATTAGCACCAGTACCGCGAACACCCATGCACGCACCGTACACGCACCGTACACCTCCCTTAGTGGTATAGTATCTGAACGCATCAATATCTGATCCGATCAGATCTATACTGGCGTCCCCAGCAGTTTAGGGTTCCCAAAAACGCAGTGTTAGCGGGATCAGCCCAGATACCTGCTAGCACCTGCGTTTTGCCCCTCCGCCCGGCCCAGCCCAGCCCACCCAAGTGCAGTATCGATCGATCACTGTCACTTTTTTTTGTAGCGTTTTGGTGAACTGGCAAGCACCAGCGGCCTAGTACACCCCGGTCGTAGTCAAACCAGCACTGCAGTAACACTTGGTGACGTGGCGAGTCCCATAAGTGCAGTTCAAGCTGGTGAGGTGGCAAGCACAAGTAGTGTCCCGCTGCCACCAAAAAGACAAACACAGGCCCGTCGTGCCCATAGTGCCCTTCCTGCTGCATTCGCCAATCCTAATTGGGAACCCACCGCTTCTGCAGCGCCCGTACTTCCCCCATTCACATCCCCAACCAAATGCAGTCGGCTGCATGAGAGGCATTTATATATCCTCCCGAGTACCCCTACCCAACGAACCCCCCCAAAAAAGATGTTGTGTCTGCAGCAAGCGTGGATATAGGCGTGACACTCACTATTATTGTCCCTCCTGTCCTGACAATCCTGGTCTTTGCATTGGTGAATGTTTTGAACGCTACCATTCACTAGTTGAGTATTAGCGTAGGGTACAGCATTGCACAGACTAGGCGCACTTTCACAGGGTCTCCCAAGATGCCATCGCATTTTGAGAGACCCGAACCTGGAAGCGGTTACAGTTATAAAAGTTACAGTCACTAGTTGAGTATTAGCGTAGGGTACAGCATTGCACAGACTAGGCACACTTTCACAGGGTCTCGAACCTGGAACCGGTTACAGTTATAAAAGTTACAGTTACAAAAAAAAAGTGTAAAAAAAAAAAAACACAAACAAAAATAAAAAAAAATAGTTGTCGTTTTATTGTTCTCTCTCTCTCTCTATTCTCTCTATTGTTCTGCTCTTTTTTACTGTATTCTATTCTGCAATGTTTTATTGTTATTATGTTTTATCATGTTTGCTTTTCAGGTATGCAATTTTTTATACTTTACCGTTTACTGTGCTTTATTGTTAACCATTTTTTTGTCTTCAGGTACGCCATTCACGACTTTGAGTGGTTATACCAGAATGATGCCTGCAGGTTTAGGTATCATCTTGGTATCATTCTTTTTAGCCAGCGGTCGGCTTTCATGTAAAAGCAATCCTAGCGGCTAATTAGCCTCTAGACTGCTTTTACAAGCAGTGGGAGGGAATGCCCCCCCCCCCCCACCGTCTTCCGTGTTTTTCTCTGGCTCTCCTGTCTCAACAGGGAACCTGAGAATGCAGCCGGTGATTCAGCCAGCTGACCATAGAGCTGATCAGAGACCAGAGTGGCTCCAAACATCTCTATGGCCTAAGAAACCGGAAGCTACGAGCATTTTATGACTTAGATTTCGCCGGATGTAAATAGCGCCATTGGGAAATTGGGGGAGCATTTTATCACACCGATCTTGGTGTGGTCAGATGCTTTGAGGGCAGAGGAGAGATCTAGGGTCTAATAGACCCCAATTTTTTCAAAAAAGAGTACCTGTCACTACCTATTGCTATCATAGGGGATATTTACATTCCCTGAGATAACAATAAAAATGATTTAAAAAAAAAAAAGGAAAGGAACAGTTTAAAAATAAGATAAAAAAGCAAAAAAATAATAAAGAAAAAAAATAAATAAATAAAAAGCACCCCTGTCCCCCCTGCTCTCGTGCTAAGGCGAACGCAAGCGGCGGTCTGGCGTCAAATGTAAACAGCAATTGCACCATGCATGTGAGGTATCACCGCGAAGGTCAGATCGAGGGCAGTAATTTTAGCAGTAGACCTCCTCTGTAAATCTAAAGTGGTAACCTGTAAAGGCTTTTAAAGGCTTTTAAAAATGTATTAATTTTGTTGCCACTGCACGTTTGTGCGCAATTTTAAAGCATGTCATGTTTGGTATCCATGTACTCGGCCTAAGATCATCTTTTTTATTTCATCAAACATTTGGGCAATATAGTGTGTTTTAGTGCATTAAAATTTAAAAAAGTGTGTTTTTTCCCCAAAAAATGCGTTTGAAAATCGCTGCGCAAATACTGTGTGAAAAAAAAAAAATGAAACACCCACCATTTTAATCTGTAGGGCATTTGCTTTAAAATAATATATAATGTTTGGGGGTTCAAAGTAATTTTCTTGCAAAAAAAAATAATTTTTTCATGTAATCAAAAAGTGTCAGAAAGGGCTTTGTCTTCAAGTGGTTAGAAGAGTGGGTGATGTGTGACATAAGCTTCTAAATGTTGTGCATAAAATGCCAGGACAGTTCAACCCCCCCCCCCAAATGACCCCATTTTGGAAAGTAGACACCCCAAGCTATTTGCTGAGAGGCATGTCGAGTCCATGGAATATTTTATATTGTGACACAAGTAGCGGGAAAGAGACAAATTTTTTTTTTTTTTTTTTTTTTTTGCACAAAGTTGTCACTAAATGTTATATTGCTCAAACGTGCCATGGGAATATGTGAAATTACACCCCAAAATAAATTCTGTTGCTTCTCCTGAGTACGGGGATACCACATGTGTGGGACTTTTTGGGAGCCTAGCCGCGCACGGGACCCCGAAAACCAAGCACCGCCTTCAGGCTTTCTAAGGCCGTAAATTTTTGATTTCACTCTTCACTGCCTATCACAGTTTAGGAGGCCATGGAATGCCCAGGTGGCACAAACCCCCCCCAAATGACCCCATTTTGGAAAGTAGACACCCCAAGCTATTTGCTGAGAGGTATAGTGAGTATTTTGCAGACCTCACTTTTTGTCAAAGTTTTGAAAATTGAAAAAAGAAAAAAAAATTTTTTTCTGGTCTTTCTTCATTTTCAAAAACAAATGAGAGCTGCAAAATACTCACCATGCCTCTCAGCAAATAGCTTGGGGTGTCTACTTTCCAAAATGGGGTCATTTGGGGGGGGGTTGTGCCATCTTGGCATTTTATGGCCTTCAAAACTGTGATAGGTAGTGAGGAGTAAAATCAAAAATGTATGCCCTTAGAAATCCTGAAGGTGGTGCTGGGTTTTCGGGGCCCCGTACGCGGCTAGGCTCCCAAAAAGTGCCACACATGTGGTATCCCCGTACTCAGGAGAAGCAGCTGAATGTATTTTGGGGTGCAATTCCACATATGCCCATGGCCTGTGTGAGCAATATATCATTTAGTGACAACTTTTTGTAAATTTTTTTTTTTTTTGTCATTATTCAATCACTTGGGACAAAAAAAAAAAAATATTCAATGGGTTCAACATGCCTCTCAGCAATTTCCTTGGGGTGTCTACTTTCCAAAATGGGGTCATTTGGGGGGGTTTTGTACTGCCCTGCCATTTTAGCACCTCAAGAAATGACATAGGCAGTCATAAACTAAAAGCTGTGTAAATTCCAGAAAATGTACCCTAGTTTGTAGACGCTATAACTTTTGCGCAAACCAATAAATATACGCTTATTGACATTTTTTTTACCAAAGACATGTGGCCGAATACATTTTGGCCTAAATGTATGACTAAAATTTAGTTTATTGGATTTTTTTTATAACAAAAAGTAGAAAATATCATTTTTTTTCAAAATTTTCAGTCTTTTTCCGTTTATAGCGCAAAAAATAAAAACGGCAGAGGTGATCAAATACCATCAAAAGAAAGCTCTATTTGTGGGAAGAAAAGGACGCAAATTTCGTTTGAGTAGAGCATTGCATGACCGCGCAATTAGCAGTTAAAGCGACGCAGTGCCGAATTGTAAAAAGTGCTCTGGTCAGGAAGGGGGTAAATCCTTCCGGGGCTGAAGTGGTTAAACCGCTGTATGGTCTTGGCCACCATGCTGCAGCTCAGTTTCAGGGTCTTGGCAATGTTCATATAGACTAGTCCATCTTCATGTAGAGCAACAATTCTTTTTTTCTGGGCCTCAGAGAGTTCTTTGCCATGAGGTGCCATGTTGAACTTCCAGTGATCAGTATGAGTGAGTAAGAACGATAACACCAAATTTAACACACCTGCTCCCCATTCACACCTGAGACCTTGTAACACTAACTAGTCACATGACACAGGGGAGGGAAAATGGCTAATTAGGCCCGATTTGGACAATATCACTTAGGGGCATACTCACTTTTGTTGCCAGCATATTTAGATATTAATGGCTGCGTGTTGAGTTATTTTGAGGGGACCGCAAATTTACACTGTTATACAAGCTGTACACTCACTACTTTACATTGTAGCAAAGTGTCATTTCTTCAGTGTTGTCACATGAAAAGATATAATAAAATATTTACAAAAATGTGAGGGGTGTACTCACTTTTGTGAGATACTGTATGATCACAATGCCTGGCAGAGGGGGGTCTTCGGCGTCCTATGTGGTTCTGAGACATGGGACACAAAAAAAAAAAAAACCCACACACACACAATCACATTTATAATGCACATCAGTGTGGTTTACATCTGTGCATTGCGCTCCACTGGCTTTGGTAGTCGAAAGTTGCCAGAGTACAATAGCAATGAATGAAAGTTGTGGGGAGAAGAAAAAAAAAAGCCAGAATAAAAGCCCAATCATTTGACCTATTGAAGTCACATGGCAGGCTCCCCTCCATTCACAGAGCTTTCTCTGCAGAGCTAAGCAGAAGAAACTCCATGGAGCTTTGCAGATTCCCCACCATAGTGTGCATTTTATTATTTGCCCAAAAAATGCAGGCTGTGATGTGCGTAGCTCTGTTTGGGTCCTGTTCAGGTGCGAATTCAGGTAAAAATTTGGACCCGAATCACACCTGAACCTGTGGACATGCAACTGACCCCAGGCAGGAACCCAGCCTAACAGAGTGGACAGTGATATCCATTCTCCCGTATAAATGGACCACTAAGTTTCCTTGCAATTCCAATCCAAAAGGTTTAACAATAGGAATAGGCCAGGGTAAAATAAAAACTGGACACGATTATAAGAGGTGTTTAGGTCTTTACTCATTCTAGCACACACCACATTACAAGAGTTCAAACATGCCAATAATGGATCTGCTGTCTAGTGCAGCTGTTAAAGTAGCTTTTCCAGTTAAAAAATGAGTCACACAATTAATCCTTAAATTATAAAAAGGTATATGTGTTTTCCTTCTTCATATTGTGATGAACCAGATGAATCCATGTGACCCTGTAAGTGGATGTTCTACATTCCATGGATGGTCACTACACCAGGAGGGGACACTTATTATGGAACCGAGAAACTTTGAGATAGTGAGATGTGTTTGAGATGTACTCACTGTGTGTTTGCCAAACATTAAAATAGCCTTGTATGGAGGAATAAAATAAAATAAGAAGCTGATTTACAGTCAGGTCCATATATATTGGGACATCAACAATTCTAATCTTTTTGGCTCTATACACCACAATGGATTTGAAATGAAACGAACAAGATGTGCTTTAACTGCAGACTTTCAGCTTTAATTTGAGGGTATTTACATCCAAATCAGGTGAACGGTGTAGGAATTACAACAGTTTGTATATGTGCCTCCCATTTGTTAAGGGATCAAAACTAATGGGACAGATTAACAATCATCCATCAAACTTTCACTTTTTAATACTCGGTTGCAAATCCTTTGCAGTCAATTACAGCCTGAAGTCTGGAACGCATAGACATCAGTTCCTGCTTGTTCTTGGGGCATTTTCCCTTAAGTTTTGTCTTCAGCAAGTGAAATGCATGCTCAATCGGATTTAGGTCAGATGATTGACTTGGCCATTGCATAACATTCCACTTCTTTCCCTTAAAAAAAACTCTTTGGTTGCTTTCACAGTATGCTTCGGGTCATTGTCCATCTGCACTGTGAAGCGCCGTCCATTGAGTTCTGAAACGTTTTGCTGAATATGAGCAGATAATGTTGCACAAAACACTTCAGAATTCATCCTGCTGCTTTTGTCAGCAGTCACATCATCAATAAATACAAGAGAACCAGTTCCATTGGCAGCCATACATGCCCACGCCATGATACTACCACCACCATGCTTCACTGATGAGGTGGTATGCTTTGGATCATGAGCAGTTCCTTTCCTTTTCCATACTCTTCTCTTCCCATCACTCTGGTACTAGTTGATCTTGGTCTCATCTGTCCATAGGATGTTGTTCCAGAACTGTGAAGGCTTTTTTAGATGTTTTTTGGCAAACTCTAATCTGGCCTTCCTGTTTTTGAGGCTCACCAATGGTTTACAACCCTCTGTATTCACTCTGGTGAAGTCTTCTCTTGATTGTTGACTTTGACACACATACACCTATCTCCTGGAGAGTGTTCTTGATCTGGCCAACTGTTGTGAAGGGTGTTTTCTTCACCAGGGAAAGAATTCTTTGGTCATCCACCACAGTTGTTTTCCGTGGTCTTCCGGGTCTTTTGGTGTTGCTGAGCTCACCGATGCGTTCTTTTTTTTAAAGGATGTTCTAAAAACAGTTGATTTGGCCACACCTAATGTTTTTGCCATCTCTCTGATGGGTTTGTTTTGTTTTTTCAGCCCAACGATGGCTTGCTTCACTGATAGTGACAGCTCTTTGACTCATATTGAGAGTTAACAGCAACAGATTCCAAATGCAAATAGCACACCTGAAATGAACTCTGGACCTTTTATCTGCTCCTTGTAAATGGGATAATGAGGGAATAACACACACCTGGCCATGGAACAGCTGAGCAGCCAATTGTCCCATTACTTTTGGTCCCTTAAAAAGTGGGAGGCACATATACAAACTGTTGTAATTCCTACGCCGTTCACCTGATTTGGATGTAAATACCATCCAATTAAAGCTGAAAGTCTGCAGTTAAAGCACATCTAATCTTTTTGGTTCTATACACCACTACAATAGATTTGAAATGAAACTAACAAGAATTGTGTTGATGTCCCAATATTTATGGACCTGACTGTACACCTGATTTTAAAGCCCACTTCCGGGCAAACCCCCTTCATACTGCATATTCCCACTTACTAATTCACCATTTTTTAAATAAACTTTATTGGTGGAGAATTTAGAGAGAGCTGTCACAACCATAATAGAACAATGCCATGCTTCCATCCCTAATTGATTTGTAAAAGTAAACTAAGAAATAGATATGGGACTTTAAATGAAACATGTCATTGTGGGTAGTGATGATATGTATGAATAAATAAAGTCAATTTTAATTTGATTTGACATTATTAACCCCTGAGGGTAGTCCATGATTTTTAGAGCATAATAAAAAAAAAAAAAAAAAAAAAAAAAAAAAAAATGTATAATACAGATATAATCATAAAAGAGTAATATATAATTTGTAATAATAATGATGAATTTAACGCAAACAAATCGATGGACATAATTAACCACTTCAGCCCTGGAAGCTTTGGCTGCTGAGTGACCAGGCCATTTTTTGTGATTTGGCACTGCCTCACTTTAACTGACAAGTGCGCGGTCGTATAGCGCTGCACTGAAACAAAATGGACGTCCTTTTTTTCCCCATGCATAGAGCTTTCTTTTGGTGGCATTTGATCATCTCTGCGGTTTTTATTTTTTGCGCTATAAACAAAAAAAAGAGCGACAAATTTGAAAAAAATAAATAAAACACACACACACACAATATTTTGTACTTTTTGCTATAATAAATATCCCCCCTTTTTTTTCAGTTTAGGCCGATATTTATTTTTCTACATATTTTTGGCAATAAAAATCGCAATAAGCGTATATTGATTGTTTTGCCCAAAGGTAATAGCGTCTACAAAATAGGGGATAGATTTATAAAATTTTTATTATCTTTTGTTTTAATACTAGTAATGGTGGCGATCTGCAATTTTTATCGGACTGCAAAATTGCGGCGGACACTTTTTACATATTTTTGGGACCATTGGCATTTATACAGCGATCGGTGCTATAAAAATGCACTGATTACTGTAAAAATGTCATGGGCAGGGAAGGGGTTAACACTAGGGGGCGATCAAGGGGTTAACTGTGTTCCCTCTCTGTGTTCTAACTGAATGGGGGATGGGACTGTCGAGGAGAGTACAGATCGCTGTTCATACTTTGTATGAACACACGATCAGTCTCTTCTCCCCTCCGAGAACTGGGATTTGTGCGTTTACACACACAGATCCTGGTTCTCGGTGTGTCACAAGCGATCGTGGGAGCCCGGCGGTCATCGTGCCCGCCGGGCACTCGCATTGGCTCCGGGGGTGAGCAGCGGGCGCTCGCCCCTAGTAGCTGCAGGGCGAAGCGACGTAACACAACGTTGTTTCGCCCAGCCGTCCCATTCTGCCTCAGTAAAACTGCGGCGGCTGGGCAGCAAGTGGTTAATACAATTCTTACAAAGAAATACATAAGTCAATAATTTTACAAATCAAAAATACATAACATGATACAGACAAGGAAGAGTAGTATTAATGGAATCCATAAATAAAACAAGCTTTAGCTAGGCACCCTTAGTTGAAGACATGACGCATTTCTTGGCTTCCTGCCAATCATCAGAGGTAAGATGCACATGTTTACTAAAAAAAAAATCAAGTGAATAAAAAGGTAACTATTAATAAATAGAACCACTTAGTAAAAAATACTTACAGAGTAACTCGCAAGTTATGCTCAATTCCAGTAATGGGATTAAATGGTGGTCTGGAACAAAACATTTCACCCGGGGTTTAGGTAGGGTAATACACACCCACCCCACCCCCCGAAAAGTCAGAGAGAGGGCCAGGGGAGACGACAGCCATGGACCAACCCAGATGCCCACACCATCTAACCAATGAGTGTTGTGTGTGCTCATTTAGACCAAAATCTATGAAAAAAATTGACGTTAAATGAAAAACTGAACAAAAACAAATGTGACTACAAGGTCAAAAAGTGTATGCGTTTCACAGATGAGGGATAGATAGAGATATATCTATCTACACAGTATTTCACAAAAGTGAGTACACCCTCACATTTTTGTAAATATTTTATTATATCTTTTCATGTGACAACACTGAAGAAATGACACTTTGCTACAATGTAAAGTAGTGAGTGTACAGCTTGTATAACAGTGTAAATTTGCGGTCCCCTCAAAATAACTCAACACACAGCCATTAATATCTAAATATGCTGGCAACAAAAGTGAGTATGCCCCTAAGTGATATTGTCCAAATTGGGCCTAATTAGCCATTTTCCCTTCCTGATGTCATGTAACTCGTTAGTGTTACAAGGTCTCAGGAATGAATGGGGAGCAGGTGTGTTAAATTTGGTGTTATCGCCACTCTCACATACTGGTCACTGGAAGATCAACATGGCACCTCATGGCAAAGAACTCTCTGAAGATCTGAAAAAAAGAATTGTTGCTCTACATAAAGATTGACTAGGCTATAAGAAGATTGCAAAGACCCTGAAACTGCGCTGCGGTTTAACAGGACAGGTTCCACTCAGAACAGGCCTCGCCATAGTCGACCAAAGAAGTTGAGTGCACATGCTCAGCGTCATATCCAGAGGTTGTCTTTGGGAAATAGACGTATGAGTGCTGCCAGAATTTCTACAGAGGTTGAAGGGGTGGGGGGTCAGCCTGTCAGTGCTCAGACCATACGCCGCAAACTGCATCAAATTGGTCTACATGGCTGTCATCCCAGAAAGAAGCCTCTTCTAAAGATGATGCACAAGAAATCCTGCAAACAGTTTGCTGAAGACAAGCAGACTAAGGACATGGATTACTGGAACCATGGTCTGATGAGATCAAGATAAACGTATTTGGTTTAGATGGTGTCAAGCGTGTGTGACAGCAACCAAGTGAGGAGTAGAAAGACAAGTGTGTCTTGCCTACAGTCAAGCATGGTGGTGGAGGTGTCATGGTCTGCGGCTGCATGAGTGCTGAGGGAACCATGAATGCCAACATGTATTGTGACATACTGAAGCAGAGCATGATCCCCTCCCTTCGGAGACTGGGATGCAGGGCAGTATTCCAACATGATAATGACCCCAAACACACCTCCAAGATGACTACTGCCTTGCTAAAGAAGATGAGGGTAAAGGTGATGGACTGGCCAAGCATTTCTCCAGACCTAAACCCTATTGAGCATCTGTGGGGCATCCCCAAACGGAAGGTGGAGGAGCGCAAAGTCTCTAACATCCACCAGCTCTGTGATGTCATCATGGAGGAGTGGAAGAGGACTCCAGTGGCAACCTGTGAAGTGAACTCCATGCCCACGAGGGTTAAGGCAGTGCTGAAAAAATAATGGAAGCCACACAAAATATTGACACTTTGGGCTCAATTTGGACATTTTCACTTAGGAGTGTACGCACTTTTGTTGCCAGCGGTTTAGACATTAATGGCTATGTGTTGTTATTTTGAGGGGACAGCAAATTTACACTGTTATACAAGCTGTACACTCACTACTTTACATTGTAGCAAAGTGTCATTTCTTCAGTGTTGTCACATGAAAAGATATAATAAAATATTTACAAAAATGTGAGGATGTACTCACTTTTGTCAGATGCTGTATATATGTATGAATAAATTGTCTAAGGTGAGTGAGACCAGGGTGAATGTGTAGCAAATAAAATATTATTTTAATAAAATAAAATAAATAGGGTCTAAACACACCCAAAGAGGGTGTGCAATAAGTGCACTAAAAATTATGTTGTATACAATAAATATGTGTAAAACCATAAATATGTCTGCCATTACCCATATAACAACAAATGCTGCTCAGAGTGGTCCCTTCTTTGTGAGACAAAGTGGAGGAGTAAACTGCCAATCGGTTTCAGCTGAAGTACCCCCGGTCCTGGGCAGGTCCCCATCAACGCCATGTATCGACGTCTAGGCTGCAAATGTGAGGCGAGAGAACCTTCTACCCAAGATACACTGTACCCCAGTGGATGCCCACCCACCTCCTGTGCGCCGTATGATGGAAAAGACAAAACAAGCTCCCGCCTTGCGGCATCTAATGGCGCCGTTCGCTGGGCTTTTTTTTAACAAGACGCCGATGCGCTAAGGTCAAAATCCTGCCTCAACCCCGGGTTAGATGTTTTGTTGCAGACCACCATTTAATCCCATTGCTGGAATGGAGCATAACTTGAGGGTCACTCTAAGTATTTTTTAGTAAATGGCTGTCTCCGGTAATTTCTTTTCATTAGAAGGTTCTATTTATTAAGCCCTCATGCACACAGGCTGTTAAAAAAACGTTATGAAAAACGCCAGTATCTTTGCAGTGACTTTTTTTTAACTTTTTTCAGCGTTTTTGCAATAGCGTTTTTCCGCGTTTGCGTTTTTGAGCGTTTTTTTTTTCACTTTTTTTTTTTTTTTTTTTCAATGGATCAAAAACGCTAAAAAATGTTGGTGAATGACGTTTTTGAGCATTTTTGAGCGTTTTTCAGCGTTAGAGCGTTTTTACAGCTGAAAAACGTCTTTCAGAACCCACTGGTCCTGGGTTTTTTTTACAGCTTAAAAACGCCTATGCCACTTGCAGCTCAAAAACGCCTAGGTGGGCATGAAGCCATAGACTAACATAGACAGGCCTTTTTAAGCTGCAAAAAAAGCTCAAAAAAGCAGCTGTAAAAACGTCCGTGTGCATGAGGACTAATAGTTACCTTATTTAACTTGATTTTTTAGTAAACATGTGCATCTTACCCCTGATGATTGGCAGGAAGCCAAGAAACACGTCAGGTCTTCAACTAAGGGTGCCTAGCTAAAGCTTCTTTTAAATTATGAATTCCATTAATACAACTCTTCCTTGTCTGTATCATATTATGTAATTTTGATTTGTAAATGTAATTGATGTATTTCTTTGTAAGAATTGTATTAATCATGTTCAATTTGTTTTTATTAAAATGATTATTATTACAAATTATATATTAATCTTTTATGATTACGGTATATCTGTATTATATTTTATTTTATTATGCTCTAAAAATCATGGACTACCCTCAGGGGTTAATGGCATCAAATAAAATTAAAAGGTACTTTATCTATTCATACATATCATCACTACCAACAATGACATGTTTCATTTAAAGTTCCATTTCCATTTGCCATTTCTTTATTGGTGGAGAGTCAATAAGAAGCATATACAGTGGGGCAAAAAAGTATTTAGTCAGCCACCAATTGTGCAAGTTCTCCCACTTAAAAAGATGAGAGAGGCCTGTAATTGTCATCATAGGTATACCTCAACTACGAGAGACAAAATGTGGAAACAAATCCAGACAATCACATTGTCTGATTTGGAAAGAATTTGCAAATTATGGTGGAAAATAAGTATTTTGGCAATATCAAAAGTTCATCTCAATACTTTGTTATATATCCTTTGTTGGCAATGACAGAGGTCAAACGTTTTCTGTAAGTCTTCACAAGGTTGTCACACACTGTTGCTGGTATGTTGGCCCATTCCTCCATGCAGATCTCCTCTAGAGCAGTGATGTTTTGGGGCTGTCGCTGGGCAACAGGGACTTTCAACTCCCTCCAAAGGTTTTCTATGGGTTGAGATCTGGAGACTGGCTAGGCCACTCCAGGACCTTGAAATGCTTCTTACGAAGCCACTCCTTCGTTGCTTGGGCGGTGTGATTGGGATCATTGTCATGCTGAAAGACCCAGCCACGTTTCATCTTCAATGCCCTTGCTGATAGGGGGGGGGGGGGGGGGGGGGGGTTTGCACTCAAAATCTCACGATACATGGCCCCATTCATTCTTTCATGTACACGGATCAATTGTCCTGTTCCATTTGCAGAGAAACTGCCCCAAAGCATTATGTGCCACCCCCGTGCTTCACAGTAGGTATGGTGTTCTTTGGTTGCAACTCAGCATTCTCTCACCTTCAAACATGAAGAGTTGTGTTTCTACCAAACAGTTTTACTTTGGTTTCATCTGACCATATGACATTCTCCCAATCCCCTTCTGGATCATCCAAATGCTCTCTAGCAAACCTCAGACGGGCCCGGACATGTACTGGCTTAAGCAGGGGGACACGTCTGGCACTGCAGGATCTGAGTCCCTGTCGGCGTAGTGTGTTACTGATGGTAGCCTTTGTTACGTTGGTCCCAGCTCTCTGCAGTTAATTCACTAGGCCCCCCCGTGTGGTTCTGGGATTTTTGCTCACTGTTTTTGTGATAATTTTGACCCCACGGGGTGAGATCTTGCGTGGAGCCCCAGATCGAGGAAGATTATCAGTGGTCTTGTATGTCTTCCATTTTCTAATTGCTCCCTCAGTTGACTTCTTCACACCAAGCTGCTTGCCTATTGCAGATTCAGTCTTCCCAGCCTGGTGAAGGTCTACAATTTTGTTTCTGGTGTCCTTCGACAGCTCTTTGGTCTTCACCATAGTGGAGTTTGGAGTGTGACTGTTTGAGGTTGTGGACAGGTGTCTTTTATACTGATAACAAGTTCAAACAGGTGCCATTAATACAGGTAATGAGTGGAGGACAGAGGAGCCTCTTAAAGAAGAAGATACAGGTCTGTGAGAGCCAGAAATCTTGTTTGTAGGTGACCAAATACTTATTTTCCACCATAATTTGCAAATAAATTCTTTCAAAAATCAGACAATGTGATTGTCTGGATTTGTTTCCACATTTTGTCTCTCATAGTTGAGGTATACCTATAATGACAATTACAGGCCTCTCATCTTTTTAAGTGGGAGAACTTGCACAATTGGTGGCTGACTAAATACTTTTTTGCCCCACTTTATGTCATGGATGTGCGTGTCTGAAGAAGGACTCTCCCACTGTGCAGCGAGCAAACTAGAAGACTGGGGGACCCAGTGCTGTTCCTATAGAGTCGTGCCATAAACAGCGACTCCTCTCCCCTTTCCCCGCCCCCGATGTCATGGCCATCTCAGCCATTCAGATCGCTGAAGCACGCAAACCCGGAAAGAAAACTGGGTGAAGATGGAAGTGCCTTCAGGGGTGACAGCGTGCCGCTGGAGGGCTTTGTTTTCAGTTAAGGCCATCGTGTGCTAGTAAGCGATGTATACTAGCACATTAGGACTTAAGCTGACAATTTTTTTTGCGGTTTAGATAGTAAACTGTAAAGTAAATGTATGACCTGCAGGTTAAGCTCATTATAAAAGTCTTACTTGTAGGTCCTTTTAAATGGCCTAAATTTGCATGGTTTAGTAGTTGCAGTCATTGAATTACGCAGATGACATCACTGGCACATGCGCAGTACACACTTCAATGTGTCATGAATACAGAGAGAGGTATGGTACTGGTGTACATTCATGTAAGAATGATGCCATCGCTGTTTGGTTATTCAAATGGCTGGGGAGTGTAAACTCAAAAAAGGGTGCAGATGGAAGCACCAGGAGCAGGGCATACTAGCACACTGCGGCACAAACCTGCAAGGCGGCCATTAAAAAAAAAAAAAATTTCTACAGTTTCCTACCATTTTAACTCCTGCAGTGTTTGATCTCCCTTCTTTATAAATAATCCACGTTGGCCCTCATTCCACAGCTGTCATGTGGCCTGCAGAGTGTACAAGGAACCAGCTGGACACAGCCATAACTCTGCACGCCCTTTCTGTTTGAAGTGAGACGTTTCTGACTGTTTACACAATTCTCTGGTTGTACATTGTAATGCATTATGAGCAGGATCCATTCCTGTTCTGTGAGTCTCCAATTCTTATACAACACAAATATGATCTTCACTTTGATTTTTCACTGTCATTAATCACGCTCCAAGGCATTGATCGGTGTCACACTACAAGTGTTCATTGGGTTGGTGAATGAAGTTTGCTCAGCAATCAAGTCTATTTACTATCTGCTTGTTCTGAAAGAGTGCTGAAATGAAGGTTTCCAGGGGGGGGGGATCTTGGGGCATGCAGTAAGATTTAATGTGTGTATGTGTGTGTCCAGCACACATATCAGCTTATAAACTCTATCAAATCTCTTTATCAAAGACAGGTAGTTGAGCCGCATTTTACTACCTTCCCCATAAGCTACAAAGACAGGCGAACAGGGATGTACACATGTTGCAGTCGCACCAAAAAATGACATCCCTGTTGTATTCGGTGGCCAGTACCACCAATGAATGTGACCTATTCAAGTGAATGAGGCGGCATCACAACTGTCCTGCAACAGCACATGATGCACTCAGATGTGGCATAGTGGTGTAGCGATTAAAGGGTTAAAACAGATGGCAACTGTCAAATGCCTCTGAAAAGCAAGACAATGAAAGCAGCACATCTAAACTTAGCTTTAGGGTTTTGTACAATCGTTTGGATCACATTTTTTTACCGCTTCCTGATGGCCTATCAACACCCCTCCCAATGGTTAAAACAGGGAGCGGACATAGGTGTACACTCAGAGGTGTGAACACAGGAGCGAGAATGTTGCACAAATATCTCTGCCTGCAGAGTTTGGCAGACGTTAATGCTTTGAAACCTCTTCTATGAACTTCTATTTAGGAAAAGCCGCATTTCAGTCCTACTTCAGGGCGACTTGAAAGACATCTGTGCAGGTCCATGCATAGATGTCTATTGAAATCGCCCCCCAAGTCGCCAAAAGTAGTGCAGGAACTACTTCTGGAAATCGGTGGGGCACCGTACAGTCGGCGTCGCACCAATTTGGGATGCTTCTATTGCCGGCAATAGGCTGCAATTTGACCTGTTGTGAACGGGGGCTTACAGCGTGTTTAAGGCACTGTTGCAAAGCGTCAAAAATGAGAATTCCATATTTTAATATTGTAATAATGTTTTTAAAAATGTCACAGGGCATATGAAGAGCGCTACTTGAAAGTCTGCACAGCACGACCGAAACACACATTAATGCTATAGACGTGTTAATGCGCATTATAGGCTGCTATAAAGTTCAACCCCTGTTTGATCTTAGCCTTACTGGCAAATACCAGAGTTGCCAGTCCACACCTATATGTGTATGAAATGACCTTCACCGCTAAGTCAGACCACTATAGCTAAACCACACAGGAGATTTTAAAAGTTACAGAGAAATGGAAGTATTTGTTTAGCAAACACTAAGGCCCCTTTCACACTGGGGCGGTAGGTGCGTCGGTGGTAAAGTGTTGCTATTATTAGCGGCGTTGTTTTAGCGGCGGTATTCGGCCGCTAGTGGGGGGCTTTACCCCCCGCTAGCGGCCGAGAAAGGGTTAAAAACCACCGCCTCTGCAGAGGCGCTTTGCCGGAGGTATAGCCGCGCTGCCCCATTGTATAGCGGCTGTTTCGGGTCGGTTTGCAGGCGCTATTTTTAGCGCAATAGTGCCTGCAA
This sequence comes from Lithobates septentrionalis, assembly GCA_037952835.1. Classification (NCBI taxonomy): domain Eukaryota; kingdom Metazoa; phylum Chordata; class Amphibia; order Anura; family Ranidae; genus Lithobates; species Lithobates septentrionalis. The sequence goes on along the minus strand of JBBDGP010000734.1, from coordinate 4,498,889 downwards.
ACCGCCCAGTGTGAAAGGGGTCTAACCCTAATTAGTCATTTTTTCGCATTTGAAGTGTACAAAAGTACACTTCATTCATGGCGTTGTGCTGTATAGCGCCATGCGGTTTTGTACAGTGCACTGCCATAAAACGCAGCAAGTCTGCATTTTAGCGCAGCTCCGTACAGCCTTGCAATGTGAATGGGACACATGGGAAACAATTGTTTTCTGGGTGTCCTTGCAGTGACAATTCAGTAAAATGCTTGTCGCCGCACTATGTGTGAATTTGCCCTTAAAAAAGCCACCTGTTGGTCCCTCATGGCTGGTGATCAACATTCAGTAGCATTCGGGGCCAGTAAGCGAACCATTCCATAGAGGTGAGTGGAAGGTACTCTGAGCAGCAACAGTCACCCATCTGACATCAGGAGGGAGGGGCTTCTCCGAATAATCATACTTATCATTGATCGATAGTGTATTAATAATCAATCTATCATATGATACTGATCATCATACCTGTATACTGGGACAGCACAGGAATTGATTGACACACACTTGTACAGTAACTGAATGATCTGCTTTACCCTCTACCCTAGTCTGCCCCCATTATTGCTCACCTGAATTCCCCCCCCCCCCCCCCCCCATCACTGCCTACCTGATCCTATCCCCCCCCCCCATCATAACCTAACTGAGCCTATCCCCCCCCCGATCATATCCTACCTGAGCCTATACCCAATCAAATCCTACCTGAGCCTATCCCCCCCCCCCATCATATCCTACCTGAGCCTATCCCCCCCCCCATCATATCCTACCTGAGCCTATCCCCCCCCCCATCATATCCTACCTGAGCCTATCCCCCCCATCATATCCTACCTGAGCCTATCCCCCCCCCCATCATATCCTACCTGAGCCTATCCCCCCCCCCCATCATATCCTACCTGAGCCTATCCCCCCCCCCATCATATCCTACCTGAGCCTATCCCCCCCCCCATCATATCCTACCTGAGCCTATCCCCCCCCCATCATATCCTACCTGAGCCTATCCCCCCCCCATCATATCCTACCTGAGCCTATCCCCCCCCCATCATATCCTACCTGAGCCTATCCCCCCCCCATCATATCCTACCTGAGCCTATCCCCCCCCCATCATATCCTACCTGAGCCTATCCCCCCCCCCATCATATCCTACCTGAGCCTATCCCCCCCCCATCATATCCTACCTGAGCCTATCCCCCCCCCCCATCATATCCTACCTGAGCCTATCCCCCCCCCCCCCATCATATCCTACCTGAGCCTATCCCCCCCCCCCATCATATCCTACCTGAGCCTATCCCCCCCCCCCCATCATATCCTACCTGAGCCTATCCCCCCCCCCATCATATCCTACCTGAGCCTATCCCCCCCCCATCATATCCTACCTGAGCCTATCCCCCCCCCATCATATCCTACCTGAGCCTATCCCCCCCCCCATCATATCCTACCTGAGCCTATCCCCCCCCCCATCATATCCTACCTGAGCCTATCCCCCCCCCCCATCATATCCTACCTGAGCCTATCCCCCCCCATCATATCCTACCTGAGCCTATCCCCCCCCCATCATATCCTACCTGATCCTATCCCCCCCCCCCCCATCATAACCTAACTGAGCCTATCCCCCCCCCGATCATATCCTACCTGAGCCTATACCCAATCAAATCCTACCTGAGCCTATACCCCCCTCCCATCACATCCTACCTGAGCCTATCCCCCCCCCGCATCACATCCTACCTGAGCCTATCCCCCCCCCGCATCACATCCTACCTGAGCCTATCCCCCCCCCCCCGCATCACATCCTACCTGAGCCTATACCCCCCGGGAACACATCCTACCTGAGCCTATCCCCCCCCCCGCATCACATCCTACCTGAGCCTATCCCCCCCCCCTGCATCACATCCTACCTGAGCCTATCCCCCCCCCCTGCATCACATCCTACCTGAGCCTATCCCCCCCCCCTGCATCACATCCTACCTGAGCCTATCCCCCCCCCCCTGCATCACATCCTACCTGAGCCTATCCCCCCCCCCCTGCATCACATCCTACCTGAGCCTATCCCCCCCCCCCTGCATCACATCCTACCTGAGCCTATCCCCCCCCCCTGCATCACATCCTACCTGAGCCTATCCCCCCCCCCCCCGCAACACATCCTACCTGAGCCTATCCCCCCCCCCCCGCAACACATCCTACCTGAGCCTATCCCCCCCATCACATCCTACCTGAGCCTATCCCCCCCCCCGCATCACATCCTACCTGAGCCTATCCCCCCCCCCCCATCATATCCTACCTGAGCCTACCCTCCCCATCACATCCTACCCCCCATCATATCCTACCTGAGCCTATTCCCCCCCCATCATATCCTACCTGAGCCTATCCCCCCCCCCATCATATCCTACCTGAGCCTATCCCCCCCCCCATCATATCCTACCTGAGCCTATCCCCCCCCCCCATCATATCCTACCTGAGCCTATCTCCCCCCCCCCCCATCATATCCTACCTGAGCCTATCCCCCCCCCCCCATCATATCCTACCTGAGCCTATCCCCCCCCCCCATCATATCCTACCTGAGCCTATCCCCCCCCCCCCATCATATCCTACCTGAGCCTATCCCCCCCCCCCCCATCATATCCTACCTGAGCCTATCCCCCCCCCATCATATCCTACCTGAGCCTATCCCCCCCCATCATATCCTACCTGAGCCTATCCCCCCCCCCATCATATCCTACCTGAGCCTATCCCCCCCCCCCATCATATCCTACCTGAGCCTATCCCCCCCCCCCATCATATCCTACCTGAGCCTATCCCCCCCCCCCATCATATCCTACCTGAGCCTATCCCCCCCCCCCCATCATATCCTACCTGAGCCTATCCCCCCCCCCATCATATCCTACCTGAGCCTATCCCCCCCCCCCATCATATCCTACCTGAGCCTATCCCCCCCCCCATCATATCCTACCTGAGCCTATCCCCCCCCCCATCATATCCTACCTGAGCCTATCCCCCCCCCCCCATCATATCCTACCTGAGCCTATCCCCCCCCCCATCATATCCTACCTGAGCCTATCCCCCCCCCATCATATCCTACCTGAGCCTATCCCCCCCCCATCACATCCTACCTGAGCCTATCCCCCCCCCGCATCACATCCTACCTGAGCCTATCCCCCCCCCGCATCACATCCTACCTGAGCCTATCCCCCCCCCGCATCACATCCTACCTGAGCCTATCCCCCCCCCCCGCATCACATCCTACCTGAGCCTATCCCCCCCCCGCATCACATCCTACCTGAGCCTATCCCCCCCCCCGCATCACATCCTACCTGAGCCTATCCCCCCCCCCTGCATCACATCCTACCTGAGCCTATCCCCCCCCCCTGCATCACATCCTACCTGAGCCTATCCCCCCCCCCTGCATCACATCCTACCTGAGCCTATCCCCCCCCCTGCATCACATCCTACCTGAGCCTATCCCCCCCCCCTGCATCACATCCTACCTGAGCCTATCCCCCCCCCCTGCATCACATCCTACCTGAGCCTATCCCCCCCCCCCCCGCAACACATCCTACCTGAGCCTATCCCCCCCCCCCCGCAACACATCCTACCTGAGCCTATCCCCCCCATCACATCCTACCTGAGCCTACCCCCCCCCCCGCATCACATCCTACCTGAGCCTATCCCCCCCCCCCCCATCATATCCTACCTGAGCCTACCCCCCCCCCCCCATCATATCCTACCTGAGCCTACCCTCCCCATCACATCCTACCCCCCCATCATATCCTACCTGAGCCTATTCCCCCCCCATCATATCCTACCTGAGCCTATCCCCCCCCCCCCATCATATCCTACCTGAGCCTACCCCCCCCCCCCCCCATCATATCCTACCTGAGCCTACCCTCCCCATCACATCCTACCCCCCCATCATATCCTACCTGAGCCTATTCCCCCCCCATCATATCCTACCTGAGCCTATCCCCCCCCCCCCATCATATCCTACCTGAGCCTATCCCCCCCCCCATCATATCCTACCTGAGCCTATCCCCCCCCCCCATCATATCCTACCTGAGCCTATCCCCCCCCCCATCATATCCTACCTGAGCCTATCCCCCCCCCCCATCATATCCTACCTGAGCCTATCCCCCCCCCCATCATATCCTACCTGAGCCTATCCCCCCCCCATCATATCCTACCTGAGCCTATCCCCCCCCCATCATATCCTACCTGAGCCTATCCCCCCCCATCATATCCTACCTGAGCCTATCCCCCCCCCCATCATATCCTACCTGAGCCTATCCCCCCCCCCATCATATCCTACCTGAGCCTATCCCCCCCCCCATCATATCCTACCTGAGCCTATCCCCCCCCCATCATATCCTACCTGAGCCTATCCCCCCCCCATCATATCCTACCTGAGCCTATCCCCCCCCCCATCATATCCTACCTGAGCCTATCCCCCCCCCCCCATCATATCCTACCTGAGCCTATCCCCCCCCCCATCATATCCTACCTGAGCCTATCCCCCCCCCATCATATCCTACCTGAGCCTATCCCCCCCCATCATATCCTACCTGAGCCTATCCCCCCCCCCATCATATCCTACCTGAGCCTATCCCCCCCCCCCATCATATCCTACCTGAGCCTATCCCCCCCCCCATCATATCCTACCTGAGCCTATCCCCCCCCATCATATCCTACCTGAGCCTATCCCCCCCCCCATCATATCCTACCTGAGCCTATCCCCCCCCCCCATCATATCCTACCTGAGCCTATCCCCCCCCCCCATCATATCCTACCTGAGCCTATCCCCCCCCCCCATCATATCCTACCTGAGCCTATCCCCCCCCCATCATATCCTACCTGAGCCTATCCCCCCCCCCCCCATCATATCCTACCTGAGCCTATCCCCCCCCCCCCATCATATCCTACCTGAGCCTATCCCCCCCCCCCCATCATATCCTACCTGAGCCTATCCCCCCCCCATCATATCCTACCTGAGCCTATCCCCCCCCCATCATATCCTACCTGAGCCTATCCCCCCCCATCATATCCTACCTGAGCCTATCCCCCCCCATCATATCCTACCTGAGCCTATCCCCCCCCCATCATATCCTACCTGAGCCTATCCCCCCCCCCATCATATCCTACCTGAGCCTATCCCCCCCCCCATCATATCCTACCTGAGCCTATCCCCCCCCCCATCATATCCTACCTGAGCCTATCCCCCCCCCCATCATATCCTACCTGAGCCTATCCCCCCCCCCCATCATATCCTACCTGAGCCTATCCCCCCCCCCATCATATCCTACCTGAGCCTATCCCCCCCCCCATCATATCCTACCTGAGCCTATCCCCCCCCCCATCATATCCTACCTGAGCCTATCCCCCCCCCCATCATATCCTACCTGAGCCTATCCCCCCCCCCATCATATCCTACCTGAGCCTATCCCCCCCCCATCATATCCTACCTGAGCCTATCCCCCCCCCCATCATATCCTACCTGAGCCTATCCCCCCCCCCCATCATATCCTACCTGAGCCTATCCCCCCCCCCATCATATCCTACCTGAGCCTATCCCCCCCCCCCATCATATCCTACCTGAGCCTATCCCCCCCCCCATCATATCCTACCTGAGCCTATCCCCCCCCCATCATATCCTACCTGAGCCTATCCCCCCCCCCATCATATCCTACCTGAGCCTATCCCCCCCCCCCCATCATATCCTACCTGAGCCTATCCCCCCCCTGCATCACATCCTACCTGAGCCTATCCCCCCCCCCGCATCACATCCTACCTGAGCCTATCCCCCCCCCCCCGCATCACATCCTACCTGAGCCTATCCCCCCCATCACATCCTACCTGAGCCTATTCCCCCCCCCCCGCATCACATCCTACCTGAGCCTATCCCCCCCCCCATCATATCCTACCTGAGCATACCCTCCCCCCCCAATCATATCCTACCTGAGCCTACCCTCCCCCCCCAATCATATCCTACCTGAGCCTACCCCCCCCCCCATCATATCCTACCTGAGCCTATCCCCCCCCCCCCATCATATCCTACCTGAGCCTATCCCCCCCCCCCATCATATCCTACCTGAGCCTATCCCCCCCCCCCATCATATCCTACCTGAGCCTATCCCCCCCCCCCATCATATCCTACCTGAGCCTATCCCCCCCCCCATCATATCCTACCTGAGCCTATCCCCCCCCCCCCATCATATCCTACCTGAGCCTATCCCCCCCCCCCCCATCATATCCTACCTGAGCCTATCCCCCCCCCCATCATATCCTACCTGAGCCTATCCCCCCCCATCATATCCTACCTGAGCCTATCCCCCCCCCATCATATCCTACCTGAGCCTATCCCCCCCCCCATCATATCCTACCTGAGCCTATCCCCCCCCCCATCATATCCTACCTGAGCCTATCCCCCCCCCATCATATCCTACCTGAGCCTATCCCCCCCCATCATATCCTACCTGAGCCTATCCCCCCCCCCCCATCATATCCTACCTGAGCCTATCCCCCCCCCCATCATATCCTACCTGAGCCTATCCCCCCCCCCCATCATATCCTACCTGAGCCTATCCCCCCCCCCATCATATCCTACCTGAGCCTATCCCCCCCCCCCATCATATCCTACCTGAGCCTATCCCCCCCCCATCATATCCTACCTGAGCCTATCCCCCCCCCCCATCATATCCTACCTGAGCCTATCCCCCCCTGCATCACATCCTACCTGAGCCTATCCCCCCCCCCCGCATCACATCCTACCTGAGCCTATCCCCCCCCCCCCCCGCATCACATCCTACCTGAGCCTATCCCCCCCATCACATCCTACCTGAGCCTATTCCCCCCCCCCGCATCACATCCTACCTGAGCCTATCCCCCCCCCATCATATCCTACCTGAGCATACCCTCCCCCCCCAATCATATCCTACCTGAGCCTACCCTCCCCCCCAATCATATCCTACCTGAGCCTACCCCCCCCATCATATCCTACCTGAGCCTACCCCCCCCCATCACATCCTACCCCCCCCCCCCATCACATCCTACCCCCCCCATCATATCCTACTTGAGCCTACCCCCCCCATCATATCCTACCTGAGCCTATCCCCCCCCCCATCATATCCTACCTGAGCCTATCCCCCCCCCCCCCATCATATCCTACCTGAGCCTATCCCCCCCCCATCATATCCTACCTGAGCCTATCCCCCCCCCCATCATATCCTACCTGAGCCTATCCCCCCCCCATCATATCCTACCTGAGCCTATCCCCCCCATCATATCCTACCTGAGCCTATCCCCCCCCCCCCCATCATATCCTACCTGAGCCTATCCCCCCCCCCATCATATCCTACCTGAGCCTATCCCCCCCCCATCATATCCTACCTGAGCCTATCCCCCCCCCATCATATCCTACCTGAGCCTATCCCCCCCCCCATCATATCCTACCTGAGCCTATCCCCCCCCCCATCATATCCTACCTGAGCCTATCCCCCCCCCCATCATATCCTACCTGAGCCTATCCCCCCCCCCATCATATCCTACCTGAGCCTATCCCCCCCCCCATCATATCCTACCTGAGCCTATCCCCCCCCCCATCATATCCTACCTGAGCCTATCCCCCCCCCCCATCATATCCTACCTGAGCCTATCCCCCCCCCATTATATCCTACCTGAGCCTATCCCCCCCCCATCATATCCTACCTGAGCCTATCCCCCCCCCCCATCATATCCTACCTGAGCCTATCCCCCCCCCATCATATCCTACCTGAGCCTATCCCCCCCCCCATCATATCCTACCTGAGCCTATCCCCCCCCCCCCATCATATCCTACCTGAGCCTATCCCCCCCCCCATCATATCCTACCTGAGCCTATCCCCCCCCCCATCATATCCTACCTGAGCCTATCCCCCCCCCCATCATATCCTACCTGAGCCTATCCCCCCCCCCATCATATCCTACCTGAGCCTATCCCCCCCCACCGCATCACATCCTACCTGAGCCTATCCCCCCCCCACCGCATCACATCCTACCTGAGCCTATCCCCCCCCCACCTGAGCCTATCCCCCCCCCACCGCATCACATCACATCCTACCTGAGCCTATCCCCCCCCCCCCCACCGCATCACATCACATCCTACCTGAGCCTATCCCCCCCCCCACCGCATCACATCCTACCTGAGCCTATCCCCAACCCCACCGCATCACATCCTACCTGAGCCTATCCCCCCCCCCACCGCATCACATCCTACCTGAGCCTATCCCCCCCCCCACCGCATCACATCCTACCTGAGCCTATCCCCCCCCCACCGCATCACATCCTACCTGAGCCTATCCCCCCCCCCCCCCCCCACCGCATCACATCCTACCTGAGCCTATCCCCCCCCCCCCACCGCATCACATCCTACCTGAGCCTATCCCCCCCCCCCCCACCACATCACATCCTACCTGAGCCTATCCCCCCCCCCCACCGCATCACATCCTACCTGAGCCTATCCCCCCCCCCCCACCGCATCACATCCTACCTGAGCCTATCCCCCCCACCGCATCACATCCTACCTGAGCCTATCCCCCCCCCACCGCATCACATCCTACCTGAGCCTATCCCCCCCCCACCGCATCACATCCTACCTGAGCCTATCCCCCCCCCACCGCATCACATCCTACCTGAGCCTATCCCCCCCCCACCGCATCACATCCTACCTGAGCCTATCCCCCCCCCACCGCATCACATCCTACCTGAGCCTATCCCCCCCCCCACCGCATCACATCCTACCTGAGCCTATCCCCCCCCCACCGCATCACATCCTACCTGAGCCTATCCCCCCCCCTGCATCACATCCTACCTGAGCCTATCCCCCCCCCTGCATCACATCCTACCTGAGCCTATCCCCCCCCCCCCATCACATCCTACCTGAGCCTACCCTCCCCCCCCCCCCATCCTACCTGAGCCTACCCTCCCCCCCCCCCATCATATCCTACCTGAGCGTACCCTCCCCCCCCCCCCATCATATCCTACCTGAGCGTACCCTCCCCCGCCCCCATCATATCCTACCTGAGCCTACCCTCCCCCCCATCATATCCTACCTGAGCCTACCCTCCCCCCCATCATATCCTACCTGAGCCTACCCTCCCCCCCCATCATATCCTACCTGAGCCTACCCTCCCCCCCATCATATCCTACCTGAGCCTACCCTCCCCCCAATCATATCCTACCTGAGCCTACACCCACCATCATATCCTACCTGAGCCTACCCCCCCCCCCATCATATCCTACCTGAGCCTACCCCCCCCCCCCATCATATCCTACCTGAGCCTACCCCCCCCCCCCCCATCATATCCTACCTGAGCCTACCCCCCCCCCAATCATATCCTACCTGAGCCTACCCCCCCCCCATCATATCCTACCTGAGCCTACCCCCCCCCATCATATCCTACCTGAGCCTACCCCCCCATCATATCCTACTTGAGCCTACCGCCCCCATCATATCCTACCTGAGCCTATCCCCCCCCCCCATCATATCCTACCTGAGCCTATCCCCCCCCCCCATCATATCCTACCTGAGCCTATCCCCCCCCCCCATCATATCCTACCTGAGCCTACCCCCCCCCCATCATATCCTACCTGAGCCTACCCCCCCCCCCATCATATCCTACCTGAGCCTACCCCCCCCCCCCATCATATCCTACCTGAGCCTACCCCCCCCCCCATATCCTACCTGAGCCTACCCCCCCCCATCATATCCTACCTGAGCCTACCCCCCCCCCCCCATCATATTATCCTACCTGAGCCTACCCCCCCCCCATCATATCCTACCTGAGCCTATCCCCCCCCCCCATCATATCCTACCTGAGCCTATCCCCCCCCCATCATATCCTACCTGAGCCTAACTCCATCATTGCTTACCTGAATCTGCCCCCATTCCCCCATCACTGCCTACGTGAGTCTGTCCACGCTCCCCCCATCATTGCTCACCTGAATCTGCCCCCACCGCCCATCACTGCTCACCTGAATCTGCCCCCACCGCCCATCACTGCTCACCTGAATCTGCCCCCACCGCCCATCACTGCTCACCTGAATCTGCCCCCACCGCCCATCACTGCTCACCTGAATCTGCCCCCATCACTGCCTACCTGAGTCTGCCCCGCCCCCCATTATTGCTCACCTGAATCTGCCCCCATCATATCCTACCTGAGCCTATCCCCATCATTGCTTACCTGAGTGTGCCCCTGCCCCCCCCCATCATTGCTCACCTGAGTGTGCCCTCCCATCACTGCTCACCTGAGTCTGCCCTCCCATCACTGCTCACCTGAGTCTGCCCCCCCCCCATCACTGCTCACCTGAGTCTGCCCCCCCCCCCATCACTGCTCACCTGAGCCTGCCCCCCCCCCATCACTGCTCACCTGAGTCTGCCCCCCCCCATCACTGCTCACCTGAGTCTGCCCCCCCCCCCATCACTGCTCACCTGAGTCTGCCCCCCCCCCCCATCACTGCTCACCTGAGTCTGCCCCCCCCCCCCATCACTGCTCACCTGAGTCTGCCCCCCCCCCCATCACTGCTCACCTGAGTCTGCCCCCCCCATCACTGCTCACCTGAGTCTGCCCCCCCATCACTGCTCACCTGAATCTACCTCTGTCTCCCCCCCCCCCATCACTGCTCACCTGAATCTACCTCTATCCCCCCCATCACGGCTCACCTGAGTCTGCCCCCCATCCCTGCTCATCTGAGTCTGCCCCATCCCCCCCATTACTGCTCACCTGAATCTACCTTGCCCCCCCCCCCCATCATGACTCACCTGAATCTACCTCTATCCCTCCATCACGGCTCACCTAAGTCTACCCCCCCATCACTGCTCACCTGAATCTGCCCCCCCCCATCACTGCTCACCAGAGTCTGCCCCCCCATCACTGCTCACCGGAGTCTGCCCCATCCCCCCCATTACTGCTCACCTGAATCTACCTTGCCCCCCCCCATCATGGCTCACCTGAATCTACCTCTATCCCTCCATCACGGCTCACCTAAGTCTGCCCCCCATCCCTGCTCACCTGAGTCTGCCCCCATCCCCTCATCACTGCTCACCTGTATCTGCCCCCCCCCCCCCCATCACTGCTCACCAGAGTCTGCCCCCCCATCACTGCTCACCAGAGTCTGCCCCCCCCCCATCACTGCTCACCAGAGTCTGCCCCCCCATCACTGCTCACCAGAGTCTGCCCCCCCATCACTGCTCACCAGAGTCTGCCCCCCCCATCACTGCTCACCTATCACTGCTTACCTGAGTCTGCCCCCCCCCATCACTGCTCACCTGAATCTGCCCCCACCGCCCATCACTGCTCACCTGAATCTGCCCCCACCGCCCATCACTGCTCACCTGAATCTGCCCCCACCGCCCATCACTGCTCACCTGAATCTGCCCCCATCACTGCCTACCTGAGCCTATCCCCATCATTGCTTACCTGAGTGTGCCCCTGGCCCCCCCCCCATCATTGCTCACCTGAGTGTGCCCTCCCATCACTGCTCACCTGAGTCTGCCCCCCCCATCACTGCTCACCTGAGTCTGCCCCCCCCATCACTGCTCACCTGAGTCTGCCCCCCCCATCACTGCTCACCTGAGTCTTCCCCCCCATCACTGCTCACCTGAGTCTGCCCCCCCCCATCACTGCTCACCTGAGTCTGCCCCCCCCCATCACTGCTCACCTGAGTCTGCCCCCCCCCCATCACTGCTCACCTGAGTCTGCCCCCCCCCCATCACTGCTCACCTGAGTCTGCCCCCCCCCCCCATCACTGCTCACCTGAGTCTGCCCCCCCCCCATCACTGCTCACCTGAGTCTGCCCCCCCATCACTGCTCACCTGAGTCTGCCCCCCATCACTGCTCACCTGAGTCTGCCCCCCCCATCACTGCTTACCTGAGTCTGCCCCCCCCCCATCACTGCTCACCTGAATCTGCCCCCACCGCCCATCACTGCTCACCTGAATCTGCCCCCACCGCCCATCACTGCTCACCTGAATCTGCCCCCACCGCCCATCACTGCTCACCTGAATCTGCCCCCACCGCCCATCACTGCTCACCTGAATCTGCCCCCACCGCCCATCACTGCTCACCTGAATCTGCCCCCACCGCCCATCACTGCTCACCTGAATCTGCCCCCACCGCCCATCACTGCTCACCTGAATCTGCCCCCATCACTGCCTACCTGAGTCTGCCCCGCCCCCCATTATTGCTCACCTGAATCTGCCCCCATCATATCCTACCTGAGCCTATCCCCATCATTGCTTACCTGAGTGTGCCCCTGGCCCCCCCCCCCCATCATTGCTCACCTGAGTGTGCCCTCCCATCACTGCTCACCTGAGTCTGCCCCCCCCCCATAACTGCTCACCTGAGTCTGCCCCCCCCATAACTGCTCACCTGAGTCTGCCCCCCCCCATCACTGCTCACCTGAGTCTGCCCCCCCCCCCCATCACTGCTCACCTGAGTCTGCCCCCCCCCCCCCATCACTGCTCACCTGAGTCTGCCCCCCCCCATCACTGCTCACCTGAGTCTGCCCCCCCCATCACTGCTCACCTGAGTCTGCCCCCCCCATCACTGCTCACCTGAGTCTGCCCCCCCCCATCACTGCTCACCTGAGTCTGCCCCCCCCCCCATCACTGCTCACCTGAGTCTGCCCCCCCCCCCATCACTGCTCACCTGAGTCTGCCCCCCCCCCCCATCACTGCTCACCTGAGTCTGCCCCCCCCCCCCATCACTGCTCACCTGAGTCTGCCCCCCCCCCCATCACTGCTCACCTGAGTCTGCCCCCCCCCCCCATCACTGCTCACCTGAGTCTGCCCCCCCCCCATCACTGCTCACCTGAGTCTGCCCCCCCCCATCACTGCTCACCTGAGTCTGCCCCCCCCCATCACTGCTCACCTGAGTCTGCCCCCCCCATCACTGCTCACCTGAGTCTGCCCCCCCCATCACTGCTCACCTGAGTCTGCCCCCCCCCCATCACTGCTCACCTGAGTCTGCCCCCCCCATCACTGCTCACCTGAGTCTGCCCCCCCCCATCACTGCTCACCTGAGTCTGCCCCAACCCATCACTGCTCACCTGAGTCTGCCCCCCCCATCACTGCTCACCTGAGTCTGCCCCCCCCATCACTGCTCACCTGAGTCTGCCCCCCCCCATCACTGCTCACCTGAGTCTGCCCCCCCATCACTGCTCACCTGAGTCTGCCCCCCCATCACTGCTCACCTGAGTCTGCCCCCCCATCACTGCTCACCTGAGTCTGCCCCCCCCCATCACTGCTCACCTGAGTCTGCCCCCCCCCCATCACTGCTCACCTGAGTCTGCCCCCCCCATCACTGCTCACCTGAGTCTGCCCCCCCATCACTGCTCACCTGAGTCTGCCCCCCCATCACTGCTCACCTGAGTCTGCCCCCCCATCACTGCTCACCTGAGTCTGCCCCCCCATCACTGCTCACCTGAGTCTGCCCCCCCATCACTGCTCACCTGAGTCTGCCCCCCCATCACTGCTCACCTGAGTCTGCCCCCCCATCACTGCTCACCTGAGTCTGCCCCCCCCATCACTGCTCACCTGAGTCTGCCCCCCCCCATCACTGCTCACCTGAGTCTGCCCCCCCCCATCACTGCTCACCTGAGTCTGCCCCCCCCCATCACTGCTCACCTGAGTCTGCCCCCCCCCATCACTGCTCACCTGAGTCTGCCCCCCATCACTGCTCACCTGAGTCTGCCCCCCCATCACTGCTCACCTGAGTCTGCCCCCCATCACTGCTCACCTGAGTCTGCCCCCCCATCACTGCTCACCTGAGTCTGCCCCCCCATCACTGCTCACCTGAGTCTGCCCCCCCCATCACTGCTCACCTGAGTCTGCCCCCCCCCATCACTGCTCACCTGAGTCTGCCCCCCCCCCCATCACTGCTCACCTGAGTCTGCCCCCCCCCCGTCACTGCTCACCTGAGTCTGCCCCCCCCCCCATCACTGCTCACCTGAGTCTGCCCCCCCCCCATCACTGCTCACCTGAGTCTGCCCCCCCATCACTGCTCACCTGAGTCAGCCCCCCCCCCCCCATCACTGCTCACCTGAGTCAGCCCCCCCCATCACTGCTCACCTGAGTCAGCCCCCCCCCCCCCCATCACTGCTCACCTGAGTCAGCCCCCCCCCCATCACTGCTCACCCGAGTCTGCCCCCCCATCACTGCTCACCTGAATCTACCTCTATCCCCCCCATCACGGCTCACCTGAGTCTGCCCCCCATCCCTGCTCACCTGAGTCTGCCCCCATCCCCCCATTACTGCTCACCTGAATCTACCTTGCCCCCCCATTATGGCTCACCTGAATCTACCTCTGTCTCCCCCCCATCACTGCTCACCTGAATCTACCCCCCCCCCCCCCCAATCGCTGCTCACCTGAATCTACCCCCCCCCCCCAATCGCTGCTTACCTGAATCTGCCCCCCCATCACTGCTCACCTGAATCTACCTCTGTCCCCCCCCCCCCCCCCCATCACTGTTCACCTGGATCTAACCCCACCCCCCCCACCCCCAATCGCTGCTCACCTGAATCTGCCCCCCCCCCCCCCCCAATCACTGCTCACCTGAATCAATCTCTGCCCCCCCCCCCCCCCCCCCCATCATTGCTCACCTGAGTCTGTCCCTGTCCGTCCTCCTCAGCTCTTCGTCCCTCTCCAGCACCTGTAGGATCCTGTTGGCTTCTTCCTCCTGTAGGAAGCTGAGATCCAGGCGCTCTGTGGCCGGTCCGGTCATGTCTGTGTCTGGGATCACCCGGCTCAGTTCTCTGCTGATCTCGTTGTCATTCCCCCGGTACAATCCTCCGATCACAACCTCCTTCTCCCGTCTACTCGGCTCCCTAATACTCTGCACCTGTAGCCGGGACACTCCCGCACACTGACAGCGACCGCGGCCAATCCGTGCACAGCGAAGGTGGGAGGACCGCCAATGAGCACCGGGGCGGGGCGTGGCCTTCTAGCCTGTGTGAGTGGAAGGTGTTGGAGGTGATCAGCCTGGCAGTGACAAGGGACGAGAAAGTGAAGGTGTCAGAGAGTGGTGTCACCCTGTGCCTGGACAGTCCCCACCTCTCCCTACACACCATGTGTGATCTCTAACCACTGCACATGACTCAGCACCTACCACACCATCACACTACTCCTTGATCCTTTCATTTCTACATTCTTTATGTAATTCAAAGGGCTAAAACCTGCAAAACCTAAAGAGTCTGCAATATTCTCCAACCTCTGCACATCCCACCCCTGAGCCCCTAAAAAGTGACCATACACCAATATCCAATCCATACCCCATATCAATCCATACCCCATATCAATCCATACTCCATATCAATCCATACTCCATATCAATCCATACACCAGGCAATCCATATCCCATACCAATCCATACACCATATCAATCCATACACCAGGCAATCCATATCACATATCAATCCATTCCATACCCCATACCAATCCATACACCATATCAATCCATACACCAGGCAATCCATATCACATATCAATCCATACACCATACCAATCCATACACCATATCAATCCATACACCATATCAATCCATACACCATATCAATCCATACCCCATATCAATCCATACCCCATACCAATCCATACCCCATACCAATCCATACACCATACCAATCCATACCCCATATCAATCCATACCCCATACCAATCCATACACCATACCAATCCATACCCCATATCAATCCATACACCATACCAATCCATACCCCATATCAATCCATACCCCATACCAATCATACACCATACACAATCCATACACCATATCAATCCATACACCATATCAATCCATACACCATACCAATCCATACACCATACCAATCCATACACCATATCAATCCATACCCCATATCAATCCATACCCCATACCAATCCATACACCATATCAATCCATACACCATATCAATCCATACACCATACCAATCCATACCCCATATCAATCCATACACCATACCAATCCATACACCAGGCAATCCATACCCCATATCAATCCATACCCCATACCAATCCATACCCCATATCAATCCATACCCCATACCAATCCATACACCATACCAATCCATACCCCATATCAATCCATACACCATACCAATCCATACACCATACCAATCCATACACCATATCAATCCATACACCATACCAATCCATACACCATATCAATCCATACCCCATATCAATCCATACCCCATACCAATCCATACACCATACCAATCCATACCCCATATCAATCCATACACCATACCAATCCATACACCATACCAATCCATACACCATATCAATCCATACACCATACCAATCCATACCCCATATCAATCCATACCCCATACCAATCCATACACCATACCAATCCATACCCCATATCAATCCATACACCATACCAATCCATACACCATACCAATCCATACCCCATATCAATCCATACACCATACCAATCCATACACCATACCAATCCATACACCATATCAATCCATACACCATACCAATCCATACCCCATATCAATCCATACCCCATATCAATCCATACACCATATCAATCCATACACCAGGCAATCCATATCACATATCAATCCATTCCATACCCCAAACCAATCCATACACCATATCAATCCATACACCAGGCAATCCATATCACATATCAATCCATACCCCATATCAATCCATACCCCATATCAATCCATACACCATATCAATCCATATCACATATCAATCCATACCATACCCCATATCAATCCATACCCCATACCAATCCATACACCATATCAATCTATACCCCATATCAATCCATACCCCATATCAATCCATACACCAGGCAATCCATATCACATATCAATCCATACCCCATACCAATCCATACACCATATCAATCCATACCCCATACCAATCCATACCCCATACCAATCCATACACCATATCAATCCATACACCATATCAATCCATATCACATATCAATCCATACCCCATATCAATCCATACACCATATCAATCCATACCCCAAATCAATCCATACACCATATCAATCCATACACCATATCAATCCATACACCATATCAATCCATACCCCATATCAATCCATATCACATATCAATCCATACACCATACCAATCCATACACCATATCAATCCATACACCATATCAATCCATACCCCATATCAATCCATACACCATACCAATCCATACCCCATATCAATCCATACCCCATACCAATCCATACACCAGGCAATCCATACACCATACCAATCCATACACCAGGCAATCCATACACCATACCAATCCATACACCATACCAATCCATACCCCATATCAATCCATACCCCATATCAATCCATACACCATACCAATCCATACCCCATACCAATCCATACCCCATATCAATCCATACACCATATCAATCCATACACCATATCAATCCATACACCAGGCAATCCATACACCATACCAATCCATACCCCATATCAATCCATACCCCATACCAATCCATACACCAGGCAATCCATACATCATACCAATCCATACCCCATATCAATCCATACACCATATCAATCCATACACCATACCAATCCATACCCCATATCAATCCATACCCCATATCAATCCATACACCATATCAATCCATACCCCATATCAATCCATACCCCATATCAATCCATACACCAGGCAATTCATATCCCATATCAATCCATACCCCATATAACAATACTGCTGTCCAATGGTGTCTCTATTGCTCCCTAAGACAGGAAGTGTGCTACTGGCCAGATCACCTGATAAAATCCATACACCATACCAATCCATACACCATACCAATCCATACACCATATCAATCCATACCCCATATCAATCCATACACCATATCAATCCATACACCATATCAATCCATACACCATATCAATCCATACCCCATATCAATCCATACACCATATCAATCCATACACCATATCAATCCATACACCATATCAATCCATACACCATATCAATCCATACACCATATCAATCCATACCCCATACTAGGGATGAGCCGAACACCCCCCGGTTCGGTTCGCACCAGAACCCGCGAACGGACCGAAAGTTCGCACGAACGTTAGAACCCCATTGACGTCTATGGGACTCGAACGTTCGAAATCAAAAGTGCTCATTTTAAAGGCTAATTTGCATGGTATTGTCCGAAAAAGGGTTTGGGGACCCGGGTCCTACCCCAGGGGACATGTATCAATGCAAAAAAAACTTTTAAAAACGGCCGTTTTTTCGGGAGCAGTGATTTTAATGATGCTTAAAGTAAAAAAAAAAAAGTGAAATATTCCTTTAAATATCGTACCTGGGGGGTGTCTATAGTATGCCTGTAAAGTGACGCGTGTTTCCCATGTTTAGAACAGTCCCTGCACCAAATGTCATTTTTAAAGGAAAAAATCTCATTTAAAACTGCTTGCGGGTTTAATGTCATGTCGGGTCATGGCAATATGGATGAAAATCAGTGAGACAAACGGCATGGGTACCCCCCCAGTCCATTACCAGGCCCTTTGGGTCCTGTATGGATATTAAGGGGAACCCCGCACCCAAATTAAAATAAGGAAAGGCCCTATATACTCTGAACAGCAGTATACAGGCGGTGCAAACAAGACAGGGACTGTAGGTTTGTTGTTAAGTAGAATCTCTTTGTAATTTTGAACGGGTACATTTTTAACGTGTTTAGCTCCAGCCAAAAAATCTTTTTTAAGCTTTTTGGAAAACATAGGGAAGGGTTATCACCCCTGTGACATTTGTTTTGCTGTCTTTCCTCCTCTTCAGAAGATTTCACCTCACTTTTTTGTCCCAATGAAAAATGTTTTTTGAAAATTTGGGTTTTTTTGTGGAACAAGGATTGGAAAGCATCAGTGGAAAGGAGAAATTGTTTTCCCATATTAACTCTTACAGGAGAGAATTTCCCTTCCTAGGGGTAGATTTCATCTCACTTCCTGTTGTCTCCTTCCGTTTGCAAGTAGGAGTCGTTTGTAAGTTAGATGTTTGAAAGTAGGGTCCTGCCCTATATACTCAGCAGAAATTTGGGCCTTAGGTGTTGCTGTGGCCACAACACTGTAAGCCCTCACAGGGCCCTGCTGTGAAATATTAGATCAAGAATTGTAATTACATGCCCCTGTTGAACAGGAGCTGAAAAATTAGGCCTTAGGCACTGGTGCTGGTGCCACAACACTGCAACCCCTCACAGACACTCTAGTTGGAACGCAGGAACGAGCCCTGCTGCAAAGTATTGCATCAAAAATTGTAATTACACGCCCCTGTTAGACAGGGGCAGAAAAATTGGTCCTTAGGCACTGGTGCTGGTGCCACAACACTGCAACCCCTCACAGACACTCTAGTTGGAACGCAGGAACGAGCCCTGCTGCAAAGTATTGCATCAAAAATTGTAATTACACGCCCCTGTTAGACAGGGGCAGAAAAATTGGGCCTTAGGCACTGGTGCTGGTGCCACAACACTGCAACCCCTCACAGACACTCTAGTTGGAATGCAGGAACGAGCCCTGCTGCAAAGTATTGCATCAAAAATTGTAATTACACGCCCCTGTTAGACAGGGGCAGAAAAATTGGGCCTTAGGCACTGGTGCTGGTGCCACAACACTGCAACCCCTCACAGACACTCTAGTTGGAATGCAGGAACGAGCCCTGCTGCAAAGTATTACATCAAAAATTGTAATTACACGCCCCTGTTAAACAGGGGCTGAAAAATTGTGCCTTAGGCACTGGTGGTGGCGCCCAGAACCAAAAATGTTCTTACAAGCTATCAGCGTGATGATTGAGGAGGAAGAGGATAATTACTCAGGGATAGTCACTCAGCATCAGCATAGGCAGTCTTTGAAGGGATCTGAAAAAAATTATTCAGTTACATCAGCATCAGGTGCTTGGTAGCTGGTGGTGATCCAAGACTGATTCATTTTTATGAAGGTCAGCCGATCGACCGAGTCAGTGGACAGACGCACCCTGTGATCGGTTACCACGCCTCCAGCAGCACTGAATGTGCGTTCCGAAAGAACGCTGGATGCAGGACAGGCCAGTAGCTCAATTGCATACTGTGCAAGCTCTGGCCAGTGATCCATCCTCAAGACCCAGTAACCCAGAGGATTTTCGGTGGGAAAGGTGTCCAAGTCTGATCTTGCCCCTAGGTATTCCTGCACCATGTAAAACAGACGCTGGCGATGGTTGCTGGAACCGATCATACCTTGGGGCTGCGGACCAAAAAATTGTCTGAACGCATCGGTCAGACGGCCACCTTCTCCACCGCTCCTTCTTTGACTGACCGAAGCCTCAGCAACACGTTGTCCAGAAACAGGAGTTTGTAACCTCCCAGTCTCTGGGAACGCGTTGCACAGACCTTTCTGCAAGGCCTCCCGAAGATGTTTCATCCTCTGCTCCCTCTGCGATGGCAAGATAAGGTCCGCAACCCTACCCTTGTAACGTGGATCAAGGAGGGTTGCCAGCCAGTATTGGTCCTTCTCCTTGATACCACGAATACGAGGATCCTTACGCAGGCTTTGCAGGATCAGGGAGGCCATGCAGCGTAGGTTTGCTGAGGCATTCGGTCCGGAGTCCTCTGGGTCACTAAGGACAACAACGTCTGCAGCCACCTCCTCCCAGCCACGTACAAGTCCATGTGTTCCTTGGGACTGATCCCTTAAAGACTGCTGATGCTGAGTGCCAGGCTCCACCTCCATACTGACACAATCTTCCTCCTCCTCCTCCTCGTCCTCTTCCTGTGTGATCGGCGGGCACGCAGGAACACTGTCTGGATAAAGGGGGCCTTGAGAGCTAAGGAAGTCCTCCTCTTCCTGCCTCTGTTCTGCCTCAAGTGCCCTGTCCATTATTCCACGCAGCGTGTGCTCCAACAGGTGGACAAGGGGGACAGTGTCACTGATGCATGCACTGTCAGTGCTCACCATCCTCGTGGCCTCCTCGAATGGTGACAGGACAGTGCATGCATCCCTGATCATGGCCCACTGGCGTGGGGAAAAAAAACCAAGGTCCCCTGACCCTGTCCTGGTGCCATAGTCGCACAGGTACTCATTGATGGCCCTCTGCTGCGTGTGCAGCCGCTGCAGCATGGCCAACGTTGAGTTCCACCTGGTGGGCATGTCACAGATTAGGCGGTTCTTGGGCAGGTTAAACTCCTTTTGGAGGTCCGTCAGCCGAGCACTGGCATTATATGACCGGCGGAAATGCACACAGACTTTCCTGGCCTGCCTCAGGACATCCTGTAAGCCCGGGTACCTGCCCAAGAACCGCTGCACCACCAAGTTAAGGACGTGAGCCAAACAGGGCACATGGGTCAGTTGTCCCTGTCGGAGGGCAGAGAGGAGGTTGGTGCCATTGTCGCAAACCACCATTCCTGCCTTAAGTTGGCGTGGCGTCAACCACCTCTGAACCTGCCCCTGCAGAGCTGACAGAACCTCTGCCCCAGTGTGGCTCCTGTCCCCCAAGCACACCAGCTCAAGCACCGCATGGCATCTTTTGGCCTGCGTATTTGCGTAGCCCCTTGAACGCCTACGGAGCACCGCTGGTTCCGAGGAAGAGGCCATGGAGGAAGAAGAAGAGGAGGGGGTGGAGGAGAGAGGTGTGTCACAATCAGCATTTTGGAGGCGTGGTGGCGGAACAACCTCCAACACTACTGCACCTTGTCCTGCATCCTTCCCAGCTGCCAGCAGAGTCACCCAATGCGCCGTGAAACTTAAGTAACGTCCCTGTCCATGCCTGCTGGACCATGAGTCAGCGGTAATATGCACCTTACCGCTGACCGCCCTGTCCAGCGAGGCATGGACATTGCCTTCCACATGCCGGTAGAGAGCCGGAATCGCCTTCCGTGAGAAAAAGTGGCGTTTGGGTACCTGCCACTGAGGAACCGCACATTCCACAAACTCACGGAAGGGGGCAGAGTCTACCAACTGAAAAGGCAGCAGTTGAAGTGCTAGCAATTTTGCCAAGCTAGCATTCAACCGCTGGGCATGTGGATGGCTGGGAGCAAACTTCTTTCGGCGGTGCAGCAGCTGGGGCAGGGAAATTTGCCTGGTACAATCTGACGTCGGTGTACCAAAAGCAGATTGCCCACAAGTACTTGGCTGTGACACACCTAATTCTACACCTTCATTCCTCTCACTGCAGGTCTCAGAGAGGACTGAAGGTCTAGTGGGGTTGGAAATCTCAGCTGATGAGGAGCAAGGAGAGATCCTCTTTGTTCTTTGGTGTGGGTCTTTTAGATATGCTTGCCAACGAACTGCATGGCAGGTCAACATATGTCTGGTCAAGCATGTGGTACCCAAGCGGGAGATGTTTTGGCCACGCGAGATACGCTTGAGACATATGTTGCAAATAGCAGCGGTGCGATCTGATGCACTCGTCTCAAAAAAGGCCCACACCAAAGAACTTTTTGAATAACGCGCAGAGACTGCAGCGCCCTGCACATGTGGAGCTTTGGGGTGTGATGCAGTCAATGTGCTGCCCTTAGGCTGGCCCCTGGAGGGCATCCTGCCTTGTTGGTGATGTGCCGCCTCCTCCTCCTCCTCCTCCTCCTCCTCTCTCCTATCAGGCACCCACGTTGAGTCAGTGACCTCATCATCCCCTCCCTCCTCATCACTGGAGCAAACCTGGCAGTATGCTGCAGCAGGGGGAGCATGACTGCCAGATTGCTGTCCTTCTTGGGCACACCCTCTGTCCGTGCTCATGTTACTGCCTTCATCGAGCTCAGTATCATCATCAGAGCCTTCCAAACGCTGGGCATCCTCCTGGAGCATGTACCCAACACTGTGGTCAAACAGTTCGAGGGAATCCTCAGGAGGACATGGTGGAGCTAGGGAAGGAGTCACTGATGACATTGAGCTGAGGGAAGAGGCCGCTGCTTTGCCAGACAAAGCACCCTGGGCATGGGTGAGAGAGGATGAGGAGGATGAGGACGGCTTGGTCATCCACTCGACCAAGTCTTCCGCATGTTGCGGCTCAACACGGCCAGCTGCCGAAAAAAAGGCCAAGCGTGTCCCATGGCCACGTGCTGATGAGGATGCACCGTCTCCACGACCAGCACTAGACACAGAGCCTGCTTGCCCTCTCTTATTGGCTTGTGACTGTCTGCCTCTCCTTCTTGGCCTTCCAGACATACTAATGGCCTGTAGCTGCACTAAGCTGGGATAGAACACCTGTAATTTTCTTCAGGTAGCTTTATATACTGTAACCAGACAAGCCTGCCTGTCAGTAGGAAGATAACAGGAACGGATCTAGCTGAACACTGTGAGCAGGACGCACTGCACTAAATGTAAATAGCAGGAACGGATCTAGATAAACACTGTGAGCAGGACGCACTGACTGCACTAAATGTAAATAGCAGGAACAGATCTAGCTGAACACTGTGAGCAGGACGCACTGACTGCACTAAATGTAAATAGCAGGAACGGATCTAGCTGAACACTGTGAGCAGGACGCACTGACTGCACTAAATGTAAATAGCAGGAACGGATCTAGCTGAACACTGTGAGCAGGACGCACTGCACTAAATGTAAATAGCAGGAACAGATCTAGCTGAACACTGTGAGCAGGACGCACTGCACTAAATGTAAATAGCAGGAACAGATCTAGCTGAACACTGTGAGCAGGACGCACTGCACTAAATGTAAATAGCAGGAACGGATCTAGCTGAACACTGTGAGCAGGACGCACTGCACTAAATGTAAATAGCAGGAACAGATCTAGCTGAAGACTGTGAGCAGGACGCACTGCACTAAATGTAAATAGCAGGAACAGATCTAGCTGAACACTGTGAGCAGGGCGCACTGCACTAAATGTAAATAGCAGGAACGGATCTAGCTGAACACTGTGAGCAGGACGCACTGACTGCACTAAATGTAAATAGCAGGAACGGATCTAGCTGAACACTGTGAGCAGGACGCACTGCACTAAATGTAAATAGCAGGAACAGATCTAGCTGAACACTGTGAGCAGGACGCACTGCACTAAATGTAAATAGCAGGAACGGATCTAGCTGAACACTGTGAGCAGGACGCACTGCACTAAATGTAAATAGCAGGAACAGATCTAGCTGAACACTGTGAGCAGGACGCACTGCACTAAATGTAAATAGCAGGAACAGATCTAGCTGAACACTGTGAGCAGGACGCACTGCACTAAATGCAAATAGCAGGAACGGATCTAGCTGAACACTGTGAGCAGGACGCACTTACTGCACTAAATGTAAATAGCAGGAACGGATCTAGCTGAACACTGTGAGCAGGACGCACTGCACTAAATGTAAATAGCAGGAACAGATCTAGCTGAACACTGTGAGCAGGATGCACTGCACTAAATGTAAATAGCAGGAACAGATCTAGCTGAACACTGTGAGCAGGACGCACTGCACTAAATGTAAATAGCAGGAACGGATCTAGCTGAACACTGTGAGCAGGACGCACTGCACTAAATGTAAATAGCAGGAACAGATCTAGCTGAACACTGTGAGCAGGACGCACTGCACTAAATGTAAATAGCAGGAACGGATCTAGCTGAACACTGTGAGCAGGACGCACTGACTGCACTAAATGTAAATAGCAGGAATGGATCTAGCTGAACACTGTGAGCAGGACGCACTGCACTAAATGTAAATAGCAGGAACAGATCTAGCCTAATCTATCTAACTCAAATCAAATGACACTGTCTGTCTCTCTCTCTATCAGCACACCGGAACACACTACACAGGGCCGCCGTGCAGGCGGCCTTATATAGTGTGGGGCGTGTACTAAATCCCCTGAGCCATAATTGGCCAAAGCCACCCTGGCTTTGGCCAATTACAGCTCTCTCTACTGACGGCGCTGTGATTGGCCAAGCATGCGGGTCATAGTGCATGCTTGGCCAATCATCAGCCAGCAATGCACTGCGATGCCGCAGTGAATTATGGGCCGTGACGCGCCACACGAATTTGGCGCGAACGGCCCATAACGTTCGCAATTCGACGGACGGTCGAACAGCCGATGTTCGAGTCGAACATGGGTTCGACTCGAACACGAAGCTCATCCCTACCCCATACCAATCCATACACCATATCAATCCATACCCCATATCAATCCATACCCCATACCAATCCATACACCATATCAATCCATACACCATATCAATCCATACACCATATCAATCCATACCCCATACCAATCCATACACCATATCAATCCATACACCATATCAATCCATACACCATACCAATCCATACACCATATCAATCCATACACCATATCAATCCATACACCAGGCAATCCATACCCCATATCAATCCATACACCATATCAATCCATACCCCATATCAATCCATACCCCATATCAATCCATACACCATATCAATCCATACACCATATCAATCCATACACCATACCAATCCATACACCATATCAATCCATACACCCTACCAATCCATACACCATATCAATCCATACACCATATCAATCCATACACCAGGCAATCCATACCCCATATCAATCCATACACTATATCAATCCATACCCCATATCAATCCATACACCATATCAATCCATACACCCTACCAATCCATACACCATATCAATCCATACACCATATCAATCCATACACCAGGCAATCCATACCCCATATCAATCCATACACCATATCAATCCATACCCCATACCAATCCATACACCATATCAATCCATACACCATACCAATCCATACACCATATCAATCCATACACCATATCAATCCATACACCAGGCAATCCATACCCCATATCAATCCATACACCATATCAATCCATACCCCATATCAATCCATACCCCATACCAATCCATACACCATATCAATCCATACACCATATCAATCCATACCCCATATCAATCCATACCCCATACCAATCCATACACCATATCAATCCATACACCATACCAATCCATACACCATATCAATCCATACACCATATCAATCCATACACCAGGCAATCCATACCCCATATCAATCCATACACCATATCAATCCATACCCCATATCAATCCATACCCCATATCAATCCATACACCATATCAATCCATACACCATATCAATCCATACCCCATACCAATCCATACACCATATCAATCCATACACCCTACCAATCCATACCCCATATCAATCCATACCCCATACCAATCCATACACCATATCAATCCATACACCATATCAATCCATACACCATATCAATCCATACACCATATCAATCCATACCCCATATCAATCCATACACCATATCAATTCATACCCCATATCAATCCATACACCATATCAATCCATACACCAGGCAATCCATACACCATACCAATCCATACACCAGGCAATCCATACACCATACCAATCCATACACCATATCAATCCATACCCCATATCAATCCATACACCATATCAATCCATACCCCATATCAATCCATACACCATATCAATCCATACACCAGGCAATCCATACACCATACCAATCCATACACCAGGCAATCCATACACCATACCAATCCATACACCATATCAATCCATACCCCATACCAATCCATACCCCATATCAATCCATACCCCATATCAATCCATATCACATATCAATCCATACACCATACCAATCCATACACCAGGCAATCCATACATCATACCAATCCATACCCCATATCAATCCATACACCATACCAATCCATACCCCATATCAATCCATACCCCATATCAATCCATATCACATATCAATCCATACACCATACCAATCCATACACCATATCAATCCATACACCATATCAGTCCATACACCATATCAATCCATACCCCATATCAATCCATACACCAGGCAATTCATATCCCATATCAATCCATACCCCATATAACAATACTGCTGTCCAATGGTGTCTCTATTGCTCCCTAAGACAGGAAGTGTGCTACTGGCCAGATCACCTGATAAAAAAAAAGAAGAAAAATAAGAAAACAAATTCAGTTTAAATTGTTTTAACCAAGCTGGTCCAGATGAAAAATGTCCTTCACTAAGACATGTAGCAGCTCTTAGCACTGTATGAACTGTGCTGTATGTAGACTTATACAGTATACATTATGTGTTCTGGCAATGGGATGGAGACTTCTCTTCCAACACCCGGAACAAAATCGAGTTGGGCTGAGTGCTGCTCAGCCATTCACAGGAAGCTTTGTATTTTCTGAATGAACATAACGTGTGAACCAAACTGGCTTTCGATGGAACCAGTTCACATATATGCGGTGCAGCGGCAGTGCGAATTCACTGCAAATTTAAAAAGAGTCCTGTGTGTTTTCTGAGCACTGCGTTGCGATTCATACGTGAATTCCAGGCTCATTGCCTTCTATGAGAATGCATCTGAATTGCACATCTCATCAGTTTTGAACACAAATTAAATGAGAAAAAAAAACAGCGTCACGGCAAAATAAAAAAAAAGGGGGAGTCTCCCCCTTAATCCATACCAGACCCTTATCCGAGCATGCAGCCTGGCAGGTCAGGAAAGGGGGGGAGGAGCTCGGCCCCCCTCCAGAACCATACCAGGGCACCTGGGAGGTGCTTTGGGGCAGGGGGGGGGGGGTAGAGGTCTCTTCCCCACAACCCTGGCCGCTGGTTGTCGGGATCTATAGGCAGGGGGCTTATCGGAATCTAGAAGCCCCCTTTAACAAAGGGGCTCCCAGATCCTTCCCCCTCCCCTATGTGAATGAGTATGGGGTACAAAAAAGTGTCAAAAAGCAAGAGAGCAGAGACAGTTTTTGACAATTCCTTTATTTAAAGAAAAAAAAACAAAAACAATGTCCCCCAGGGTAGATCCAGCATCAATCACGATACATGCCGCCACCGACCTAAAAAGAAAAATAGCCCTGCAACCGCTGCTGGCTCTTGCCGTCTGCCCGCTCTGCCATCTGACAGATCTGAAATAGCTAATATGTGGGCACCACCCAGCGATGTGCATGTTGGGTCGATGATGTCGCAGGGGATGGGGTCACCCGGTGACATCGTTGGGTGGCCCCGCCCATTAGCTATTTAAGAACTGTCAGGCGGCGGAGCAGGCAGATGGCAGGAACCGGCAACGGGTGTTGAGCTTTTTTATTTTATTTCGGGTTTGTCGTCTGCGTTTTTTGTGTTTTTTTTAACAAGGATTTGGCAAAAAATGTTTTTGTGTTTTTATTTCTTTTTGAGACTTTTTTTGGTGAATGAGAAGGGGTACAATGTACCCATACTTATTCACATAGGAGGGGGGCAGGATCTGGGTGCCCCCTTGTTAACCACTTGCCGACCACAATACATATATATATATACATTGCGGTTTGCAAGCGGCTTACCGGGATTATGGCTGAAGATATCATTTTTTAAGGCAACAGCTGGCTTTCTCATGAAAGAATACCGAGCAGCTATTGAGCTGCTGGAATGCTTTCAGAAGTGGACTTCCCCCCTCCTGCTGGTATTTCTCGGGCTTACCTGTTTCCCCTGGTTTGCCTGAGAAACGATCCAACAGTGCGGCCAGCTGCTTCCATAGGCAATCAAAGAGTAGATCCTCTATGGCCTTGGAGGACCAGAGCGAGGCCCTGACATCACTTCTGGTCCAGACTGGAAGCAAATCATTTTTATTTTTTTTTATCTTTTGCTTTTAAAGGTAAAGAAGAGATTTGGAGTCTTTTTGACCCTAGAACTCACCATAAAGAGGACCTGCCATTCTTTTTTCTTTTACAAGGGATATTTACAATCCTTGTAATAGGAATAAAAGTGATTAAAAAAAAAAATTAAAGGGACAGTGTAAAAAAAAAGTAAAATTAATAATAAAAAAAGAAGGGAACGCATATGTAATGCCGCGTACACATGGTCAGACTTTTCATCTACAAAAGTCCGACGGACGCCGACGGACTAAAGCCGGCTGACAATCCGATCGTGTGTGGGCTTCCCCGGACTTTCAGCTGACTTTTCCAGCCGCAAATCTGACTGACTTTAGATTTGGAACATGCCTCAAATCTTTACGTCGTAACTACGCTGGACCCAGAAATCCGCTCGTCTGTGTGCTAGTCCGACGGACAAAAACCCACACTAGGGCAGCTATTGGCTACTGGCTATCAACTTCCTTATTTTAGTCTGGTGTACGTCATCACGTACGAATCCGTCAGACTTTTGTGTGATCGTATGTAGGCAAGTCCGTTTGTTAGAAAGTCTGCCGCAAGTCCGCCAAAAGTCCGCCAAAAGTCCGTCGAAAGTCTGTCGGACGGGCTGTCGGACTTTTGTAGCCGGAAAGTCCGACCGTGTGTACGCGGCATAAGTCAAGCACTCATATGGAAACGGTGGAGCACCACGCATGTGAGGTATCGCCGTAAACGTTAGAGTGAGAGCAATAATTCTAGTGCTAGACCTCCTCTGTAACTCTAAACAGGTAACCTGTAAAGGTGTTTAAAACATCGCTCATGGAGATTTTTAAATACCGTAGCTTGTCAACATTCCACAAGCGTGCGCAATTTTAAAGAGTGACATATCTATTTACTCAGTGTACCATCATCTTTCACATTTTACAAAAAAAATTGGGGTACATATTGTGTTTTGTTTTTTTTTTTCAATTCATAAATATGTATTTTTTTCAAAATAAATGCCATGTGAAAAACCGCTGCGCAAATACCATGTGGCATATAAAAATTGCAACAATCATCATTTTATTTCCCAGGGTCTCCGTTAAATTTCTTTTATAATGTTTGGGGGTTCTAAGTAATTTTATAGCAAAAAATACAGATTTTTAATTTACTTTAGTGGTTAAAGCGGGCTTCCAAATTCCGATAATCCCCCTGCCCCCAAAACCCCACAACCACCGGCCAGAGTTGTGGGGGTGTGGCCCTTGTCCCCATTAACATGGGGACAAGATGCTTTGGGGTTGGGGCAGAGCCTCCAGGCCTGCCAGGCTGCATGCTCGGACAGAGTTCTGGTATGGATTTTGGGGAGGACCCCACACAATTTTTTTTTTTTTAAATCTTGGCATGGGGGTTCCACTCAAAATCCATACTAGACCTAAGGGTCTGGTATGGATTTTGGGGGAGGGTGAACCCACACCATTTTTTAAAAAAAAATTGGCATTGGGTTCCTCTTAAAATCCATACCAGGCCCTTTTGGGTCTGGTGTGGATTTTAAGAAGAACCCAATGCCCAAATTTTTTTTAGATTGATTAGATTTTTTATTGCTGGCTATGTTTTTTTTTACATTCAGCTGTCAGGGGAAACCCTACTAACAGCGGATGAGTCATCCATTGTTAAGGATGTGGCACCCAGCTTCCCGGCCCCCTCCTTAACAACCAGCTATTGTTAAAGATGCCGGTGGCCGCTGGCTCCAAAAATTTGCATCTGAACCATATCTAAATATGTTTTTTTTTTTATCCAAAGAAAAAGTTTATTGAAGTAGACATATACATACATACCAAGGCTTCACACAAAATCAAGTACAAGTCACAGTATTCTTTCTTATTTTGCAGTCTGCGTATACAGCAGTATCATGGGCATGGTACAGTTAGAAATACATCTCTGACAACCTGGTCTTTTACCTTCCCAGAGTCTAATGCCGCGTACACACGGTCGGACTTTCCGGCATACTTGGTCCGGCGGACCAGAGTGTGCTGGACAATCCGCCCGTGTGTAGGCTCCGGCGGACTTTTTCCCAAAAGCCCGCCGGACCTAGATTTGAAACAAGTTTTAAATCTTTCCATCGGACTCAGTTTCGGGCGGAAAGTCTGCTCGTCTGTGTGCTGGTCCGACGGAAAGCCCGCTCGTGTGTATGCTGGTCCAACGGACCAGATACGACGCAAGGGCAGGGTATTGCATCTCGCGCTCGCTGCAATAGGAAAAACAACTTTTCCTATTGTGGCGAGTGCGGGGCATACCAGGCCCTTAGGTCTGGTATGGATTATATAGGGAACCCCGTACGCCGAAAAAACGGCGTGGGTTCCCCCCTAAAATCCATACCAGACCCTGATCCGAGCACGCAGCCTGGTCGGTCAGGAAAGGGGGTGGGGACGAGCGAGTGCCCCCCCTCCTGAACCGTACCAGGCCGCATGCCCTCAACATGGGGGGTGGGTGCTTTGGGGGAGGGGGCGCCCTGCAGGGCCCCCCCCACCCCAAAGCACCTTGTCCCCATGTTGATGAGGACAAGGGCCTCTTCCCGACAACCCTGGCCGTTGGTTGTCGGGGTCTGCGGGCGGGGGGCTTATCGGAATCCGGGAGCCCCCTTTAATAAGATCCCGGCCCCCCACCCTATGTGAATGAGTATGGGGTACATGGTACCCCTACCCATTCACCTAGGGAAAAAGTGTAAATAATAAAACACTACACAGGCTTTTAAAATATTTTATTAAACAGCTGGGGGGGGTCTTCTTCCGGCTTCGGGGGGTTCTTCTCCGTTCACTTCTCCCGGTGTTCCAGTTCTTTGGCCGGCTCCTCCGCTGTCTTCAAGTAGCTCTCTTGCCAGCGGAGGTCCGGACTTCTGGGCTTCTGGGCTTCTGGGCTTCTTGTCTTCTCTTCTCTTCTCCAGGTTTTGACACGACGCTCTCTCCGGCTGGACTGCTCTCTGAGGGCTGCGTTGTGACTTATATAGGCGGAGACCCCGTCCCCTTTTGATGTCACAGTCCCTGGGCATGCTGGGACTGTGACATCAAAAGGGGGCGGGGTCTCCGCCTATATAAGTCACAACGCAGCCCTCAGAGAGCAGTCCAGCCGGAGAGAGCGTCGTGTCAACATCTGGAGAAGAGAAGACAAGAAGACCAGAAGCCCAGAAGTCCGGACCTCCGCTGGCAAGAGAGCAACCTCAAGACAGCGGAGGAGCCGGCCGAAGAAGTGGAACACCGGGAGAAGAGAGCGGAGAAGAACCAACCGGACGCCGGGAGAAGATGAACCGGAGGGACCCCCCAAAGCCGGAAGAAGACACCCGAAGCCGGAAGAAGACCCCCCCCCGGAGCTGTTTAATAAAATATTTTAAAAGCCTGTGTAGTGTTTTATTATTTACACTTTTTCTCTAGGTGAATGGGTAGGGGTACCATGTACCCCATACTCATTCACATAGGGTGGGGGGCCGGGATCTGGGGGCCCCCTTATTAAATGGGCCCCCCGCCCGCAGACCCCGACAACCAACGGCCAGGGTTGTCGGGAAGAGGCCCTTGTCCTCATCAACATGGGGACAAGGTGCTTTGGGGTGGGGGGGCCCGCAGGGCGCCCCCCTCCCCCAAAGCACCCACCCCCCATGTTGAGGGCATGCGGCCTGGTACGGTTCAGGAGTGGGGGCGCTCGCTCGTCCCCACCCCCTTTCCTGACCGGCCAGGCTGCGTGCTCGGATCGGGGTCTGGTATGGATTTTAGGGGGGACCCCTCGCCGTTTTTTCGGTTTAGGGGGGGTTCCCTTTATAATCCATACCAGACCTAAGGGCCTGGTATGACCCGCGACGGGGCTCGCAAGGTGTCAATCTCGCCGATAAAAGCGGCAAGATTGACATCCTTTTCTAGTCCCGTCGCACCTCAGTCACGGTCAAAATGAACGGACTTGTCCGTGTGTGGGCAAGTCCGTTCATTCTGAAAGTCCGCCGTAACTCCGGCGAAAGTCCGTCGGAAAGACGGGCGGACTCAGCCCGCCGCAATAGTCCGGGCGTGTGTGGGCAAGTCCGTCCGTTTTAAAGTCCGGCGCACCTGGCGGACAAATCCGTCAAAAAGTGTGCCGGACCAAGTAGGACAGAAAGTCCGACCGTATGTAAGGGGCATAACTTGTATTGCTTTACCCAGAATCTCTAATCCAGTGTTCTATTGATTTGTCTCACCCAGCATTTATACCCAACAGTCTACCCATTAACAGGTCCATCGGGGCTAGCCCCGGTACATCCAGCCATGGGCCCCAAAGTTTCTCAAACTTCTAGGAGCATCCTCTATGCTGGTATATGACCTTTTCCTTTCAGAGCATTTCTCCCACTGCATTAAGCCACTCTTTAACAGCGGGTGGGTCCTCCGATTTCCAGTTTGTCATTTTTAGCTTATGCACCAAAAATAGGGATCGGGTAACAGTCACCCTGATGCCTTCTTCCCATTCAAGTTCCTCTAGTACATTGAGTAAACAGTGTTTTGGATTTGTAGGCATAGATACCCGAAATACCCTGTTTATGGTGTCCACCACCCCCTTCCTATAAGGGTGGGGTTTTGGGCACCTCCACAGTAGCTGGATCAGGTCTCCATGGTCTCTTTTGCATCTGGTGCATAGTGGGGTGGGTCGGAGACCCATAATATACATTCTGTGGGGGGTATAATACACTCTCAGTAGAATATATAGTTGCGTTAATCTCTGCGATACAATTAGTGAACAGGTAGGTACCGCCTGTAGAGCCTCTTCCCACTGATCACCATCCATCGGACCTACACCTCCCTCCTACTCTTCCTCCCTCTTAGCCAGCATTCGCAGGGGGTGTTTACTCAGGGAGTTCTGTAATAGCATACTGTAGCATTGCGATATAAATCCCTTGGTATTAGCAGCTCCTCTGATCAAATTGAATAGTTGGGTTGGTGTAGGAGACCATTCCGAGGATCTGCTCTGAGCTGTTACTTCATGTTTTAAATGCATATGATAAAATCACATGGATTGCGGTAATATCCATATATGGTTAGTTGAACCGCTGAAGAGCTGCTTTGGAAATCCGTAGTGAAAATGGAGGGGAAATTCGCACCGGACATGTGTGAACCTATCCTTAAATAATAGGATGCACTAAGCTCTACCCTGGCGCTGGCCTATAGCAAACATTCATGTTCCAGCATTTGTCGTCTGTAAACAGAACCTAAAGGAGGCTCCTAACCTCCTCCATCCAAACAGCAGATGGAACTTTCATCCAAGTGCAGATTTATATAAATAATACGAAGTTCTCTGTCTGTGTGAAGTACGAAGTTCTAAAATCAGTCACCATTGTAGTATGATCTCACTTCAGTTACTTAGAACATCACACTTTAAATTTTCATTTTATTTAATTTTAATTATCTGTTTCCTTTAAAGTCATGTGAAGGCTTTTACATAAAAGTGTCACAATAATGTTTTATATATTCTATAAGATACAGTCTGACCTGTTTAAAAGATACTTTGCTTGCTGGAACTAGAATAGTCACTAAAAATAAATGGGTGAAGACACAGTTCATCTCAAAATACAAAGCTATACGATCTCTGTTATAGGTAGGAGCACATTTGCCATAAGGCACTCATGGATCTACACTATATTACCAAAAGTATTGGGACACCTGCCTTTACACGCACATGAAATTTAATGGCATCCCAGTCTGTCAGTCCATAGAGCTCAATATTGAGTTGGCCCACTCTTTGCAGCTATAACAGCTTCAACTCTTCTGGGAAGACTGTCCATAAGGTTCAGAAATGTGTCTATGGGAATGTTTGACCATTCTTCCAGAAGCGCATTTGTGAGGTCAGGCACTGATGTGGACGAGAAGGCCTGTCTCACAGTCTCTGCTTTAATTCATCCCAAAGGTGTTCTGTCAGGTTGAGGTCAGGACTCTAGGCAGGCCAGTCAAGTTCCTCCACCCAAACTCTCTCATCCATGTCTTTATGGACCTTGCTTTGTGCAATGGTCCAAATCATTTGGTGAAGGGGGGATTATGGTGTGGGGTTGTTTTTCAGGGGTTGGCCTTGGCCACTTAGTTCCAGTGAAGGAAAATCTTAAAGCATCAGCATACTAAGACATTTTGAACAATTTCAAGCTCCCAACTTTGGAGATGGCCCCTTCCTGTTCCAACATGACTGCGCACCAATGCAAAAACAAGGTGCATAAAGATATGGATGAGCGAGTTTGGGGTGGAGAAACTTGACTGGCCTGCACTAAAGCAGCAGAGTAAAGCTGGCTATACACTACTAGAATTTGTTTGAAAAATTGTGGGGTCAAATCAATCTTCATTTTTGAACTGCAGTGATGTTCATTCGGTAAAGTTCATTTGTTTCAAAAGCAAACAAAATTTTGAAGTACTTTCGAACAACATTTGTGAAATCATCGAATGTACTGAGAATTTTTCATACAACATTTCTTAAAATCTACTAATGTATGGTCAGCTTAGGAGGGGATAACATTGTTCATGTTTAGTAATTTCCACTTTTATTTGCTTCATTTAGACACCTCTGCAAGGAATAAAGGAACTGCTAAAAGGGTGTCATTGGGTCAACAAATTTAGTTATATGATAAGGCCAATAAAGTCTTCCAAACAAGAAGAGAAGGAAGAGGAGGGACATATACATAAAACATTTTTTCAACGTATATTTATAGCTATATATATATTTCTCGCTATTAAGGACATTTTTTTGAATTTTTTGGACACGTTTAAGAGCTCTACTGTGTTTTATATTATATATACACTGTTATTTATTTATGTTTTTCACCTTTTGTTATGTTTATGATATTTAAGTAGCAGCACTACCATTAGGCATTTTGGCATTCTAAAGCCCATTGCTTTTGTTATACATACTGTATATGTGGATAAATATACCAGGTTTAGTATAACATTTAGGACAGGTAGCATCCACAGTATTATAAATGGTATAGAGATGCTGTGATGAGCAATATACCCTATGCAAAATCTTTAGCTGCACCCATCTGCTCTGGTGAAAGACATCGGACAGTTGAAGGATAATTAAGTATCGTGGCGTTTAGTTCCGCTTTAGTGCTTATAAATTGTTAGCTGGAGTTCAGCTTTAATTTGCTAGGCAAGTCCATCTAAATCTGCTAGTGTACCTAACACTACCCTCTCCCCAGATTGACAATACTGCTGACCAAAGGTGTCACCATTGCTTCTCCATCCAGGGTGGAGACACCCTAATGCCGCATACACACGATCGGAATTTCCGACGGGAAATGTTCGATGTGAGCTTGTTGTCAGAAAGTCTGACTGTGTGTATGCTCCATCGAACATTTGCTGTCGAAATTTCCGCACACAAATGTTTGAGAGCAGGTTCTCAAATTTCCCGACAACAAAACTTGTTGTCGGAAAGTCCGTCGCACAAAAGTTCACACATGCTCTGAATCATGCAGAAGGCTATTGAACTGGTTATTGAACTTCCTTTTTCTCGGCTCATCGTACGTGTTGTACGTCACCGCACTCTTGACGTTCGGAATTTCTGACAACATTTGTGTGACCGTGTGTATGCAAGACAAGTTTGAGCCAACATCCTTCGGAAAAAAATCTACGGTTTTGTTGTTGGAAAATCCTATCCTGTGTACAGGGCATAAGACTGGAAGTGTGTTACTGGGAAGATCACCAGGTAAAAATAAAGAAGAAGTTACATAGTTACATAGTAGGTAGGTTTGAATGAAGACAATAATCAATCCAGTTCAACCTGTGAAGGTGTACGTGTGTCAGTGTCGATAATCATTTCCCATATCCCTGTATGTTGTATTCTTTAACCACTTAAGACCCGGACCATTTGGGCGGTCAAAGACCAGGGCACTTTTTGCGATTTGGCACTGCGTCGCTTTAACTGACAATTGTGCGGTCATGCGACGTGGCTCCCAAACAAAATTGACGTCCTTTTTTCCCCACAAATAGAGCTTTCTTTTGTTGATATTTGATCACCTCTGAGGTTTTTATTTTTTGCGCTATAAACAAAAAAAGAGCGCCAATTTTGAAAAAAAAGCAATATTTTTTACTTTTTGCTATAATAAATATCCCCCCAAAATATAAAAAAAACACATTTTTTCCTCAGTTTAGGCTGATACGTATTCTTCTACATATTTTTGGTAAAAAAAAATGGTAATAAGCGTATATTGATTGGTTTGCGCAAAATTGATAGGATCTAAAAAATAGGGGATAGCTTTATGGCTATTTTATTATTAATTTTTTTTTTTTACTAGTAATGGCGGTGATCAGCGATTTTTATCGGGACTGTGACATTATGTCGGACAATTTTGACACATTTTTGGGACCATTGGCATTTTTACAGCGATCAGTACTATAAAATTGCATTGACTACTGTAAAAATGTCACTGGCAGTGAAGGGGTTAACCACTAGGGGGCAGTGAAGGGGTTAAGTGTGTTCTAGTGTGTGTTCTAACTGAAGGGGGGAGGGGACTATGTAGGGGAGATGACAGATTGCTGTTCATACTCTGTATGAACAGACGATCTGTCTGTTCTCCCCTCAGAGAACTTGAAACTGTGTGTTTACACACACAGATCCCGGTTCACCGTGTGCCCTGAGCGATCGCGGGAGCCCAGCGCTGATCACAACCACCGGGCACTCGCATCGGCTCTGTGGGCGAGCAGAGGGCGCACACGCGCGCCTCCAGCAGCATGCATGCGCCCCCTAGTGGCCGTCTATGGTACCGAAGTACCATGACGGCGATTCGCGCAGTCAAGCCATGTTGCATAACTGCGGCAGCTGGTCGGCAAGCGGTTAAGATGCACTTTAAAGTGGAAGTAAACTCCCATACATGAATTTTACCTATAGGTAGGCCTGTAATAAGGCTTACTTATAGGTACTGTAAATATCTCCTAAACGTGCACCGTTTAGAAGATGTTTACTGTACATGCAGCCAGTGACATCACCGAAACATGCGCTCTAAAATAACGGACACCTGGGCTTTTCCTTCTGAGTTCTGTGCCGTAAACGGCAACTCCCACGCTCATGCGCAGGAGTGACGTCATCGCAGCTCCAGCCACTCACACAGCCAGAGTCTGCGAACCTGGAAGGAAGACGGGTGTAGATGGAAGCTCCGTCAGCGGTGACAGCTTGCTGCTGGAAGGGCTTTGTTCTAAGGTAAGTTTCACATAATGTGCTGGTATGCGATACTAGCACATTATAACTTTGCCTTGCAGGTTAAAAAAAAAAAATTGCCGGTGGTATATTTACCGCTTTAAGGATTGGTGACCTGCAACATATTTTGTTTCTGGGTTAAATAACGCTTTAAGGGTTTGTTCACACCATATCTGTTAATCTGAGTTAGACCTCTTTTACACTGACAACGAGTCACGTTAGCGGTAAAGTGCCGCTATTTTAGCAGCGACTTACCATCGTTTTAGCGGTGCTTTTTGGCCGATAGCAGGGCGCTTTTAACCCCGCTAGCGGCAGAATAAAGGGTTAATAGTGTCCGAAAAGCGAACCTGCCGAAGTGCTTTGCAGGCACTTCGCGAGCGCTGCTCATTTATTTCAATACCCCGCTATACACCACTTCTTCACCACCCCAAAGACGCTGCTTGCAGGACTTTTTCTAACGTCCTGCAAGCGCACCGTCCCAGTGTGAAAGCCCTCGGCTCTCACACTGAGGCTGCAGGGGAGGCGGTTTTCAGGCACTTTACAGGCGCTATTTTTAGCCCAAAAGCGCCTGAAAAACGCCCCAGTGTGAAAGGGGACTTATAGGGCGTACACACGGTCGGACTTTGTTCGGACATTCCGACAACAAAATCCTAGGATTTTTTCAGACGGATGTTGGCTCAAACTTGTTTTGTCTACACACGGTCGCACAAAGTTGTCGGAAAATCCGATCGTTCTAAACGCGGTGACGTAAAACACGTACGTCGGGACTATAAACAGGGCAGTGGCCAATAGCTTTCATCTCTTTATTTATTCTGAGCATGCGTGGCACTTTGTCCGTCGGATTTGTGTACACACGATCGGAATTTCCGACAACGGATTTTGTTGTCGGAAAATTTTATCTCCTGCTCTCCAACTTTGTATGTCGGAAAATCCGATGGAAAATGTCCGATGGAGCCCACACACGGTCGGAATTTCTGACAACACGCTCCGATCGGACATTTTCCTTCGGAAAATCCGACCGTGTGTACGGGGCATTAGTCTGCATCAGCATAAGGACACATAGAAAACATTGATTTCTATGTGCTTTGTTCACACCATAATTCTTTGTTGAAGAGTGGTAAAAATATACTGCATATCACCGCACTGCAGTGTGCATAGACTTGAATGAAGTGTCACTTTGTGTCACTTCAATAAAGTTGAATTTTTTTTTTTTTCAAAAAGTAAGCAGTGCCATTCGTTAAAACGATGTATTGCACCAGCCCTCGCGACCCCTACACATTGTACACCAGTCCAACGCACCCACGTTTTAGTGTGTGAAGGAGCCCTAAGGGAGTGAAGTGGGCAGGGTAGCTGAGAGTCATGTCTTAACAATAGCTATGCGTCTTTACTCTAGATAAAAGTAATAAAAACAAAGCAAGGAGAAGTAAAATAAATGCCAAGTGCATAGCATCATGAATTTTTTATATTTCAAGGCAAGAAAAATATTTAGTATGAGTAATCTCCTTCAACATAACAATCAGTCTTCTGTACTGCCTACTATACTCTACAACATAAGACACAGCACTAATTGCTCTATGTACTTAAACTGCCAATATACAGCGCCTTGAAAAAGTATTCATACCCCTTGAAATTTTCCACATTTTGTCATGTTACAACCAAAAACGTAAATGTATTTTATTGGGATTTTATGTGATAGACCAACACAAAGTGGCACATAATTGTGAAGTGGAAGGAAAATGATAAATGGTTTTCAAAATTTTTGACAAATAAATATGTGAAAAGTGTGGCGTGTATTTGTATTCAGCCCCTCTGAGTAGAAACACCTTTCGATGCAATTACAGCTGCAAGTCTTTTTGGGGATGTCTCTACCAGCTTTGCACATCTAGAGAGTGAAATTGTTGCCCATTCTTCTTTGCAAAATAGCTCAAACTCTGTCAGATTGGATGAAGAGTGTCTGTGATCAGCAATTTTCAAGTCTTGCCACAGATTCTCAATTGGATTTAGGTCTGGACTTTGACTGGGCCATTCTAACACATGAATATGCTTTGATCTAAACCATTCCATTGTAGCTCTGGCTGTATGTTTAGGGTCGTTGTCCTGCTGGAAGGTGAATCTTCGCTCCAGTCTCAAGTCTTTTGCAGACTCTAACTGGTTTTATTTTAAGATTACCCTGTATTTGGCTCCATCCATCTTCTCAAAAACTCTGACCAGCTTCCCTGTCCCTGCTGAAGAAAATCATCCCCACAACATGATGCTGCCACCACCATGTTTCACGGTGGGGATGGTGTGTTCAGGGTGATGTGCAGTGTTAGTTTTCCGCCACACATAACATTTTGCTTTTAGGCCAAAAAGTGCAATTTTGGTCTCATCTGACCATAGCACCTCCTTCCACATGTTTTCTGTGTCCCCCACATGGCTTCTCGCGAACTCCAAACGGGACTTCTTATGGCCTTCTTTTAAAAATGTTTTTTTTTTTATTCTTGCCACTCTTCCATAAAGGCTATATTTGTGGAGTGCACGACTAATAGTTGTCCTGTGGACAGATTCTCCCACCTGAGCTGTGGATCTCTGCAGCTCCTCCAGAGTTTCCATGGGCCTCTTGGCTGCTTCTATGATTAATGCTCTCCTTGCCCGGCCTATCAGTTCAGTTGGATGGGCATGTCTTGGTAGCTTTGCAATGTGCCATACTCTTTCCATTTTTGGATAATGGATTGAACAGTGCTCCGTGAGATGTTCAAAGCTTGGGATATTTTTTTATAACCTAACCCTGCTTTAAACTTCTCCACAAGTTTATCCCCAACCTGTATGGCGTGTTCCTTGGCCTTCATGATGCTGTTTGTTCACTAAAGTTCTCTAACAAACACCTGAGGGCTTTACAGAACAGCTGTATTTATACTGAGAATACATTTCACAGAGGTGGACTCTATTTACTTATTAGGTAACTTCGAAAGGCAATTGGTTCCACTAGATTTTAGTTAGGGGTACCAGAGTAAAGGGGGCTGAATACAAATGCATGCCACACTTTTCAGATATTTATTTCTAAAAAAATTTGAAAATCATTTATCATTTTCCTTCCACTTCACAATGATGTGCCACTTTGTGTTGGTCTATTACATAAAATTCCAATAAAATACATTTAAGTTTTTGGTTGCAACATGACAAAATGTGGCAAATTTCATGGGTATGAATACTTTTTCAAGGCCTTGTAGAACTTCAATATCATTTTAGAAAAACAACTTCACTTTTTCTACAAAAAAAATGTTTACTTTATATATAACAATTTAGTAAAAACCTAAGAGGGGTTCTAATCTTTCCTACTGTATGAAAAAAATATTTTTCAGCTGAACATTCTCTACCTCGGCCATTTGGAACCTTCCTTCTTTTATTATGGGACAGACTAACTAAAACGTATAAATTTAAATCCCCTCATACCCCCTTGGCGCCGTTGTTTCAAAATCCAACATTCACCCTGGGGCTCGATCCTCAACTATTTAACTGGTGGACCAATAAGGGCTTTTTACGAATAGCTGATTTACTTGATCATAAGGGAATATTAACAAAACAATTTCTGATAGAAAAATACCAATTACCAAAATCAGAATTCTCTCAATACTATCAGACAGTACATTTAATAATTCTTTAACATGTAACTTTGATATGACATCCATGATGCCTATGGAATATTTATGTGCAAATTTTGACAAGCTTTGAGGACACATTTCAATAATATATTCCATTCTAACATCCATTCCTGCAAAATGAGGTTATATGGAATGGTGGAAAAGAGATCTACATGAATCTCCAGAACAAAAGATTGGCATAAATTAGCTCAAAAAGCTTTGAGATCCCTGGTTTTCACTTCTATCAAAGAAGCCAATTACAAAGTTATACTAAGAAAATGGTCCCGAAGAGGATAGCTTCTTATGTCATGGACTTCTCCATTATGCTTTAGAGGTTGTGGATATGAGGGGACAATGTTCCACACTAAGTGGCTATGCCCTACAGTGAATCACTTTTGGAATCGAGTTTATGCTCTAATTTTTCACTCTCTGGTATTGATTTAAACAAGTCCCCAAAACAAGCATTATTATGCATTCAAATGGAGAAGGTGCCAAACAACTTAAGAAGATTGATAACTTTTATAATTGTAGCAGCTAAAAAATATTATAGCCAAATCCTGGAAAAAAAAACTACCGTATATACTCGAGTATAAGCCGAGTTTTTCAGCACATTTTTTTGTGCTGAAAGTGCCCCCCTTGACTTATACTCAAGTCAATCACTTTTCTGCAGCAAAAAATGTAATTTTCCTAGCACCAAGTGGCCCCGATATACGGGGCCCCAAAGTCGGTTCGGGAAATGTCATTCTCTGCTGCAGAAAAGTGCTTGACATTTTCTGAACTGAATTTGGGGCCCCGTATCTTGGGGACACTTGGTGCTAAGAACCCCAGCTTTGGATATATTGTGGTGCTAGTTTCACTGGGTGTGCACACCAAATTTGGGGTACCTAGCACTAAGTGACCCCGAGATATGGGGCCCCAAAATGGGTCAACTGTGTCCACCTGCAGCAATGTCATTTTGGGACCCTTTGGGTCCAGAGACCCCAAATTTTGGCTGCAGCTAGGGGACATCTAGGAACCCTTAACTGCCAGTTTGAAGTTCGGGGGAACCTATGGCTGCAAATGGGCATAGTGAGGCTGCAAATGGGCATTGTTGACCCTCTTTTCCACTTACAGTAGCTGTGCATTTCTCACCCTAGGCTTATACTCGAGTCAATAAGTTTTCCCAGTTTTTTGTGGTAAAATTAGGTGCCTCGGCTTATATTCGGGTCGATTTATGCTCGAGTATATACGGTATACCTTTTGACACCCTAAAGGCTACATTGTCCTGGATTATGGTCAATGAACATCTCTCAGCTACATTAAATGACAAGATTTCATTATTTTAGAAATCTTGGAATCCGTGGATTAAATATCAGACTGATAGTTCTAAAGATATTCCCCCTTGGGAATTGCTTAAAAATTTGCACAGGCGGTACACATTACTTTGATATCTTTAACCTTCTTCCTTTCTTATCTTTTGCTCTCTATTCTTACCTTTATATGGTATCAATTTTGGTTACCTAAGGTCTCTGTTGGACCCAATGTGATTTTTCTCTATCATAACTAGATGACAAATTCATCCTCTTTTGTTTGCTAAAAATACATGATTATTAGAATCCAAATACTGTACACTCAAAGATATTTTACATGATTGTATTTTGGAAATGTATTCTAAATAACTATTAATCCGATAGACACATAGCTATTAGATCAACACTGTATTATTTGTTCTTATACATATACAGGTTACAATTTAATTGCAAATTTGATCTTTTCTGAATTACCAATATATTTGTAAAAGTTACTGTATGTAATATCCTTGCTGTACTATTTAATGAAATGTATTATTTGTACATTCTTTCTTTAAAAACTCTAAAAAAAAAAATGATTGAAACAGGAACCTTCCTTCTTTTTGTGTCAGTCATAATTATATGGCGGGGATAAGCACATCATGGTTTCCATTGACCAATAATTGTAAATTAGTGGGGGCAAGACAAATAATTTTGGCAGATGGCTTAGAAGATCAGCAAATGTCAGCCTGGGAAACTGAGGCAAAATTGTTCTATTATAGAATAGTAGGCAGGCGCAAAATTGTTCTATTGTATAATAGTAGGCAGGTGCCAAAAATGTCATATTTTTTTGCATAATAAAGAGTTAGACCCCTTTTACACTGGGGCGTTTTTCAGGCGCTTTTCAGGCGCTTTTTTTAATGCTAAAGCGCCTGAAAAACGCCCCAGTGTGAAAGGGGTCTTAATGTTCAATGACTTGGGGGTCAATTCACTAATGGGGCGTACACACGGTCGGACTTTTCAGCTACAAAAGTCCGACAGCCTGTCCGACAGACTTCCGGCGGACTTTCGGCGGACTTGCGGCAGACTTTCTAACGAACGGACTTGCCTACAC
This sequence comes from Lithobates septentrionalis, assembly GCA_037952835.1. Taxonomy (NCBI): domain Eukaryota; kingdom Metazoa; phylum Chordata; class Amphibia; order Anura; family Ranidae; genus Lithobates; species Lithobates septentrionalis. Next base: position 4,455,085 of record JBBDGP010000734.1, on the reverse strand, counting down.
ACGACCACACAAAAGTTCGACAGCCTAGTACGCGGTGACGTACACCAAGTCCGGCGAGACTATAAAACGGAAGTTCAATAGCCCGTACGACACCCTTTGGGCTCCTTCTGCTAATCTCGTGTTTATCTCGTGTTAGTAGAAGTTTGGTGAGAGACGATTCGCGCTTGTGAGACTCGTATTTTTCAGTTCGTTTTAACTGTTGTTCAGTCTGTGCTTGTGAGGTTTGTATCTGCTTTTCAGTGCGTTTGGTCAGTTGGCATTGAGAAATCTTTGTTTTATTGTCCGCTCGTTCCTGATTTTCTGGTCGCTCTTCACAGGCCTTGCTGTTCTTCAGTGCGTTCTGTTTAGTGCGTTCTGACCAGCCGACCGTTTTGAAGCCATGTTACCTGTACGTACTCGTCGTCGAGCTCGTGCATTGTATGTGTTTGGTGCTGTAGTTTATTCTTCAGACCAAGACCAGTCCATGAACAGGGCGAGGAGGAGTTCATGGACCAAGAATTGGTTGCTCCAGCGTGACCAGTTCTGTCACATGCCATTGCTCCGTGAGATCCGTGAGAATAATCCTGAGGATTTCAGGAACTTTCTCCGGATGACGGACCCCGTTTTTGACCGTTTGGTGGCTTTGCTGACCCCCTATATCAGCAGGCAGGATACCTGCATGAGGCAAGCCATCACTCCGGAGCAGAGGCTAGTTGCCATGTTGCGGTACTTGGCGACAGGGAGAAGCCTGCAGGACCTCAAGTTCTCGACAGGCATCTCCCCCCAGGCTCTGGGGATCATTATCCCAGAGACCTGTTCTGCCATCATCCAGGTCCTGCAGAAGGACTATATTAAGGTAAGATATTTTTCTTTTATTAGCATCACATGTTCTTTTATGTAATCTTTGATAATGTAATGTATTTCTTGCCTCAAACACTACTTACCATCATTGCAATATAGTGTGAATGTCCCCTTTTTCTCCTCACACATGCTGGATTTTTTTCCTGTTCTTTTTTGTCATGCATGTATATTTGCCTTCAATAACCTCCCCAGCATGCAATGCTGGGCACATATCCACCTAGTCTACTCATTTTGAATGTATTTTGTTTGAGTGTATTTAGTGTGCTTATAATTAGTAATTAGCTTGATTTCCCAACCCCCCCCCCCCCACCTAAACTCAATCCAAATAGTGTGCTTATAATTAGCAATTAGCTTGATTTCCCAAACCCCTCCCCCCCACCTAAACTCAATCCAAATAGTGTGCTTATAATTAGCAATTAGCTTGATTTCCCAAACCCCCCCCCCACCCCCGTAATAATTTGCTAGAATGTTCTGTGGTGTTGATTTGTATAAAGCAAATATATGTTGCACTTTGCAAAATGCATGTGCACTCTACAAGTGCATTTGTTCCAGTGCTTTAGTAAATGAGCAGAAGCTCTGCTGATTTCCATCATCAAATCATATGCAAGCCACAAAGTGTTTTCATTAATTGCCCTTGCATGTGATTGTGTACTCCTTGCAACATGACTGCCTTTTTACCTTACCTCATTTACTTTAAGCTGGGGAGCAACTGCACTTGCAGAGTGCGACAACTGCAGTCTTGTAGCCTTTTTAGTCCATAAATCCCTGCGTGTCCTAAAAGTAATATTTTTTTGGGATTTCACAACCTCCTAAAATGTAATCAATGTTCCATCAGAGGGGGTGAGCAATCTGATAAGTGTGCCTTTCCATATTATTTCTTCCAGAAGATTTAAATTATTTAATGTTATACTGATGCTGGGGAATAATGTTTTTGTTTGTATAATTTTCTTGCAATGTTATCTTCAAAATTACTGATTTTGTTTTTCTTGTTTGATTCCCCAGTTTCCTTTAACGCCACAGGAATGGCAGACTGTGGCATCCCATTTTGCCACCCGTTGGGACTTTCCCAATTGTGGAGGGGCTATAGATGGGAAACATGTCCACATCGTGCCACCACCCCATTCGGGGTCATACTATTTTAATTATAAGGGGTTCCACAGTATTGTTTTAATGGCGGTGGTGTCGGCACACTATGAATTTTTATATGTGGATGTGGGGAAGAATGGCCGGATGTCAGATGGAGGAGTATTTGCCCAGACGGAGTTCTGCCAGCGTCTCCAGAGTGGTGGCCTGGGATTGCCACCTGATGCGGATAACGTGGAAGGACTCCCCTTTGTCTTCATTGCCGATGAAGCCTTCGCTCTGAGCAAGCACCTCATGAGGCCATTCCCCCAAAGAACCCTCACCCCGGAGAGGAGGGTTTTTAATTTCCGGCTGGCCAGAGCTAGAAGAGTGGTTGAGAATGCGTTTGGGATTCTGGCCAGCCGGTTCCGCCTGTTTCAAACCTCCATTAATTTGGCGGAATAAAAACTTAATTTTATCATTTTATCATGCTGCATCCTGCACAACTTTTTACACAAACATTCTCCAAATTATATGGTACCAGTTGGGCCTGAGGCCGGACTTATCGATGACAACCTTATGGGCCTGGATACTGTCCGTACTGGCTTGGCCCCCCAAAGTGCCCGTCAAGTTAGACAGCAATATGTTAATTATTTTATGGGTAGGGGGGCCATTGCAATGGGCCAGGATATCTAAATATTTTAAATAAAAAAAATCTTGATGAAATCTTGAATTATATTTATTGCTTGCCTTTCTTTTGGGCTTTCTCCTAGGTTATGGTCGAGCAGTTGTAGTGCCAACTGTATTTTCCTTTTACATTTCTAAATAAGCTCCATTGCCACTGTAAACAACTTTTTTCAAATTATAACCAAACTGATACTGAACATTGAAATAACAAACCACACATTTATTTAATTCCTAAGCAGATGTTTTTATTAATCGTTGTTATGCATTCAGTTATGCATTTAGTATAAAATGTTCATAGCCAAAAATATAATGATATATTACTAATTTTTTTTTTTTGGGTTTTTTAAAATCCTTTTTTTTTTTTTTCGTTTTTTAAAATCCTTTTTTTTTTTTGGTTTTTTAAAATCCTTTTTTTTTTGGTTTTTTAAAATCCTTTTTTTTTGGTTTTTTGGTTTTTTAAAATCCTTTTTTTTTTTTTTTTGGATTTTTAAGGTATTTTCTCAAAACAGCCCTCCTTTTTTAAATGATGTTAAACAGCCATATAATTTAACAGAAAATAATAAAGAGAAGGCCCAGAATGGGGTCAGCAAACCAGGAAATGAAGGACATGATCGATGTTTTGGGGTTTCAAAAAGGGCATTTAGATTCGACCCAAAACATCAATCATGTCCTTCATTTCCTGCTGCATACGATCCAGCCGATTACGCATTTCATCGATCTCCCCATTCCAGGCCATTATTTGAGCTATTAGCCGTTGGGCACTGTCTGTGGTGAAATAGTCACTTGTTGGACCTAAAGTGCAATGAAAAAAAAGATGTGTTTAGAAATATGCACACATACATAGTTTACCTTACCATAAAGCTGGTGTCTCAGACACTGACCTGGTGGGGTGCCCATGTCGCATAATTCCTGAACATCCTCGGGGGTGGCGCTGTTGCTTGACTCAAGCACAACCAGATCACCTAAATTAGAGTAGAAAAATTACATAAAAGAAAAAGCAGCCATGCATAGATTACCGTAAGCTGGTGTGTCAGACACTCACCTGGTGGGGTGCCCATGTCGCCCACCTCTCCTTCCTCCACATCCTCAGTGGGGCTTGGGCTGATTTCCCAAGTATGTTCTTTTGCTTGGGGGGGACTGTGTTCTTCTTGTTGGCTGAGTGATTTTTCCCCTATGTGAACCAAAAAATTAATATACTTAGCACACAGATATTTTAGTACATAGTAATCTTCAAACATTTGTAGTGAAGTGGTGTACAAATGGTCTGTTTGTGTAGAGTTCCTAGTTGACCTAAATATTTAAATTTCTAAAGACATATCGGATAGATAGATATCTAGATATCAACATCTAAATATAGTTACTAATCTTTTGATCTCTCTCTCTCTATATCTCTAACTAAATATAAATATAAATATCAAACAAAATGTAAAGAAAAAAATATATATAAATTAAAATATTCCAAAATAATTTAATAAATTTCTATATCTATCTATATCTATATATCTACATCTACCTATATCTATCTATTTATATATATATATATATATATATATATATATATATATATATATATATATATATATATACACATACATACATATATATATATATATATATATATATATATATATATATATATATATATATATATATATATATATATATATATAGATATATAAATATATATATATATATATATATATATCTATATATATATATATATACATACATATATATATATACATACATATATATATATATTTATGGTTGGAGCCCTATGTCCGGTATGTACATGGATACCACTTACAGTAAAGATAGGACTTACCATCGGAAATAGACCTGAAAGTGTGGACTTACCATATGAAATGGACCTGAAAGTGTGCCTTGGTCTAATGGCCGGTATGCCAAAATAAGGGGGCATACCCTGGTTTAAGAAATGATTATTCTGTAAGAGAAATGAATGAAATGAATAGTTTGAGAAATGCTGTGAAATGGGGATGGGAGGGTGGGTATCGCGCACAGGAAACCGACAAGCACCACAGGTGAGCGGGCTGCTTAAGTACCCCCCGGGCTCCTCCCATAAATTCAGGCCACCATACTGGCCTTCCTACTTATGGTTGGAGCCCTATGTCCGGTATGTACATGGATACCACTTACAGTAAAGATAGGACTTACCATCGGAAATAGACCTGAAAGTGTGGACTTACCATATGAAATGGACCTGAAAGTGTGCCTTGGTCTAATGGCCGGTATGCCAAAATAAGGGGGCAAAAACATTCAGGTAGGGTTATGATTTTATTGGTTTTCAATTATTTATTGAGCCAATTTGGAGAATGCCTGTGCCATCTCTGTTTGTGGGTTGGGGATATACCGGGCGAAGCAGGCTGACTTCCACCTGCCCAGTCTTTTGATGATGTGGTCTGGAACCCCGTGGCGGGATGCCGCGGAGGCTGCTCCGATGCGAAACGAGTGTCCGGAATACTGACTAGGGTTAAGATGAAGATTGCGGAGAAGTATTCTTATGTGTTCCACAAACTGAGAGGCGTTTAAGGGTTTAACTGGGAACGGTAGAAGGGGACTGCTGTCTGGTTGTTCAGGCAGGAGTGACAGGAGCCGGTTGAGTACGGCGACTGGACACCAGCTGTTGTCGGTTTTGTAGAGGTGAATGTTCGCTTCTGAGCCCGTTTGCTGGGTTTTAGAGACCTCGAAGTGCAGGATGAAGTGGTCTTGGTATCTAAGTAAGTGTCGTCTGCATAGTACTCGGTCTGTGGGTTTGTTAGAGGTGAATTCGCCAGGGCGCAAGAACCCATAGTACGCTAGATATATCGCTGCTTGTAAGACCGTGCTGCGGAGCAGACCGAATGGCGAGGTAGCCAGAATAGTTGACATGTCCCTAAAGATGGGTCCCGTAATGGGCAAGCGCTTAGTGCTGATGACTGGTTGTTGTTTCTGAATTCCCCTTAAAACGGCTCGTATAGCGTGAGATGAGAATAGTGAAGATTTCGTGGGGTCTTCAAGCGCCATAAAATGTTGAATGCCGGCTAGGTATAGCCGGATGGTATTGTAGGATAAGGCCAACTGCGTGTGGCAGTGTGCAGTGAAGGCCAGTACCTGCTTGATATCTGTTGGTCCTTTACGGCAGGACGTGAGGAATTTGTTAAAGGCCTTCCAAGCTGTCTGGTAGGCTTTAAGTGTGTTGTAGGAGAGGGAATGATTTATGAGTTGTGTAGCTCCGTGTAAGTGTTGAACTAGTCCAGGGTCAGTTGTGACCAGACAGGGATAGGGGCCGACATTGGATCGGCATCGGGAACCTGTTTGAAAAAGGAGGAATAATTGAAACGTGACAGTGCGTCAGCTGCTGAGTTGTATCTGCCGGGAATAAATGCACAGTGTATATTGAACTGATGTTGTAAAGACAGTTGTACCAACCTGCGCAGGAAGGACATGACTGCTAGGGACTTGGACCTGCCTTTGTTGATGATGTCTGCCGTGGCCTGGTTGTCGGTGCTAAAGACTACAGTTTGTCCTGTCCAGTGGTGGCCCCAGAGTTGTGCGGCTGCCACTATGGGGTAAAGCTCAAAGAGGGCAGATGTTTGGGAAAAGCCGGGTATCAATAGTATCTGTTGAGGCCAGGGTCCTGAAAACCAATGATGGCCAAAAATTGCCGCGAAACCTGTGGAGGCTGCGGCGTCCGTTACCACCTGGGGTGAATGGACCGAAACTATAGGTATGAATAGAGATATGCCATTCCAGGCGGACAAGAATTCCTCCCACATGGATAGGTCCGCTATGGCTGCGGAGTCTAAATTCAAAATCTGATCAGGGTCTTGAGTTTCCGACAGAAATCTGAGTAAGCGTGATACAAATGTGCGGCCTTGTGGAATAATTCGCATAGCGAAGTTGAGCATACCCAGGAGGGACTGCAACTGTTTTTTGGTACAGTCCTTGGTGTGTGTAAACTCGTGAAGAACTGCCCTAATGCGTGTTAGTTTGTCGAGGGGGAGACTGGCTTGCATTGCGCAGGTATCCAAGCTGACCCCGAGAAAAGTGATGCTATTTGCTGGGCCATCGACTTTGTGCTCGGCAATAGGAACATTGAGGTTTCCAAAAATTACCCTAAGTTTGTCGAGATCTCCTGGGGGCTTGCTGGGTGGTTCTATCAGTAGGAAGTCATCTAGATAATGGATGACTTCATGGCATTGACCCTTGTGTAATAGTATCCAACCGAGGGACTGGGCGAACGTGTCGAAGAGCCACGGGCTACTCTTCGAACCGAAGGTGAGCTTTGTAGCAAAATAATATGCTTCCTTCCACTTGATGCCATGCCAGCACCAAAGGGATGGGTGGATGGGCAGGAGCTTGAAGGCATCCGAGATGTCGGCTTTGGAGAGCCAGGCGCCTGTGCCTGCTTTGATGATCGCTTGTATTGCCATGTCCACGGAAGAATATTTTAGGGAAAACTCCTCGGAGGGGATCAGGGAATTGAGACTGGGTATGTGGGAAGAATGAGGCGCAGACAAGTCGTACACCAAACGCAATTTATTTGAAAACTTGCCCTTGACAAGCCCAATAGGGCTGACTCTCCATGTGTTGAAAGGGGGGCAACTGAAAGGGCCTATCACGTAACCTCGATCCACCTCTGCCTGCAAGAGCTGATCTATGGCTTGTTCGTCAATGGCTGCTGAACGAAGATTGGCACATTCGTGAGTAGTGTGGGGTAGTGAAATGAGGCCGGTGTGAAAGCCTGCTGTGAAGCCTTGGATAAGGAAGGTGGCCAGGGAAGGGGTGGGATGTGAAGTGAGATACCATCCTAACCATAAGAGGTTGATCCGGCTTAGTCACGCCTTCTTGTGTTGCTTGACTTCACACAAAATCCTAGGGTGTGCTCTATGACATAAGGTGCAGAGGTGAAGTAGACGGCACTGGCTGAAGTTGCAGGACCCCTGATTAAAGTTATTACAGATGGCTGCCCCTCCCACGGTTCGGACTGGGCGTCCGAGTTTGTCCACCTGAGGCGTTGGTTCAGGGATCGGCTGACCCTGTACTGAACCTGAGGTAGAGGGAAACTCGAAAGGCCGTCTGATTGCCGTATTGGCGCACCAGGTGGCAGTGTGGGTGGAAGACTGGCAAATCGCACACAGAGGTGAGCGTAAGCCGGCAAAGTGGCGGCAGAAGAGCTCTGTGTCCATGAGACTCCAATCTGTCGTGACCTGGAACTGTATGAGTCTGGCCGCGGCCTTGGCTGAAAAGGAACGATGGTAATCGTAAAAGGCAAAACCTCCATACTTGTGGCCCAAGTCTACCACAGTATGGAGATACAAATCCAGCTCTTCCCGCCTGCTAGGGGTGGCTGAGCACAGGACATCTCTGAGCATGCCAAAGGCCAGGGTAAACTCTGAGACTGTTAGCTTGCGGTTCAATCTGGGGTCTTTGGCTTTAAGGACCACTGATATGTCACCCCAGGAGTAGGCTTTATTTTCTGCCAAATCATGCACGGAAATGAGGAGAGAGGCCAGGTTGACGTCCTTGCCGTCCAAGATGTCCTTCCTGATACTGGTAGGGACCAGGTGGGAGGGGTAGACAATGTGGCTCGAGCCTGAGGTACCTGCAGGAAGAGGTGTCAAGCTTTGAGTTGCCGTTGGGTCGGGGACAGCCGTGGTCGGTCGGGCCTCGAGAAGTGCAACCCTGGTTTGGACGTCTGCAACTGAGGTGGATAGAGATGACACCATCGTGTGTAATTGCGAAATGGCCGATGATATCGACTGAAGGGATGCCTGTTGGGTACTGGGTCCTGCTGCTGGTGGGGGAAAGAGGAGTTTGAAAAGCTCGCCTTTCCTTGCTGTGGCGGGGAAGGGGACACCTCTGCGTCTGAGCTCTGCCGTCAGTTTGGGGATAGTCCATCCCCTAAGGGATTGCACGCTGCCGCTTTCTGAGACCGGAGAAGGTGACAGAGGGGCCGTGAGGTCTTCGCTGCCGGTCTGAGACATGGTTGCTCTGGTGAGGATTCTCTTGAGCTTTTATTTCCTGGTTGACTGTAACCTATTAGGGGTGAGATGAATTTCAAGTTTTTTCTTTGATCCGCTGAGTCATACTTACCCGACTTATTCTCCCATTCCCCTATTTTTTTTTTTTTTTACCTGGGGGGATATCGTCCAACCTGGTGCAGGGTGGACCTACTGAACTTTGACTGACCTGAGAAAAACGAAAAGGTGACAATTCGTGAAGGGATTGCTAACTGATTTTTTGAAGCAACGATTTGTATGACAATGAAATGATTCGAAATGTTTGCCTTGATTATGAATGGACTCCATGACAGAGGTCTGGCCTGGTCGTCATCATTGATTCGACCGAGAACCGGGCTCTGGAGCATGTATTGAAATGAGGCAAGTGAAAACATTGGTGCACCCGGGACGATCTGGTGCCTGTTTGATGCATCTGGATTCGAATCGGAGCACCATATGAAATGAAATGAGAGAAATGATTATTAGACCGAGGCTTGAATTGGTTGTGCCGTGTTTGCGACTGGCAACCAACCGAGCTCTGGTATAGGTATGAAATGCTGTTTGGAACCAGCAAGGCATTCCGTAAAGAATCGGTGCATGTCAGATGCGACTGGTTCCGGAACGGTGATGCGTTGTGGGAGTGAAATGGTAGTAAGCTGCATGGCAGAGACATGGATCCATCCCCCGATGTCTGTGATTAGCTATGATCCGGACTTTGAAGCATGTATCAGAAATGAGGCCGAGCCCTGGGGTACGCTGTAATGAATCGGTGCATTTCCATGCGACTGGATTCATGTGTGAACGTGATACGTGGAAATGAAATGATAACCATGACAGAAGGTACGAATTACTGATAAACGTAACTCTGGAGCATGTATAGAAATGAGGCCAGTCCTGGGGCACGCCGAGACGAATCGGTGCATTGCCATGCGACTGGATTCATGTCGGAACGTGATAGGTGGAAATGAAATGATAACCATGACAGAAGGTACGAATTACTGATAAACGTAACTCTGGAGCATGTATAGAAATGAGGCCAGTCCTGGGGCACGCCGAGACGAATCGGTGCATTGCCATGCGACTGGATTCATGTCGGAACGTGATAGGTGGAAATGAAATGATAACCATGACAGAGGTATGAATGACTGAAAACGTAACTCTGGAGCATGTATAGAAATGAGGCCAATCCTGGGGCACGCCGAGACGAATCGGTGCATTGCCATGCGACTGGATTCATGTCGGAACGTGATAGGTGGAAATGAAATGATAACCATGACAGAGGTATGAATGACTGAAAACGTAACTCTGGAGCATGTATAGAAATGAGGCCAATCCTGGGGCACGCCGAGACGAATCGGTGCATTGCCATGCGACTGGATTCATGTCGGAACGTGATAGGTGGAAATGAAATGATAACCATGACAGAGGTATGAATGACTGACAAACAAAACTCTGGAGCATGTATAGAAATGAGGCCAATCCTGGGGCACGCCGAGACGAATCGGTGCATTTTTGCATGCGACTGGATTCGTGTCGGAACGTGATACGTGGAAATGAAATGATAAGCATGACAGAGGTACTAATGACAGACAATAACGTAACTCTGGAGCATGTATAGAAATGAGGCCAAATAACTGGGGCACACCGGAACGAATCGGTGCATCTTTTTGATGCGACTGGATTCGAATCGGAGCGCGGTAGGTGACTGAAATGAGAAATGTTTTGAAATGATTTGAAATGTCAGAAATGAGTTCTAGAATGTTTCAGAAATGAGAAATGATTGGTATCGAACTGACTTGATCCGATAACTTGCAAATTGCGATTTGCTATGGCTGTTTACTGATGCATATTTTTAAACACCGACATGCTAGAAATGAAGCGACGTCTGCGTCACGGTGCTGTCGAAATGGTAACATATCGAAAGTACGAGCGATATACATTACAATAGTGAAGTGCGAGTAACGAAATTTGAAAGTACGGTTTAGTGACATGACATGAAACGAAAAATGCGATATACATTGTAGTTTATGAAAAGCGAGTGAAACGAAAAATTTTGAAATTACGGTTTAGTGACCTGATATGAAAACGAAAAGTCCGACGGGACCTTACCTGCGACAGCCAAGCCAGCCGCGTGGTACAAACTACGAACGAAAAACGCGGACTTCGAAAGTTCTGAGAACGGTATCGAATACGGAATTTTGCGAGGCAAGAACTTGCGGACGCTGGTATATCGAATAGTCGGCCTAGTGACGTATATCGCGCACAGGAAACCGACAAGCACCACAGGTGAGCGGGCTGCTTAAGTACCCCCCGGGCTCCTCCCATAAATTCAGGCCACCATACTGGCCTTCCTACATATACATACATATATATATATATATATATATATAGATATATATATATAGATATATATATATAGATATAGATATACATACACATATATATAGATATATAGATATATAGATAGATAGATAGATAGATAGATAGATAGATAGATAGATAGATAGATAGATAGATAGATAGATAGATAGATAGATAGATAGATAGATATCTAAATCTATCTAAATCTATATATATATATATATATATATATATATATATATATATATATATATATATATATCTCTATATAGAGATATATCTATAGATATGTAACGAGGTTTATTAAAAGATCGTTTGAAACAATGAGAAAAAAAATCGTATAGGAATGAAAAGCACATGGAGCAGTATACAAGGTAATAAACAAAAGATAAAAACACGACAAGTACTTACTTTTTTTCAGCACTTTACGGATCCGTCTGTACTGATCCGGCTCCCTGATTTTGAGGTCGGACCATCTTTTTCTAATTTGATCCTTGGAGCGCTGTACCCCAAAATAAGCCTGCAAAGTCTTCACCACCTTCGACATTATTTTGGCTTTGCGCAAATTTGGCCGGGCGTACGGCCCATACTTCCCATCATAATCCTTTTTTTTAAGAATGGCCACCATTTCCACCATCTCTTTAAAGGACATATTGGAGGCCTTAAATCTAGGCATCACAGATCTTGACGTTCCGGCCTCCGGGCTTTCTTCGCTACCTGAGGTAGTACGCACCTGATGTGTCTCCGCCATTATTCACCCCACTACGCGCCGTAACGAAAAATGGGCGGAGAACATGAGTTAAAATCGAACGTCAGGGGCGGGCGACGCAGGCGCAGTTTCACACATGCGTAGTGTATAAAGAGGGGCCTTGTGCACGTGTCGTACGTACGTTCTGTGCGTAGGTGATAGTGGACCGGGACGCTACTAAACGAAGGTAATTTTAAATTTATACTTTTGGTCAAGACTTTGTAGCAAGCGGCCTATATGGCTTGACAGATTGATGAGGCCTACATAGGGAGAAGATGATGAGGGTTTAGCAGAAACCTAATAAGTGTTTTTTGTCTTTTGACTTTATCTTTTCCAGATATAATGAATCCCCTATTTAAGGATCCAGAGTTCCTTACTGCTTTCATATCTAAATATCGAGAGATGAGGAATTTGTGGGAGGTGAAACACCCTCAGTATTATGCAAAGCATGTGAGGAAGTCAACGCTGGAGAGACTTCTGTCCTTTGTCCAGGCGACCATCCCGGAAGCAACAATGGAGACATTGCTCCGGAAAATTGGGGTTTTGAGGAATATGTATAAGAGGGAGCATAAGAAGATCCAGGAATCAATGAGATCAGGAGCATCAGCAGATGATGTTTATGTACCCAGGCTGTGGTACTACAATCAACTCCGTTTTCTTGATGACCAGACTGAAGCCAGGGCATCACTTTCAACCCTTCCCCCCACCCTTCCCTCCACCCTTCCCTCCACCCTTCCCTCCACCCCAGCAGAGGCTGATGAGGAGCAAGCTGGTTCTTCCATCCTGGATGAACCGGATATGACCATCTGGAGTCAGGTAAATTAGTTTAACCAATATTTACGGTACTAATATTAATGATGTTAACTGGATGTTATAATTGTCTCAAAGAATTTTGCCTTCAAAATTGTGTATACATATCAATTGACAGGAGTGGCTAAATATGTTTGGCACCTGCTAGAAAAAATTAGGGTGTCTGATTAGACTCTTTTATTAAAGAGATGTATTCACATTGAATTTGCTAGTCATGAGAAGCAAATTGTGTGTCATTGATGAACCCCAAAAAATATACTAAAACTATGTCCTTTTTTATACACAGGATGAGTCCATCCAGGAGGAATGTGTGGAAAGTGGCAGGCAGGAGGAGACCGGGCCCATGGACAGCCTGGAGGAGGCCGGATTCACCATCATCCTGGAAGAGGCTGGGCCCAGTGTCAGGCAGGAGGTGGCTGGTCCCAGTGAGGTGGCTGGTCCCAGTGAGGTGGCTGGGCCAAGTGAGGTGGCTGGGCCCAGTAGGAGCATGACCCAATCCCAAGTGCCTCCCCTCCGCCTTCCCAAAAAAAGGGCCAGGAAGGGGACGGTCACACAGGAGGCATCCCTGCGCCTCATGCAAGAGGCCACCCGTTTTTTGAGGAGCCCCCCCGAAGCGGAAGAGTCCTATGGCTGCTACTTAGCCAGCAGGCTTCTTCAAATGGATTGGGAGCAGCGCCTCATTTGCGAGCGACTATTTAGGGAAACAATCCAGAAGGGGCTGCAGGGCACGCTAACCTGAAACACCCAACTACATGAGGCAGCCCCCCTCCTCCTCCTCCTCCTCCTCCTGCCACAACTGAAACACCAGAGCCACAGCCTCCAAAGAAGGCTACAGGGAAGGCTGCAGGGCAGCGTGGAGGAAAGGCTGCAGGGAAGAGAAGAAAGTGATGACCTGGGTTCAGTCTGGTCTGACAGAAGACGCAGGCTGTTGTAGTACCACAGTCTGGGGACATCTATATCATCTGCTGGTGCTGTTGATCTCTGGGATTCTTGGACCAGATTGTGCTCCCTCTTATATGGACTCCTTAAGATCCCAATTTTCTTGTACACTGACTTTTTCCAGCATTGACTTCCTCTTTATTTTATTTTGACCATGAATAAATGGATCTTTTTTGAGTTTAGGAAAAGACTTTATGTGTTTTCTTTTAAATCATTGATTTTACACACAATGTTAAATTAACAAGGGACAACAATCTCATTGAGTTTGCAAAAACACACCAAAAGTACATTAATAATGTTAATAATGTTCGAGTGGTAAGTCTTGAAAAAAAAAAAGATACATAACCAAAAACGGTGCTTTGGGTTAACTTTATCTAAAAAAAAAAAAAAATTCACTAGAAAAACAAAACTATAATAATGGGTTCTTTGTGGTAACTTTACAAACCTAAAAAAAAAAAATAAAAAAAAAAAAATACAAATGGGTTCTTTGTGGTAACTTTACAAACACAAAAAAAAACAAAAAACAAATATAGAGATAAACATATAAAAAAGTTCAACAACAATCATAAAATAAATATCTGGATAAAAATTACAAGAAAATATGACTCCACCCAAAAAAATTAAAAAAAAAGTGTAAAAAGTATTATTAGTATGGAAACATTGTTTTTAAAAAGCATACCATATCATTCATGAGATCAAAGAGAAAAAGAATCCAGAAATCAGTTTGGGAGAACTCTGTTTGAATATGAACAGCAAAACACCTTCGTTCTTTATAGCATTCGTAAAGAAGAAATAAAATGCGCTGCATTCAACGATCACAGATTTTGCAGCGTGAGGAATGTGCTACCTACAATACGAACACTAGTTTTACTAGACCGAGTGCTTCCGTTTAGTTTTTGCTTATGAACATGCGTCGTTTTTTTGTCCGTCGGACTAGCACACAGACGAGCGGATTTCGGGGTCCGTCGTAGTTACGAACGTAAAGATTTGAAGCATGTTTCAAATCTAAAGTCCGTCGGATTTGAGGCTAAAAAAGTCAGTTGAAAGTCCGGAGAAGCCCACACACGATCGGATTACCAGCCAGCTTTAGTCCGTCAGCGTCCGTTGGACTTTTGTAGACGAAAAGTCCGACCGTGTGTACGCCCCATAAGAGATAAATAGTGCATGAAGTTATTTCATTTTTGAGTTAAAAGAACTCATGCAGTATTTATCCTAAAAGTAGTCAATTTACTTAAAACATGCGTTATTTACCAATATATTTATCACTTACATTTTGTGTTATTTTTTTACACTTTTTCACAATTTTTTTTTACATGCTAACACTGCGCCAGAGTAAAAAAAAAACGCACACAGAAATACTATGAAGCTGTGAAAACATTATAGCATGTTTCATTCACAGAACAATCTATCTCTGGTGGAATGTTACAATTTATTTTCATTCCTGAGCTAAGGGCAAAACATTTCCACACTGATACATTGTATACTCATCACACTAATACATTGTATACTCATCACACTAATACATTGTATACTCATCACACTAATACATTGTGTACTCATCGGACTGATACATTGTATACTCATCGGACTGATACATTGTATACTCATCAAACTAATACATTGTATACTCATCACACTGATACATTGTATACTCATCACACTGATACATTGTATACTCATCACACGAATACATTGTATACTCATCAAACTAATACATTGTATACTCATCACACTGATACATTGTATACTCATCACACTGATACATTGTATACTCATCACACTGATACATTGTATACTCATCACACTAATACATTGTATACTCATCACACTGATACATTGTATACTCATCACACTGATACATTGTGTACTCATCAAACGAATACATTGTATACTCATCACACTAATACATTGTATACTCATCACACTGATACATTGTATACTCATCACACTGATACATTGTATACTCATCACACTGATACATTGTATACTCATCACACTGATACATTGTATACTCATCACACTAATACATTGTATACTCATCAAACTAATACATTGTATACTCATCAAACTAATACATTGTATACTCATCAAACTAATACATTGTATACTCATCACACTGATACATTGTATACTCATCACACTGATACATTGTATACTCATCAAACTAATACATTGTATACTCATCAAACTAATACATTGTATACTCATCACACTGATACATTGTATACTCATCACACTAATACATTGTGTACTCATCAAACTAATACATTGTATACTCATCGCACTGATACATTGTGTACTCATCACACTAATACATTGTATACTCATCATACTAATACATTGTGTACTCATCTCACTAATACATTGTGTACTCATCACACTGATACATTGTATACTCATCACACTAATACATTGTGTACTCATTGCACTGATACATTGTATACTCATCGCACTAATACATTGTACACTCATCACACTAATACATTGTATACTCATCACACTGATACATTGTATACTCATCACACTGATACATTGTATACTCATCACACTAATACATTGTATACTCATCACACTGATACATTGTATACTCATCACACTGATACATTGTATACTCATCACACTAATACATTGTATACTCATCACACTGATACATTGTATACTCATCACACTAATATATTGTATACTCATCACACTAATACATTGTATACTCATCACACTGATACATTGTATACTCATCACACTAATACATTGTATACTCATCACACTAATACATTGTATACTCATCACACTGATACATTGTATACTCATCACACTAATACATTGTATACTCATCACACTGATACATTGTATACTCATCACACTGATACATTGTATACTCATCACACTGATACATTGTATACTCATCACACTAATGCATTGTATACTCATCACACGGATACATTGAGGTTGATTTACTACAGGCAAATACAGTATACTGTGCACTTTTAAGTGTTACTAAACCCAGGACCCTGCATTCACTATATCTGATCTTCCAGAGTACACAGGGCATGGAAATGCAATAGTTTTAGTAAATATAAACTGCTAAATACCTTTTTTTGTCAGCAGTTAGAGTCTTGTGACTTCTATCAGTGTCTGGTTAGTAGGAGGAGTTTTTAGTCTGCTATGGCTGTCCTATAGAGCTGCAGGACCCCTGACCCTCTTTCTGGACAGTGCTGGATGGCCCTGTGCTGAACACATGCACCCGCCCAAGAAAACAATAAACAATACACAACAAACTGAGCATGTGCAGCTTGTCCCCTAGCCTCTGTTCTATCAGGAGATAGATTGGGGACAGTGGAGGAAGGGGAGTATCAGAGAAGACAGGATCAAACAGCCTTTATACACAATGCAGAGGATTAACCCCTTAGGTTCCACAGTGAGTATAAGCATGCTTTTCTGCATATACAGACTGATTTTACTGTTATGGGTTTAGTAATACTTTTAGTGCATTTGCTCTACTGTAGATCTAAGGGGAAACTCTGAAATGAAGGGAAGCTCTGTTTCTATCATCCAATCATGTACAAAGCAAAAATGCTGTTTTTGTTTTCCCTGCATGTGATTGGGTATTTTTTGCAAATTGAAGCTTTACCTCATTTACTAAGCTCTGGAGCAAGTGCACTTGCAGTGCACAGTCTATTTGCCTTTAGTAAATCATCCCCATTGCATACTCTTAATTTACTGGCCAGTGCAGCGTTTCCCTTCATTGATATTTTGTACTTTGCTGAAATACCGGCTGCCTATTGGCAGGTGATAAATAACCAATGTGTGTGTTCTTTAGTGAATTGACTTTAAAGGGGAAGTAAACCCTGATGGTTTCTCTCTTTTTTTTTTGTGGTATTTACCTCACATATGATATTTTACTTTGATAAATTGACTCTTTTAATACCTCATGCGATATTTCCAAAAAAAGGGTCACATGACCTTCATATCGCATGTGGTAACCTTTAGTCAATTGACCCCTTATGGGTTAATAGACTGTGGGGTGTCTGCCATTTGACCTGTGGTGCTTCCTTTGGCTGGAAGCATTTAAGCGGGAAGGTGTGGGGCTGGGTGTTTGTTGCTGGTCATTGGAGAGAGGTGGACCATACTCAAGCAGATGTAGTGTTGCACCTTGTGGGGGTCACGCCGTGGCGGTTCCAAAGAAATGGGATTGTTAGTGAGCCTTGTTACCTTCAAATAAGAACGATTACAAACTACTGTAAAGGTATGAGTACCACAGCATTTCCCAAGTCCAGCTTAATATTTAAAAAGGAACATTGTTCTGTTGTTAACTTGTTGCCATGCCATGTGACTGATGGAGGAACTGTAGTAAAAAGGTGAGGAGGATTTGTACATTCTATCATTTTATTCAGTAAAGTAAGTTTCTGGTTCAGTGAATTGTCTGGTCTGATTTAGTGTGAACAGAGAGTGAGCTCCTACAGTGAATGGGAATCAAAGTATAAACCTTCATGTTAAATTTTTGGTTGATGGACAGCCTGGGATCACACTTGTGCGGTGCGGTACACCGCATGTGATTCAGGAATCTAACCGCATTCGTATTCAAATCACATGTGATTCTTTGCAGTGCGATTTGAACCCATCCATTTTGTACGGGCTCAATTTGCACTGAATAAAAAAAGGTGGAGGCATTTTTTTTTGCCGCATAGGTTTACACCCATGCATTCCGATTCTTGCAATCGCACTGTGTTTTGTAACCAGTTTTTGGGTGTCATTAATTTAACATTGACATTGGTGCTAGATTGCATGGACAGACTGTGATTTCAGTGCGGTGCAGGAAACGCTCACGATTCACTGCCTTTCCTGTACCGTATATACACTTATACAGTGTGTGAACCGGGGATAAAAGGAAGGAGGAGCAACCAGTTCGGGAGAGGAGGCAATGGTTGCCGGTGACGGAGGTTTTGTTAGAGGGGTGAACTGCTGGTTGTATGGTCTACCCTTCTAAGCAGCAGGGACCCTACGGCCCACTGGGTAACGGAACTCTCCTATGGACTGGGCCTGGAGCACATATGTGCGAGGTCTTATAATGAATACAGGAGCTTCCCTCCATGCTTTCGGGCTGAAGAGTATTGTGTAATGTATGTCAAAGAACTGGTGGAAGAAAATCAGTGTTTAGCACTAGTTCTGTCAAATTGACTTTGTGGTCAGTGCTGGGACAAGTGTCCCTGGCAGGTGAAAAGACGTTATCCTTCCAGTGTAAGGCCCAGTATAGTAGTTTTACCTCATAAGAGCAATTCCAGCGTAGTAACACTTCATCTAATGCCGCGTACACACGAGCGGATTTCCCGTTGGAAAAATCTTGGATGGTTTTTCCGACGGAATTCTGCTCAAGCTTGCCTTGCATACACACGGTCACACAAAAGTTCTCTGAACTTTCGACCGTCAAGAACGCGGTGATGTACAACACTATGACGAGCCGAGAAAAATGAAGTTCAATGCTTCCTAGCATTCGTCGAATTGTTTTTGAGCATGCGTGATTTTTTGCGAGTCCGAATTGCATACAGACGAACGCATTTTTGGATAGGAACTTTTTCCGACCGAAAAATAGAGAACATGCTCTCAATCTTTTGCTGGCTGGAATTCTGCCAGCAGAAGTCTGATGGAGCATAGACACGGTCGGAATTTCTGACTAAAAGCTCACATCTGACATTTGCTGGCAGAATTTCTGATCATGTGTACGGGGCATTAGGCCGCTTTCTCACTACCACACTGCAGTTTGGCAGTAGAGTGGGTGCAGGGCAGTGTACCCACGGTTTTCTTTTTCTACTACGTCTACTACTTTGGCACATTTTTGAAAGTGCACCAACAGTCCTGCATGCTGCATCTTTGGTGTGCTTTTAGAAAACATGGCAAAAAGGCGGGACATAATAGGAAGTCTATGGGAAACCGCAGGTAAAAAATGAGGGTATACTGGCACTGTAAAAGCAGTCTTAGTAATTGATTTAAACTGGCAGCACATAGTTCCACCATCCTGCCAGCACATATAGAGATCTAAATAGTTCTGCCATTGAGAACTGTGGAAAGGATTTTGAACTAGAATTCTTTATCATTTGAACCACAGCGACTAAAAATTGCATTTATATTTAATCAGTGGACACAGCAGCCTATCCGCTCAGTGAAATCGATTCGGTATCCCATTATCCCTTCAGTTGTGGTCACGAACATGTAGAGGTGGCATAAAGAAACAGAAAAAAAAAGATGTCCTCTCTACATGAGACCTCATACAGTATAACTTTCTAGGTTTGTTTGAATGAGGCCATTTGTCACCTGACATTTTTATATAGTTTGTTAGTGTGGAAAGAAACATGACCAAGTAAAAAACACATCACCATTATAAAATGTTCTTGTCTCAGCTACTTATCAGTTCATGCGTATTAAGTTTTAGTTCCTTTAATTTTAATTGCCAGGTTCTTGTAAACTATAAATGTCTTTATTTGATTTTATCTGAAGTCTTATACAGATTAAGTGTCACAATTTTGTTGTGAATACTACATGAGGTTGTGTGTGTTTGCCATAAACTATTATAATTAGAAATGCCTAGAATCTTTATTGCTTTATTATAATTAGAACTGCATTAAATTGTTTTTATTTATAATTGTGTCTTTTTAAAGCTGGGTTCACACCGCAGCACGGAGCGGCTCACAGCAGAGGTCTGGTGTGTCCCTGTTCACCGTTTCAGGTCAGATTTCAGCCCGAATTTTTGGCTGAATTCGGACCTGAAATGGACCTGAAGATGCACAAGGCCTCTGTGCAGTCGTCCTGGAGATGTGTACACCGGCTCCATAGAGAGTCAGTCAGTCTCCTGACATGCAAATTGGATACAGAGAAACCCGCATCCAATTCGCAATTGGGTTCACACTATATTCGCATGTCAAATGCTCAGAATGCAGACTGCTTGCGATCAGAGCATTTGTCCCTGCTTGCCAGGGCTTTTTTTCAGCGGGAACGCGGGGGAACGCAGATCCGGCACCTCCAGCATTGAATGTATGTAATAGCATGGGGTGTGCTGGAGGGTCTATTGATGTTGGCTGCTGGGGGATCTATTGTCACTGGTGGGGATCTGATTTTGTGTGAGGGTCTATTGTTGCTGATGGGGAATCTATTGTTGCTGGGGGGGTCTTATGTTGCTGGAAGGGATCTACTGTTGAGGGCAAGGTCTATGTTTACTGGCTGCTGGAGGATCTATTGATGCTGGCTGCTGGGAGATCTGTTGTTGCTGCTGGAGGGGGTCTAATGTTGCTTGGGTGGATATTTTGTTGCTGGGTGGTTCACTGTTGCTGCAGGGAATCTATTGTTGTTGGAGTGGAGTAGATTGTTGCTGGGGGAGTCTATTGTTGTGTGGGGATCTATTGCTGGGATTCTATTGTTGCTGGCTGCAGGGGATCTATTTTACTGCTTTTCTTTTTATCATTAACATGTTCCATGCAAATGATTTAGCACCACAAAATGATACTTGGTTCTGTATTCTCTAAAAGGGGCAGTACTGGTAGGTGGGTAGGGGGTGGAATCAAGGGACGGTGGTCAGAGGTGGGTAGGGAGCAGAAACAAGGGGCGACTCAGATGGGGGGAGTTCCTGCACCTATTCTTCGAGAAAAAAAGCCCAGCTGCTTGCATATTACTCTAAACACTAGTACTGCTCATTGCACGGTCCAGCCACAGCAGCTTTCAGCCTCTCATAGGGTTTTTTTTAGGAGTTTCACAGCTTCCCTGTCCATCGTTTCAAGTCCAATTGCAGCCTGAATTTTTGGCTGAATTCTGACCTGAAACGGACCAAAAGATGCACAGGGCTCCTGTCTAAATTCGCACCGGAGCCGCAGCGGAGATATGTGAACCGGCTCCATAGAAATCTGGCCAAAATTTCCTACTATTGTGAATTGGATGTGGGGAATTTTTTTTTTCAGTATTTTTCTGAATTTTTTAGTTTGCTTGCGCCCCCCCAAAAATGTTGAGCACCAGCCGCCACTGGTTACCACACTAATTCATCCCAAAGGTGTTCTATTGTGTTGAGGTGCAGGCCAGTCAAGTGCCTCCACCCCAAACCTGCTCATCCATGTTTTTATAGACCTTGTTTGTGCACTGGTGCGCAGTCATGTTGGAACAGGAAGGGGTCATCCCCAAACTGTTCCCACAAAGTTGGGACCATGAAATTGTCCAAAATGTCTTGGTATGCTGACACATTAAGAGTTCCCTTCACTGGAACTAAGGGGCCAAGCTCATCCCCTAAAAAACAACCCCACACCAGAATCCCCCGTCCACCAAATGATTTGGACCAGTGTACAAACAAAGCAGTCACAAAAAAGACATGAATGGCCGAGTTTGGGTTGGAGGAACTTGACTGGCCCGCACACCTGACCTCAACCCAATAGAACACCTTTGAGATGAATTCGAGCGGAGACTGCAAGCCAGGCCTTCTCGTCCACATCAGTGCCTGACCTTACAAATGCGCTCCTGGAAAAATGGTCAAACATTCCCATAGACACACTCCTAAACCTTGTGGACAGCCTTCTCAGAAGAGATGAAACTGTTATAGCTGCAAAGGGTGGGCCAAATCAATATTGAACCCTACGGATTAAGACTGGAATGCCATTAAAGTTAATGTGCATGTGTGAAGGCAGGCGTCACGCAATGTAGTGTATGAAATCCCATTGTTTTTGTGTAGAAGGCACAAACGCACCATCCTGCCCTGCTGCAGACAGCTTGAAAAACTCTAATGCCCTGTACACACGGTCGGACATTGATCGGACATTCCGACAACAAAATCCTAGGATTTTTTCCGACGGATGTTGGCTCAAACTTGTCTTGCATACACACGGTCACACAAAGTTGTTGGAAAATCCGATCGTTCTGAACGCGGTGACGTAAAACACGTACGTCGGGACTATAAACAGGGCAGTAGCCAATAGCTTTCGTCTCTTAATTTATTCTGAGCATGCGTGGCACTTTGTGCGTCGGATTTGTCTACACACGATCGGAATTTCCGACAACGGATTTTGCAAGCTCTCAAACTTTGTGTGTCGGAAATTCCTATGGAAAATGTGTGATGGAGCCCACACACGGTCGGAATTTCCGACAACAAGGTCCTATCACACATTTCCCTTTAGAAAATCCTATCATGTGTACAGGGCATTATGCCGCGTACACGCGATCGGAATTTCGGCCAGCAAAAGACCGATGAGAGCTTTTCATTGGAAAATGCGACCATGTGTATGCTCCATCGGACTTTTGCTGGCCGAATTCCAGCCAGCAAAACATTGAGAGCATATTCTCAATTTTCCTATCCGAAAATGCGATCGTCTGTAGCAATTCTGACGTGCAAAATTCCTACGCATGCTCGGAAACAATTTGACGCATGCTCGGAAAAGCATTGAACTTCGTTTTCTTGGCTCGTCATAGTGTTGTACGTCACCTCGTTCTTGACAGTCGAAAGTTCAGCGAACTTTTGTGTGACCGTGTGTATGCAAGGCAAGCTTGAGCGGAATCCCGTCAGAAAAGCCATCATATCTTTTTCCGACGAGAAGTCCGATCGTGTGTACGCGGCATTAGAGGCTGAAAGCTGCTGCAGCTGGATGAGGCTGGACAGTGCAATGAGCAGTACTAGTGTTTAGGGCAGTATGCACACAGGGATAAATGCTCAGAATGCAGAATGCTTGCATACTACTCTAAACACTAGTACTGCTCATTGCACTGTCCAGCCACAGCAGCTTTCAGCCTCTCAAATGCCGCGTACACACGAGCGGACTTCTCATCAGACTGAACTCTGAAGGACTTTTCCGATGAAACGGACTTGCCTACACACGATCCCACCAAAGTCCAATCGTTTCGAACGTGATGACGTACAACCGGACTAGAAAAGGAAGTGCAATAGCTAGTAGCCAATAGCTGCCCTTGCATCATTTTCAGTCCATCGGACTAGCATACAGACGAACGTTTTTTTCGATAGGAATCAAGTCCGTCGGAAAGATTTGAAACATGTTCTATTTCTAAGGTCCGTCAGATTTTTCGACGGAATGTCCGACGGATTAGTTCCGTCTGACCTTTTTTGCCGGAAAGTCCGCTCGTGTGTACGCGGCAATAGGGTTTTTTTAGGCTGCCAGTATGTCTGTGCCTTAAGCCTGAACCAAAACACTGGGATCTTATGCACCGGAGCTAAACGCCCATGTGAATAAAGTGTTTGTATACCTTACCAATCAACTTTTCTTGCTTGGTTATTTTTGGTATATTAAATGTACCATTGAAAGTGTTTTGTTATATCTGTTTCATAAGGGCAAAAAATACCTGTTGATATTGTAAAACTTGTAAGCTGATAACTTCCTTTGCTGCATTTCTATTAGTTACATTATGCCCAGCTATTTTTGAGGACTACAGAACCCCTTCGCTCTGTTTAACGGATATTAGGTGGGGACAGAGTAAATATAAATCAATGATTTAAAAAAAAAAAATAAATCAAAAAAATCAGATTTGTTTAAATTAAATCAGAAATCATATTTTTTTATTTAAATCGATTTTTTTGATTTTTATAATTTTTTTTAAATAAAATGCTTTTGGAGTAAAAATCTATCTAAAGATAGTTTTCTATTTAAGATACATTAATAATTTCATTTATTCAGCATGAAATGGAGCTTAGTTGTGTAGCATGAGGCTGTATATTCTGCAATATTTACATTTTTGGTAAACTCATTCAATGAATCCAAGCTCTGCAAGCTGAGATAACATGCACTGCATTGACGCATTCACACAATTTCACAGTAACAATGAGATAAACCAAAGTTCAGGAGTATTCCTTTATCCCATTGTTTTGCAAATCTATGTACAATCAGGTCCGTCGCAACAGGACAGGCAAACCAAACAATTGCTTGGGGCCCCCGAGCTGGCCTGGGGCCCCAGCAGGGTGGGCCCTTGCTGCACCGCCGCTTCCTATAAATGCTGCGGCCTGTAGCGTGGCCAAGCTCCTGTTCCTTCCTCCTGCAGTCCGGCCGGGTACCGCGCGGTACAGGAGATTCAGTTTTCTGTTCCCGGCCGGACTGACAGGAAGTGCATACACACTAAGTGCTCACTTCCTGTCAGTCCGGCCGGTCGGGAACAGCAAACTGAATCTCCTGCCGCGCGGTAGCAGTCATCAAGACCTGTTGCTCACAGCTTGATTAGACACCGTTGGATTTCCTTTGCATATTGCACTTTTTGGACTTATTTCATGGACTGTATTAATATATGCTGGCACTAGTTATATACAGCATTTGCCACTGTGTTCACACGGATTACATTGCACTTTGCACCAGGATTTGCTGCTTTATTGTTGCCCATGCATTTTTTTTAGTTCATGTAACACATAGCATTCTTTGGACTTTGCACTTATCGTTTGATTCTTTGCACGATTTATTTGTTATTCGCACCAGATGGGGTAAATCTGTGATGGTTACACCCAGTGCACATTTATTTATATATAATTTCTATGCACGTTGCACTATATATTTTTTACAGTATTTTTATTCTGTTTTTTATTCCGTTTATTAGAAGTATACTTTAGCATGTTATGCACTGTTTTATACTTTTATACCAGGAGTGTACTGTGATATTAATTTATTGAAGCTTTTGACGTTTTAATATACAGTAGAGTCTACTGTAGAGTCTTTTCTCTGCTTTGTAAATTTTTGCAAAAAGCTTTAATAAATATTACCTGATTCAAAAAAGAAGCAATAAGATGGAAATGGGATGGTAAAGAAAGAAAATGGAAAGAAAGCTATGGTAAATCTTTATTTTTTTCTCTCCTCATTAGATATCGTTAGATATACTGTGTCCACTGTACATGCATGTGTGCCTGTGGGGGGGGCCTCCATGTCCATTTGCTTGGGGCCCCCAAATTCCTTCGGCCCTGTGTACACTACAAACTGTATGATTGAATCAGTTCTGATATGGCTGTTTTACTAACCTGACAGCTTATTTTTCTAAATAGGAAACCTTCATTTTGCAACTATTAAAGATTCTAACTTTACATCTTTACATTTAAAGAGCACCTGTCATTTCAGATCCATCATGTCCTGTTAGTGGGCATCCATTCACCTGCTGCCACCATGTCCCTCACCTTGTTGTGTCACTGCCGCATCACCAGCTGTCCCATTAAAGTGAATGGGACTGTCGGTGAGTCAACAGCGGGTCAGAGGAAGAGCCGCTGCAGGACAGAAATGACGGTTGCTCTTTAAAAATTATGATTGAAATCATGTCTTTTTACTAGTGATATAAATAATGAATTTAATCAACTTGATTTAAACCAAATCCACCCTGGATGGGGAGGTGCTTTTGTTCCAAATGAGATCAGCCTATGGTGACAAAGCTGCTTCTCTATAGATACAGTTCAAAAAGCTAGTGTTGTCCCCCTAGGACAGAAAGTGTTACGGACATCATTACCAAGTAAACCCTGAAATAAAACCAATGCCGTTATCACATCTAAAAGGGATGGTAAACTGCAATATATTGGATTTTAGTTCCTCAATCCCATGGCTGTGTCCTGTTGCTAGCCGAGTGCTGCAACCTTCATTCCTGCATCATTCTTCGGCTCCTTTGATGCAATGTTGGGCAAGGTGATCTCATACCCAACCAGTGGCGGCCCGTCCCCTAATTAGGGTTGCCACACCATCCCTTTAATCCAGGACACATATTAATTACACACATTCTGAGGCTGATTTAATGCAGATAAGGCACCAAATGTGTTTAATTACCACCTTAATCAGCCGCAGAACCTGTGTAATTAATAGGTGTCCTGGATTAAAGGGATGATGTGGCAACCCTACCCCTAATCCATGAGTCCTGCCCCTAATCTACATGCAGGGCGCTGGACACATGGATTACAATGGGGGTTAATATTTTATTTTGAAGCACGTGATTAGAGCCGGAGGCTCTAAAAAGGGTGGGCTCAGGCGCAGAGGACTGTTTCCGAGCCCACCCACTTGTTACAAAGTTACATAGTAGGTGAGGTTAAAAAAAGACACAAGTCCATCAAGTCCAACCTATGTGTGTGTGTGATTATATGTCAGTATTACATTGTATATCCCTGTATGTTGCGGTCGTTCGCATACTCCAGGTGAGGCCGGACCAGAGTCTTGTAGAGTGGGAGAATTATCGCTTTATCTGTGGAGTTAATCCCCTTTTTAATGCATGCCAATATTCTGTTTGCTTTGTTAGCAGCAGCTTGGCATTGCATGCCATTGCTGAGCCTATCATCTACTAGGACCCCAAGGTCCTTTCCAATCCTAGATTCCCCCAGAGGTTCGCCCCCCAGTGTATAGATTGCATTCATATTTTTACTACCCAAATGCATTATTTTACTTTTTTTTAAAAAAAAAAACCTCATTTGCCATGTAGTTGCCCACCCCATTAATTTATTCATATCTTCTTGCAGGGTTTCCACATCCGCACAGAAGTTATTGCCCTGCTTAGCTTAGTATCTTCCGCAAATACAGAGATTGAACTGTTTACCCCATCCTCCAGGTCATTTATGAACAAATTAAATAGGATTGGTCCCAGCACAGAACCCTGGGGGGACCCACTTTCCACCCCTGACCATTCAGAGTACTCCCCATTTATCACTACCCTCTGAGCTCGCCCTTGTAGCCAGTTTTCAATCCATGTACTCACCCTATGGTCCATGCCATCGGACCTTACGTTCTACAGTAAACGTTTATGGGGAACTGTCTCAAATGCTTTTGCAAAATCCAGATACACCACATCTACGGGCCTTCCTTTATCTAGTTGGCTGCTCACCTCCTCATAGAAGGTTAATAGATTGGTTTGACAAGAACGATTCTTCATGAATCCATGCTGATTACTGCTAATGATACAGTTTTCTTTACTAAAATCTTGTATATAGTCCCTTGTCATCCCCTCCAGGAGCTTGCATACTATTGATGTTAGGCTAACTGGTCTGTAATTCCCAAGGATGTATTTTGGCCCTTTTTTAAACTTGTGTGACAATAGCAAATTAATATTCGCTATTGTCTTCCTGATTATCCTCCTGGCCAATCAGAAATTGTATCCTGAGACCCCATTGGCCGAAAGGAGAAGCACGGGCTTCCATTCTCCTTCCTCCCATTCGTCTTGGTGCTGCACATCATCCAGATGCGCCTGACACTTCGGCTCGGCTCCCTTGGTCTTCGGTCCCGCTTCCCAGTTGGACTTCCCGCATTCCACTGCATCATATCTCCTCAGATACGGCCATGTCCTTCAGTTCAGGGGTAAGTGCTGGTGGGAGGGCGGACGAGCGAGCAACGGGGGGGTTGGTGGGGGGACCAACCGGCAGGGGAGTGGCCGGTGGCTTGTTTGCTGCCCCCCCAAAATGGAGCACCAGCCGCCACTGTGCCCAACATGGGCAGTATAATTCTGGCAGAGGGAGATAGTGACATGGGACATAAAGCATTGAACAGTAAGTACACTGACCACTCCTTCTGCCCCCTGTATACTTCCTCAAGCTGGCCATACATTGGTTGCATTTCAGCCTGTTCCTGCTGGCTTGGCTTAAATTTTAGCAGTGTATGGCATTACTGGCACTACTCTGTTTGGCAAAAGTTGATTGTTCAATCGATTTATGTTGAAGGAGCTTGTCAGAATGTTGCCGGCTGAACAACACCTGAATCCAATCAGATGCAGTTATTACGGGCTGTCAGAATACGGTAGCCTAGAAGGGGGGATTTCTCCATCCGTGCCCTGGTAGATTTCTTTTGTTCATCTATATGTATATGGCCAGCCTAATTCTCAGGACAAAACTCTGACAATCTACACAGCTAGGGATTTATTCCTAAATACTGTACATGCAAATATGTGCAGATGTAAATATTGTGTGCTCGGAAGGCTAAAATTGTTCACGTTGTGTACTGTTGTCAGAGCAACATCCATTAGTAGAGCCCACTTTATTAGTAAAAGTCCATGAGACTTTAATGAAAGAGACTGTGAAGGAACCAGTTGTAGATTATGTGTCAGGTACTCACCAAGGCCGGAATGCTGAGAGCGGCTTCCCTAGCAACTAGGTGCGAGATACCCCTGAAGGTGGTACAGAGGGAATCAGGCACGGAGAGGCACGGGTTGCCAGCAGGTGTGCAGGTCACCAAGGTTTCACTAGACGTGTAGAACCCGTGTATCATGGACTGGTTGCTAAGCTGGAGAGAAGACTGGCAGAGACTCCAACACTTGACTTGGAACCAGGAACAGAGCTGAGGAGAAGCACAGGGTTAAGCAGAACAAGTCCGTTAAGCAGGCCGAGGGTCAAACACTGGGAGACGTGGTAGCAAGCACAGGTTGAGGCAAGGCAAGTCCGTTGAGCAGGCAGAGGGTCAAACACTGGAGAGAGGATCAGTAGAAGAGTCGTAATCAAGCCGGGGGTCAAACACTGGAGCGAAGATAAGCAGAGAAGTCCTTAACCAAGCCGAGGGTCAAACACTGGAGAGAGGATAAGCAAAGTAGTCAAACGGTCCGGGTCACAACAGGCAGGAACAGGTATGCAGAGGATAAAACGGGAACACTGGAAGCTGAGAAGACAAACCAGCAATGAGCACAAGGCATAGCTGCCTTTATATAGGCCCGCCAAGGGGACGTCCCGCTGTACGTGCATGCGTTCGTGTGCCCACGTGTGCTAACCCGTTCGGATCACGCGCTCGTACCCGCCGATCGTGTGCCAGTACGTGCTGAAGTGGGGCTCTACTGCGCAGGTGCACCGGGACGCGCCGATACTGACAGGCTCTGACTGTGTTAACCCTCTGACATGGTGGAAATCAAACCATGAGTATGTTAATACCCAAGAACAGTGTACTGTTCATAGGGAAAAGAATAGATTTTCTTCTGCATTACTAAAGCATGATATTTAGTGAAAGTGTGTTAAAGTAGAATTCCAGCTGAAGCCTAACTAGTCATAGAAATGCTCTTTCCTCTTCCTTTAACCTAAACAAATTAATTAGTAAGGGGCCTGGACTGGAAAGTGGTTTGCGCCAAGCTGCCCGAGGTCATGCTCCACTTCCTTAGATTGGATAGTCACGCACCTGTCTTTTAGGAGAAAACTCACATCATATTGTGTCACTCGCTCTCCTTCCCTGAGGTCTACCTTTGCACATATTCCTGGCCTGAGGTCTGTTACCTGTAAACAAAAATATTCAGTCTAAAAGCATTTTTAACACTTTACTGCATCAACTTAGCTTCTTCATAGTACATAGTCACCATGCATACTTGCCCTCTTCCCAGTACCATTGCATACAGCCATCTTCCTTTGTGTAGTAAAAACTACACAAACTACATCATCTAAGGAGGGGCTACAAATAAAGGGCACTCTTGCCAACAAACCTGTGTAAAAGGATGTATATACTTATAGGCAGAGTCCAGGCCCAAAGTAATCAGTCAGGGAGAGATCACACACAGTCCTTAATTTTTATGAATTGTCTTGTATTATTAGAGAGGTTAGTGGTAGTCGGCGTTAACAATTCTTGAAGGTACAGATATAAGGCAATGCAATAGTTTGTTTAAACAGTATTACAAGGCTCTGGCCTGAGTTACTGGACAATAGTTTCTGCTGGAGGGATGGTGGTTTTTGGTCCACTGAGTTGGCACTCTGTAGCTGCTAGGGGGCCCCACGTTGTTATTTTTGGTTACCGGGTAATTTCCTTGCTGCAAGAATATTCCCCGCTCTGACCGTACTTGACAAGAACCTTTCCTTGCACTAATTCCTTTCCCTAACAGGCAGGTACCTGTCCCTGACCTACAACTTTCTATAGGTGTGCCCATATGATGCAGGAGACACTATTTAGAGGGTTCCCTGTTAAGATGGCTGCCTAAGATCTTGAGAGATTGCAGCATCCAATCAGACAGCTGTTTTCTTTAAGACACTGACGGGGTCCATAAGGGGACAATTACCTTATTGAATTCCTCCCCACCTTTATCATTGGCACAGTGACACCTACAGGCTGCAGGAGAACCTGTACATATTTATTTTCAGACTGTTCCAGTCCTGTCATGTGACCCCCTGTGTCAGCCAGCAATGGCTGCAGGAAAATGGAGAGATTGCCTGACAATGGCTGTGAAAGTCGGGAGCAATGATGTCACCCATAGGCTCCCATGGTGCAGCTGTTGTTGGCGGTCCCTCCTCTCCCCTGCAGCCACTGCTGGCTGACCCAGGGGAGCCAAATCATGTGATCAGACTGGAGGCGGCTGAAAATAGGTAAGTACATACAACTTCTTCACATAGATTAGCTAGTATAGGTGTTAGAAGGGGGATGGGAGCATTTTTAAGAATAGTAAGGCTTTAGCTGGAATATTACTTTAAGTTCTGATCACAGCAAACAGTCATTTTACTTCTTTAACTTTTCCAGTAAATAAAACCGAAAACATGGTTGTTTAGAATATGTAATCTTTATTTTGCTCCAGAATGCCAGATATATTGCCAGTAGGATTCTTTTTTTTGTGTTGTCACTAAAATCTGTCAAACACCCAATGGAATGTCACATGGGATTTGTCAAGCATAATGGTAAATAAAACACAATGGGCTGAAAAGTTTGGGGTATGTATTATGGAGATACCCAAAAAAACATTAACCATAACAATAACATCTAAAATAACCACAAGCTGTTGGCCTAGTCTTAGCAGCACAGGCCATAATCAAAGAAGAAAATATTATGAAACGAGGTCCATCCAGCATTATGCTGCATTACCATTCCTACTAATAAATCTACAACAAATTCAAACTCGGTGCACAGGAACGAGGGAAACTCCATAGGGAGTCCTTTATTAAACCTCCCCCACTTCTTTGACTGGAGCCTGCTGTGTTATATATTTACCGTCTTCTTCCATTGATCTTCACTATTTGGCCCTGACCGATGTCTCACAGCTTTTTTTTTCCTAAAATGTTCCTGCTGGTTCCTTTTTCTTATTGTGCATGTGAGCTGTGGCTGTATTCATTTCTATTTGAGCCATAATACAATGAACTGCTGGAATACAGCACACCTATAGGAATGAATGGCACCGCAGTGTGTATGTGCACATAGAGGAGACAGTGGGGAACTTTTTGGGAGGAAGGCTGTAAATTTTAAAAAGTAATGCCCTGAACAGCAGTGATTCCCATGGACACCAATGTACCAAACCTAACCTCACCAGACAGAATTGTCCCCTTCTCCCACCACAAAGCACCAGTGCCCCCCTCCCCTACAGAGTACCAGTGACCCCTCTCTCTCTGCAGATCATTAAAGTCTCCCTCTCTACCCAGCGCCCCCTCTTACCACCACCGGGGCATATTTTCTCCTGTTGACCACCAATCCTGAGCATTTTCTTCCTCTCACTGGTCACTGACTCTGGCCTTTTTTTCCTCCCACTGACTATCAATACCAGGTGCTCTGCTCACCAGGCGCAGTGCTTTCCGCCCCGAGCCCACCCTTTTTTGAAGCCTATTGGAGCCTCTGGCTCTAATCCCGTGCTTCAAACCCCCATTGGAATCCATGCATCTGGTGCCCTGCATGTAGATCAGGGGACCGGATGCACGGATGGGGGGGGGCGGCGCACGTGCGCTCCTAAAGGACGGGCTGCTACTGGTTTATGAACAGCTAAAAATGGAGTACTTACCAGCACAGTTGGATATTTGATGTTGTATAGATGATAAACAAGTTCATGCTGCTTAGCTCATCTTTAGAGTACTGAGTAGAATTATTTTCCTACCATATTGACTCACATGGATGCTTAATGATTCATTTAAAGCGTAAACAACATATATTCAAGGTTCATTAAAATAGAAAAACAGTATAACAAATTATGCATTTCCTTTTTCATTTGTCATTCATCAAAGTATAACAACAAAAATAAAAGTGCAGCGCTATATACTAAACAGACGTATACATCAAAAATCCAAACCCATAAGTGCATACACACAGTAAATAAAATTTTATCAAACCATGTGTGACCATAAATATGGATTGCACGATATAGTTATACTGTGTTAGTCAGTAAAACAATTAGGTGAAACAATGAATAATACACCTTATTGGCAAATATAACAGTAACTAATATTAAGAAAACCGTGACGGTTCCATAAACCTAACACCTAAAATATTGTAAAGAAAATCCTGAAACATAACAGTCCATAATATGAAATTGTAGAAAATTTGTGAAAGAAAACCACCACCAAAAGTCTATGGAGGTAGCACATAAAAAATGGTGGAAATATAAATCCCAGGTTCGCAAGTGCGCTCCTAAAGGACGGGCTGCTACTGGTTTATGACAGCTAAAAATGGAGTACTTACCAGCACAGTTGGATATTTGATGTTGTATAGATGATAAACAAGTTCATGCTGCTTAGCTCATCTTTACAGTACTGAGTAGAATTATTTTCCTACCATATTGACTCACATGGATGCTTAATGATTCATTTAAAGCGTAAACAACATATATTTAAAGTTCATTAAAATAGAAAAACAGTATAACAAATTACGCATTTCCTTTTTCATTTGTCATTCATCAAAGTGAATAACCTTCATAAGTAGTTACAGGAGTTTTTTTTTTTTTTTAGACATCTACTGACTCAGCCTCAAAAGTTTTCTGAATGACCCAGACTTGCAAGCTGTCAACTGTGGCTTCTAACAGAAGGACTAATTTGTCTAAGGACTCGTTCATACAACCTGTGTTGGGCTGCGTTGCTCAACCCAATTCCAATGCAAGGACAAGGCAAATAGCCTTTAGTTCCTTCCTTGGTTCCAGTTCAATCCTATGCCCTGCATTGGTATATGCTGGGACATAAGATAGAACATGTGGCATTGTATTGCAGGAAGTTACAATGTGCAGTAAGCCTGGAAAAAAAAATAAACATCAACATGTTAAAACAAAAAGCAATGCATCATTTTGAAAAAACACAGGTTAGCACTTAGCACGTGCGTTTTTTGTATGTTAACATAAGAGCCGTGTAAATAGCCAGGGTTCATTGGTGGACAAAGTCATCAAAGGGCTCCTGTGAAAGAACCATTTTTGGTCCTCCAGTCAAGTGTTCAATTTACTTATTTAACCACTTAAGGACCAGCCTCGTTTTGGAATGTTTACATGTTTAAAACAGGTTTTTTTGCTAGATAATTACATAT
The DNA here is from genome assembly GCA_037952835.1 of Lithobates septentrionalis. Lineage (NCBI taxonomy): Eukaryota > Metazoa > Chordata > Amphibia > Anura > Ranidae > Lithobates > Lithobates septentrionalis. The sequence goes on along the minus strand of JBBDGP010000734.1, from coordinate 4,421,513 downwards.
AACCCCCAAGCATTATATATTGTTTTCTTTCTAACACCCTAGAGAATAAAATGGAGGTCATTGCAATACTTTTTTTCACACCGTATTTGGAAAAGATTCACTTTTTTGAATAAAAAAATAAGACAACAGTAAAGTTAGCCCAATATTTTTTTATATTGTGAAAGATAATGTTACGCCGAGTAAATTGATATCCAACATGTCACGCTTCAAAATTGCGCCCACTCGTGGAATGGCGTCAAACTTTTACCCTCAAAAATCTCCATAGGTGCCGTTTAACCACTTGACCACTGGGCACTTAAACCCCCTTAATAACCAGACCAATTTTCAGCTTTCAGTGCTCTCACAATTTGAATGACAATTACTCAGTCATGCAACACTGTACCCATATGACATTTTCGTCCTTTTTTTCACACAAATAGAGCTTTCTTTTGGTGGTATTTGATCACCTCTGGGTGTTTTATTTTTTGTGCTATAAATGAAAAAAGACCGAAAATTTTGTAAAAAAATGCATTTTTCTTCATTTCAATTCAAATTTTTTGCAAATAAGTAATTTTTCTTCATAAATTTGGCCAAAAATGTATACTGCTACATATCTTTGGTAAAAATAACCCAAATTAGTGGGTATTATTTATAAAAGAAATGACCTGATTGAGCCCCAATATTGTACATAACCATGTCTCCATCCCTGTATTTGCCTCAGCTGGTTGTCTTCTCCATCCACCCCTTTGGCCAATGTGATCAGCATGACGTTGGCTGGGACACGCCCTCTGGCTGAGGATACAAAGGTCGGGATGAGCCGGCAGTTCATTTTATACATTGTCCCATGAGGAGAGGGTCTATGGGTCTTCATTGTTACTTCAGGTAATTAGTACACCACTCTTTATTATCATTATCACTCATACACTCACATCATGCCTGTTTCTCCTTGACACAGGTGTGCACCATTCATCTCGTTTTAACTACTTTTCTTTCAACACCAATCCTTTGGCTATATATTAATATATTTTTTTGATGGTTCCTACCACCCAGTTAATCTCTGGGCAGGCTTCAGATATATACTTCAAGGCCATTTTGGTTCTACAATTCACTTCCCTCCATCTATAACACTTATTAATTAATTAATACATTTATTGTTCATTTCTTTGACACTCTGTGTCTTCCCCTTTTTTTTTTCCATTTTTTTTTTTCATTTTTTATTCCTCATTTATTTTTTTACTATTCTTTATTTCAATTCTTTATTCCATTTTTTATTCCTTTCTATATTTATTTTTTATAGGTACTTCGGTTTTGGCCCCTACCTGCATACCTCTCACTCTGGCAATGTATTATGGCTGTCTGGCTCTCCCCCTTGACTGTTGTTCCTCCCTACCCCTTCTCCGACTCTCCACTCTCCGTGGAGACCTTCGGCTTGGGGTAAGCCAGCTGTGTCCCTGCCTCAACCCCGGGGGAGACAGCTCTCTCAGGGCCACTTTCACCATCCCTTAAGTGGACTGTTGGGTTTTACATTTGGGTGTGGCTAAAAGGTAATGTGTATCTACATATTCTATAATACCTGCTTTTTTCATTGAAAGCATGAATGTATCCTAGACTTCTTTGATCTATTTATTTATCCATTTATGTTTACCTCTTCAGCTATCCCTTGATGCATCTCACTCCTGATGATTGGCTTTAAACGCCATGAAACGCGTAGAGTCTACACTCAGGGATGCCACTTCAAGTTTGCCTCATCTATGAATTTTATCAATATGCCGTTTATATATTTATTCATTTTTATTAGGAATGCCATGTTCACCTCATATGTATATCCATTCAAATTGCTTGTATCAATCATGTCGATTTTCTATAAACAGCATTTATATCAATATGACTACTAATATTTTATTATGCTTCAATGTGCATGATGTATGTATTATTTATTATGATACATTATATTTATATATATATTACTCATGAATTGATTCCTATGCTATCAATTGATCAGCAACTCCCTATGGCCATACAGTTTTTCCCTTATGGGATGGTGACATTTAATTGAATTCATGGTAGCCTAGACTAATTCAAAAACATACCCATGCCTCATTTAAAGTCCCACTATCCCCTCTCTTTGTTCTAGTGGGTATTATTTAGTCTGTGTGAAAGTTATAGGGTCTACAAGCTATGGTGCCACTCACTGAAAATGTATTATTTTGATCACACCTGATGTACTGACAGCCTATCTCATTTCTTGAGACCCTAACAAGCCAGTAAAGTACAAATACCCCCCAAATGACCCCTTTTTGGAAAGTAGACATTCCAAGGTAGTTAGTACAAGGCACAGTTAGTTTTTTGAAGTTGTCATTTTTTCCCACAATTCTTTGCAAAATGAAGATTTTTTTTATTTTTATTTTTTTTCACTCCAAATAGTCATTATAGCAGGTTATTTCTCTCACATGGCATGTACAGTCCACAAATGAAACCCCAAAATATATTCTGCTACGCCTCCTGAGTATGGCGATAGCACATGTGTGTGACTTTTACATAGCCTGGCCACATACAGAGGCCCAAAATTGAAGTAGCCCCTTCAGGCGTTCTAGGAGCATAAGCTACACATCTCATTTCTCAACCACCTATTACACTTTTGAAGGCCCTGGATCACCAGGACAATGGAAACGCCCACAAAGTGACCCCATTTTGGAAAGCAAACATCCCAACGTATAATCTATGAGGCATAATGAGTCTTTGGAATGGTTAATTTTTTTCCAGAAGTTTTTGGAAAATGTGGGGAAAAAATGAAAACGCATTTTTTTTTAAACAAAGTTGTCCATTTATAAGATATTTCCAACACATAGCATGTACATAGCAAAAATGACACCCCAAAATGTATTCTTCTACTCCTCCTGAGTATGGTGATACCACATGTGTGAGTCTTTTACACAGCCTGGCCACATACAGAGTCGCAACATTGAAGTAGCAACTTCAGGCATTCTAGGAGCATAAATTACACATCTAATCTCTCAACCACCTATTACAATTTTGAAGGCACTGGAGCACCAGGACAATGGAAACGCCCACAAAGTGACCCCATTTTGGAAAGCAAACACCCCAACTTATAATCTATGAGGCATAATGAGTCTTTGGAATGGTTCATTTTTTTCCAGAAGTTTTTGGAAAATGTGGAAAAAAATGAAAACGCTTATTTTTTTACACAAAGTTGTCCATTTATAAGATATTTCCAACACATAGCATGTACTTAGCAAAAATGACACCCCAAAATGTATTCTGCTACTTCTCCTGAGTATGGCGATACCACATGTGTGAGACTTTTACACAGCCTGGCCACATAGAGGCCCAACATCCAAGAAGCACCATCAGGTGTTCTAGGGACATAAATTACACATTCAATTTCCTTACAATCTATCACATTTTTGAAGGCCCTTCATATTTCTAACACAGCATGTACATACCAAGAATTACACCCTAAAATACATTCTGCTGAGTAAAGGGTAAACAAAAGATTACCTGTGATTTTAGTAGTGCAATTGTCCACAGGAGGAGAGCCCTGATCCAGGCAGCAGGCAGGGACATGGTCAGCGACAGTGAATGTAATTGTCCAGGCAGCAGGCAGGGATACTGTCCATATACAGGAACACGGTCCAAATAGCAGGCCAGGAAAGAATGGGGACAGGGGTAGAGGCTTCTCCCACCCAAATCTCTTTGAAGTCTCTGAGTCTCCAGACCCTAATCCGGGAATCAGAAAACTAAAAAATCAGTTTTCTTCATCCAGAAAAACAATTCTGGAGCCCCTCACATATGTGAGACCCCTGTATTCCCACTAGCATAGCAAGGTAAAAGATCAATCCAAGAGGCAGGCAAAAAACGTGGTCAAACAGTCCAGGGTCAGTTCCAGAGCAGGCAGAGGTAGGTACAGTTTAGCGTTAGGCAGAAGCGTGGTCATATAACAGTCCAGGGTCAGTTCCAGAGCAGGCAGAGGTAGTTACAGTTTAGAGTTAGGCAGAAGCGTGGTCATATAACAGGCCAGGGTCAGTTCCGGAGAAGGCAGAAGTATGTTTAGCGTTAGGCAGAAGCTTGGTCGTATAACAGGCCAGGGTCGGTTCCGGAGAAGGCAGAGGTATGTACATTTCAGTGCATTGGCATAAGGGGTGTGGAGGAAAATGACAGGAAATTAGAATTACGTTTACCATACTTCCCTAATAATGTAGAGAAGTATGGTAATGGCGAAAACATCCAAATATACAGAGGCCTGGTTGGGAAGGACAATCGGGACAATAATACATGGTGTCTCTTCTAATTCCTCCACTGGAGCACACCCGGCATTTCTTTTGACGTCTGAGGCCTGTTTCACGGGGGGGGGGGGGATTTTGTCAGGAAAGTGGCGCTCGTGGAGTCTGCTCACGGAATCAGAGCGAATAGTTTCTGGTGGCCTTTCAGGGTACAAAAGGGCAGAAATAACTTCTTCTTGGTAGTGGAGATAGGATACGGGGTTCTCTGTAGATTTTTGGTAAATAACATAAGTGTTATACATGGCCAAACTGAAAAAATAAATGGACACTTTTTTATACCAGTGGCAGGATTTTCTTGTGGGAAGGTAGGGTTCAATCACCTGATCGTTGAAGTCCACTCCCCCCATAAACAAATTATAATCGTAAATGCAAGCTGGTTTCTGGACTGGGCCGTTTCTTCTTGGGACTTCCACGTAGGTGTCATTATAGATTGTCGTCAGCATGTGGACGTTTCGTCTGTCCCTCCACTTGACAGCCAATAACTTCTGGTTCCGCAAAGATGCTGTCTCCCCTCGTTGTAGCCTTTCATTGACAAGTTTTTGCGGGAAGCCCTTTCTATTGGCTCTTACTGTACCACATGCTGGGGTGTCTCTCCGGTGAAGATTGCAGAAGAGGGGCAAGCTGGTATAAAAATTATCCACATAAAGATGGTATCCCTTTCCAAGGAGTGGATAGACAATATCCCAGACCACTCTTCCGCTGGCTCCAATGTACTCTGGGCATTCAGGGGGATGAAGTTGGGAGTCCTTCCCTTCGTACACCCGGAAGGCGTAGATGTACCCCGTGGCTCGGTCGCAAAGTTTGTACATTTTTACCCCATATCGGGCCCTTTTGCTGGGGATGAATTGTTTGATGCCCAGCCTGCCTGAAAATTTTACAAGGGACTCATCCACGGAAATATTCTGGTCGGGAGTGTATAACTGGGGAAATTTTTCAGAGAGATAATTTAGGAGTAGCCGAATTTTAAATAGTTTGTCAAAAGCTGGGTCATTTCGGGGAGGGCACTGGGTGTTGTCATTGTAGTGAAGGAACCGCATAATCATTAGGTATCTGGATCTTGGCATAAGGGATGAGAAGAGTGGCATGTGGTGGATGGGTTTGGTAGACCAATAGGAGTACAACTGTTTTTTTTTTGTAAGTCCCATAGTAAAAGTTAGGCCTAAGAAAATTTTGAATTCCTCTACGGTTCGTTCTCCCCACTCAAAGGGATGGGCGTAACTAGAGCCAGGGTTGCTTACTATGTGCTGCTGTGCGTAGAGATTGCACTGGGCCACAATGGACGATAGTAAGTCTTCAGTGAAAATCAAATGGAAAAAATCAATCATGGCAAAATCATCGGTGTTCATCTGGACACCTGGCTGGGCGGAGAAAGGGGGGATATTTGCTGCTCCGGAATTAGGGGGAAGCCACAGGGGGTTTTGAAGGGCATAGGGAAGGCTGGCATGGCCCCTATCCCTTTGGGGCTGAGATGGCACCCTACTGGTGCCTGGCCTATGTTGTAGTGGCTCTGCTCTCGAGGTGGACGGCACTGCTCTCGAGGTGGACGGCACTGCTCTCGAGGTGGATGGCCCTGCGCTGCTGGTAGTAAGCTGCTGCTCCATGCCAGAATGCCTTCTTTTCACGGGCACACATTCCTCTTTTGATTCTGTATCAGAACCGCTGCTTATCACGGGTTCATAGGTCGAATCGGAATCGGACTGAGACTCAGAGAACTCCCCGCTGCTCTCATCGGTCATGCTTAGACGCTGGTATGCCTCCTCGGTAGTAAAATTTTTTTTGCCATACTGGTGGCTGATGAGGCTGCACTGCAGAGCACTGTGGTGGCACTGGTGGTCACAGGCGGCACTGGTGCTGGTGGGCACAGATGGCACTGATGGGCACAGGTGGCACTGGTGTGACACTGGTGTGCACTGTAGTGGCACTGGTGTGGCTCTGGTGGCACTGATTAGCACACAGGCGGCACTGGTGGGCACAGGCGGCACTGGTGGGCACAGGCGGCACTGATGTGGCACTGCAGTGGCGCAGATGAGCACTGATGGGCACAGGTGGCACCGATGGGCACAGGTGGCACTGATGGGCACAGGTGGCACCGGTGTGGCACTGGTGTGGCACTGGTGTGCACTGGTGTGCACTGTAGTGGCACTGGTGTGGCTCTGGTGGTACTGGTGTGGCTCTGGTGGCACTGGTGTGGCTCTGGTGGCACTGGTGTGGCACAGAGGTGGCACTGGTGTGGCACAGAGGTGGCACTGGTGGTACAGGTGACAGATAGCACTGTTGAGGCACTGTTATGGCACTATTGGGGCACTATTGGGGCACTGTTGGGCACTGCTGGGCACTGCTAGAATCACAAAACTCACAGTTTGGCACACGATCTGCTCTCACGCTGCATCGGTGTGAGGAGAGGAGAGCAATGAACTTGTGATGACCCCGTTTGAATTTTTTTGCTGACATTTGTGATCGCTCCGTCATTGGACGGAGCGATCACGTGGTAAAGGGCCGCTGTCATTGGCCCTTTACCGCGATCCGTGTAGCGCCGGGTCCCGTGAACCCGGCGAGCACGGATGTTCCCGTGTGCGCGCCCCAGCGGGCGCGTGGGAACGATTCTCCGGGAGGACGTCCCTGGTTAACAAACCGCCCTGTAGCCTTCATTTGGCTATGGGCCGGTTATTAATTGGTTAAAAAATTCTATAGGTTGCATGTTTTGCGTTACAGAGGAGGGCTAGGGCTAGAATTATTGCACTCGCTCTAACGATCACGGCGATACCTCACATGTGTGGTTTGACCACCGTTTTCATATGCGGGCGCTACTCACGTATGCGTTCGCTTCTGCGCGCTAGCTCGTCGGGACGGGGGTTTTAAAAAAAAAATTTTTTTATCTTTTTCATTTATTTTACATGATTTTATTTATTTTTACACTGTTTAAAAAAAAAATAAAAATTGTGTCACTTTTATTCCTATTACAAGGAATGTAAACATCCCTTGTAATAGCAAAAAGCATGACAGATCCTCTTAAATATGAGATCTGGGGTCAAAAAGACCTCAGATCTCATATTTACACTAATGCAATAAAAAAAAATAAAAAAAAAGTAATTTAAAGAAATTACATTGAAAAAAATGTGCCTTTAAGACTTATGGGCGGAAGTGACGTTTTGACGTCCCTTCCGCCCTGCAGTGTCATGGAGTGGGCGCCATCTTCCCCTCACTCGTTTCCATGTACAGCAAGGGGACAGCTAGCTGCTGCCATAACAACGATATCCGCTGCCAAACTTAGGACGTACATCGGCGTGCGGCGGTCGGCAAGTGGTTAAAACGGTGTTCCAGCTGAAAGAAAAAAAATGTATAAGTCAGCAGCTTCAAACACTGTAGCTGCTGACTTTTAATAAGGACACTTACCTGTCCAGGGAGCCCGCGACGTCGGCCCCCAGAGGCCGATTCGTCCATCAGATCGGGTGTCGGCGTCGCCATTCTATCTAGGGGAAACAGGCAGTGGAGCCTTGTGGCTTCACTGCCCGTTTCCTACTGCGCATGCGCGAGTCGTGTGGCGCTTTGTGAATGGGCGGCTGTCTTCTGGGATACACACACAGGTCCCAGAAGACAGCGCACCCAATTTCCCAGAACACCATGCGAGGGATGAAGAGAAGGAACAGCTCAGCGGAGAAGGAGGTGGCAGATTAGGAAGACTGCCTAGCAACAGGCGTTTCGGGTAAGTAAATTTTTTTTTTTTTAATGTTTTTAAAATAAATTTAAAGAGCCTGTTTATATAATTTTTTTTTTTTTTTTTTAGGGTGGACCTCCACTTTAATGTGGATAGATTTTGGAGCTTCCTCATGAACAGTATATGCTTTGAATATGTGCTTTGAAAAAGTGTTCATACCTCTTAAGTTTCCACATTTTGTCATGTTACAACCAAAAACGTAAATGTATTTATTGGGATTTTATGTGATAGACCAACAAAGTGGCACATAATTGTGAAGTGGAAGGAAAATGATAAATGGCTTTCCAAATTTTTTACATGTGCATATCTGAAAAGTGTGGCGTGCATTTGTATTCAGCCCCTTTTACTCTGATACCCCTAACTATAAAATCTAGTGGAACCGATTGCCTTCAGAAGTCACCTAATTAGTAAAAAGTGTCCACCTGTGTGTAATTTAATCTCAGTATAAATGCAGCTGTTCTGTGATGCCCTTAGAGGTTTGTTAGAGAACCTAAGTTAACAAACAGCATCATGAAGGCCAAGGAACACACCAGACAGGTAAGGGATAAAATTGTGGAGAAGTTTAAAGCAGAGTTAGGTTATAAAAAATATCCCAAGCTTTGAACATCTCATGGAGTACTGTTCAATCCATCATCCAAAAAATGGAAAGAGTATGGCACAACTGCAAACCTACCAAAACATGGCCGTCCACCTAAACTGACAGGCCAGGCAAGGAGACCATTATTTCCAAGAGGCCCATGGTAACTCTGGAGGAGCTGCAGAGATCCACAGCTCAGGTGGGAGAATCTGTCCACAGGACAACTATTAGTCGGGCACTCTACAAATATGGCCTTTATGGAAGAGTGGCAAGAAGAAAGCCATTGTTGAAAGAAAGCCATAAGAAGTCCAGGTTGCAGTTTTCAAGAAGCCATGTGGGAAACGCAGCAAACGTGACAGAAAGTGCTCTGGTCAGATGAGACCAAAATTGAACTTTTTGGCCTAAAAGCAAATGCTAAGTGTGGCAGAAAACTAACACTGCACATCACCCTGAACACACCATGCCTACTGTGAAACATGGTGGGGGCAGCATCATGTTGTGGGGATGCTTTTCTTCAGCAAGGAAGCTGGTCAGAGTTGATAGGAAGATGGATGGAGCCCAATACAGGGCAATCTTTGAAGAAACTCTGCAAAAGATTTGAGACTGGGGCGAAGGTTCACCTTCCAGCAGGATAATAACCCTAAACATACAGCCAGAGCTACAATGGAATGGTTTAGATCAAAGCATATTCATGTGTTAGAATGGCCCAGTCACTGTCCAGACCTAAATTCAGTTGAGAATCTGTGACAAGACTTGAAAATTGCTGATCACAGACGCTCTCTGACAATCTCTCTCAATCTGACAGAGCTTGGGCTATTTTGCAAAAAAGAATGGGCAAAAATGTCACTCTATAGATGTCCACAGCTGGTAAAGACATCCCCAAAAAGACTTGTAACTGTAATTGCAGCCAAAGATGGTTTTACAAAGTATTAACTTGGGGGGGGGGCTGAATACAAAAGCACCCCACACTTTTCACATATTTAGTTTGTAAAAAAAATTAAAAAACATTTATCTTTTTCCTTCCACTTAACAATTATGTGCCACTTTGTGTTGGTCTATCACATACAATCCCAATAAAATACATTTACGTTTTTGGCTATAGCATGACCAAATGTGGAAAATTTCAAGGGGTGTGAATACTTTTTCAAGGCACTGTAAGTAAGAAATAATGCATTGTGCACAGAAATACATTAATTAATCAGATTTGATTGAAGATTTAATTTGGTAGTCCCTTGTATGAAATATTATTATTAGTATATTATTATACAGGATTTTTTATAGCACCAACAGTTTGCCCAGCACATGAGGGCAGACAGTATAGTTATATTCAATACAGGAGGAATCGGAGGGCCCTGCTTGTTATAGAGCTTACAATCTAGAATACTTTCCTGATAGGCCAGATACGTTATTAAACAACATAGGCTTTCTCTGCTGGCTTTGGATTTCCCTTATAATTCTCCTTCAGTCCTTAGGTGGGCAGGGTTTAGGCCTGTGCTTCGCTCCTTGGCAAACTTTGGGTTTAGCATTTTTTACAGGTAACTTACTATTACTCCTGATGAAGCTCATCAATTTGATTTAGAGTGCTCCCCCTACCCCATCTATGTTTCCAATGTTACATATGAGATTCTTTACTGAAATATACACTCACCGGCCACTTTATTAGGTACACCTGTTTAATTGCTTGGTAACAAAAGAATTGCTAATCAGCCAATTACAAGGCAGCAACTCAATACATGTAAGCATCTAGATGTGTTGAAGACAACTTGCTGAAGTTCAAACTGAGCATCAGAATGGGGAAGAAAGGGGATTTAAATGACTTTGAACGTGGCATGGTTGTTGGTGCCAGACGGGCTGGTCTGAGTATTTCAAAAACTGCTGATCTACTGGGATTTTCACACACAACCATCTCTAGGGTTTAAAGAGAATGGTCCGAAAAATAGAAAATATCCAGTGAGCGACAGTTGTGTGGATGAAAATGCCTTGTTGATGTCAGAGGTCAGAGAAGAATGATAGAAAACACATTGAACCTTGAAGCGGATGGGCTACAACAGCAGAAGACCACACGGGGCGCCATTCCTATCAGCTAAGAACAGGAAACTGAGGCTACAATTCGCACAGGTTCACCAAAATTGGACAACAGAAGATTGGAAAAACATTGCCTGGTCTGATGAGTCTCAATTTCAGCTGCGACATTCAGATGGTAGGGTAAGAATTTGGTGTAAACAACATGAAAGCATGGATCCATCCTGCATTGTATCAACGGTTCAGGCTGGTGGTGGTGTAATGGTGTGGGGGATATTTTCTTGCCACACTTTGGGCCCCTTAGTACCCATTGATCATCGTTTAAATGCCTACCTGAGTATTGTTGCTGACCATGTCCATCCCTTTATGACTACAGTATACTCATCTTCTGATGGCTCCTTCCAGCAGGATAATGCACCGTGTCACAAAGCTCAAACCATCTCACCACTGGTTTCTTGAACATGACAATGAGGTCACTGTATTCCAATGGCCTCCACAGTCACCAGATCTCAATCTAATACAGCACCTTTGGAATGTGGTGGAACGGGGAATTCTGCATCACCCCCGGTGATCTTGGCCAGCACTCACTCCACTTCCTTCCCTGCTGAGGCGGAGCCTGCTGACTGCTGCTAGGTTCGTTTGCAATCTGGTTGGCCGGGACTTGGGCGGAGGGTGTGGTCATTTCTTCAGTGATGAAGGTGGACCCAGCCCTCTCAGGTGCATGCAGATTCAGAATGAGAGAGAGCAGCATGGAGGGTAAGTCACATAGCTGTGCCCCCTCGGCTGTAGATTTGGACTCACTTTATTTAATCTCCTTGGATGGGACACCTGAGGCTGACAAGCTGGCATGATGGGGTTGCATTGTGAAAATGGATGAGGATGACTCTGGGTGGGGATGAGAGTTACATTGTGGAGAGCCTCTTCACTATGTAGCTTTCATCCCCACCCAGAGTCATCCTCATCAATCTTCACAATGCAACCCCATCATCCTCATCCCCACCCAGAATCTCCATCCCTCTCCACAATGTATCCCCATCCACGCGCAGAATCATCCATCTCTCTCCAGGATTCTGGGCGTGGATGGGGATACATTGTGAAGAGGGATGGATGATGCTGGGCATGGATGGGGATACATTGTGGAGAGGGATGCATGATGCTGGGCGTGGATGAGGATATATTGTGGAGAGGGATGGATGATGCTGGGCGTGGATGGGGACTCGGTGGGATGGCCAGTGAGCGGATTCGGTGAGACGGCCAGTGGGCGGGCCCTAGGTAATAATGGTGGTCAAGCTCCAGGGGGGCCCAAGCCTAAATCTGTATAAGGGGACCCAACATTTCTGATGGCTACCCTGATCTTGTTACAATGGCATCTGAAATTTGGTGGGATATATTAGGCTGCAAGTAAATGTGTTGTCCCTGAAGTTTTGATTGCAGAAAAAATGGACATCACAGTTCATTGTGTATGGGGCTGTGTAGCTGCAGACTGGTCAGGATGCCCATGCTGACCCGTGTCCACAGCCAAAAGCACCTACAATGGACACAAAGATGGGCAGAACTGGACCATGGAGCAAAGGAATGGAGTGATCTGATCTGATGAATCACATTTTCTTTTACATTACATGGGTGGCTGGGTGAATGTGCTTTTGTTACCTGGGGAAGAGTTCGGGGGTACCCGAATGCAGTATGGAAAGAAGGCAAGCAGGTGAAGGCAGTGTGATGTTTTGGGCAATATTCTGCCGGGAAACTTTGAGTCCTGCAATCTATGTGGATGTTACTTGACACATACACCCTACCTAAACATTGTTTATGCCCAAGTACACCCCTTCACGGAAACCGTATTCCCTGCTGGCCATGGACTCACTATCAATGATTCAAGAATGGTTTGAGGAACAATGAGTTTGGGCTGTTGACTTGTCCTTTAAATTCACCAGATCTCAATCCAAACGAACATCTGTGGGATGTGCTGGAAAAACAAATCTGACCCATGGGATCCCCACCTCGCAACTAGCGGGGGTCCACCCACACCGCAAAAAAAAATAAATATTAAAAGGCAGCAGCTACAAATACTGCAGCTGCTGACTTTTATTACATGGACACTTACCTGTCCCAGGGTCCAGCGATGTCGGCAGGGGACGCCGAGAACCCGCTCGGTTCTCGGCAGCTGCCGCCGCCATCCTGGGTGAGGGAATCAGGAAGTGAAGCATTGCGTTCCCTACTGCGCATGCGTGAGTCGCGCTGCGCGTCCCAAGTGGTCCCCGCTCTCTCCTGGGAGCTGTGTGATTCCCAGGAGACATCGCGGAGGGACAGGAAGTGGCGTAGACTCCCATGGGAGTCTATGCTGGAAGTGGGTGCAAATACCTGTCTTAGACAGGTATCTGCACCCCCCTCCCCCCTGAAAGGTGCCAAATGTGACACCGGAGGGGGGGGAGGGTTCCGAAAAGCGGAAGTTCCATTTTTGTGTGGAACTCCGCTTTGAAGGATCTGCTACCAATGATTTGGTGCCAGATACCACAGCATACCTTCAGAGGTCTAGTGGCATCCATGCCTCAACAGGTCAGAGCTATTCGGGCAGCAAAAGGAAGACTTACTCAATATTCGGTGGGTGGTCAAAAAGTTATGGCTGATCGGTGTATGAGCTTGTAGTTGTAACCTGTAATTGTAATATGTGATAATCAAGCCTACGTAGAATAATGAATATTTTGTGGTTGTTTTTGAATGTCTTTTTATAAAGAAGGAATTTTATTGACTTCTGGAAGTTATGCTCATTATAGCACCTGAAAAGTTCAGAATGAGGGATATGGTGTTATGACAAAACATTCAAATCCAAGTGGACAATTCCAACTTAGGAGATTACTTCCCCTTACTTTAAATTGCAATGATCATTATGACATGAGCAGAGATGCAAGGTAAGTGCAGTTCATCCGGTTCTAGCAACCAATAGTTACTCATAAAGAGCATCTAACACCCTAATTGTTTTCTTTCTTCACAGGAGAGTTACTCCACCTTCAATATACAATCCTGTGCTATTTTCTCCTTCATTAGGCACTTTTTCCTCTCAAACATTTTTAAAATACTTACCATGCATATAATTTAAGGCTTTTGTTTGTGGTTGGAATGTGCACCACCTGCCTTGGTGTTATTGGAGTTATTGTACGACATTCTCTCTTTGACAGCCTCAGGCAACGGTGTTCCCTCTACCCTACATCATGCTGTCAGATAATGTAAGCAATGCATAGGCTGCTTTCTACTTCTTCTCTAGTTTACACCTGTCTCATGTTCAGGTGTTCTCCAGACATTAGGCATTGTGTTTTGTTGTTGTAGAACATATGTTTTGTGAACACAGACAACTTATTGTCTTATTATTATTGGTACCGATTTCCATAGCTTATTTATGATTTGTATGTCATATACAGGTCAGGTTACTCATTTACTCATCCTTATAAGATCAACATTAGTAGATAAAAGCACCCTTTTTAGTCTTCCTGCTGTGTAAGGGTTGTCTCCTTGTTACAGTCTGGTGCCCACAAAAGGCAGCGCACTTCACCTTTACCAGACACAGGAAGGCTTTATGTGCATTGCTGGAGCCCCAGGACTTAAAGGGGTTGTAAACCTTTGTGTTTTTTCACCTTAATGTATCCTATGCATTATTATTATTATTATACAGGATTTATATAGCGCCGACAGTTTACGCAGCGCTTTACAACATTAGGGCAGACAGTACAAGTACAATACAATTCAACACAGGAGGAATCAGAGGGCCCTGCTCGTTAGAGCTTACAATCTAGGATTAAGGTGAAAAAACACCTGGCAGTGACCGACCCCCCAGCCCCCCTGTTTTACTTACCTGAGCCCTGGAACTTGACCCAGCGGGGACTCGCTGTCTCTCTGCCCAGGGTTCTCGGCTCTTGATTGGATAGATTGATAGCAGTTCAGCCATTGGCTCCCGCTGCTGTCAATCAAATCCAATGACGCAGGCGCCGCTGGCTATGGATGCCGAAAGCTGGACCCGGGAGCGCGTCCACAAGGTAACCCCCTCAGGAGAGCGCTTCTCCTAGGGGGTGATCTGATGTGGGGAGGAGCCGCAAGAGCCGCCAGAACCCAGAAGATGAGGTTCGGGGCCACTTTGTGCAAAACGAGCTGCACAATGGAGGTAAGTATGATATGTTTGTTATTTAAAAAAAGAAAAAAAGAAACCCTTACAATCACTTTAAGCGACAGATATCCAAAAAGTCAAATTATTGGACATAACCCTTTCACTGGCAGAACAGTTTTTGCACTCACTTAAAAAATCAACTGTGCACAAATTTAGGCCTGAAGATTAGGTAAAACCCCCAACCATTATAAAGTTTCTGAAAGCAGAGACCTTGGAGAAAAAAAAAGTGGTAGCGTCTTTTTTGGTAAAGTTTAAAAGATGAGGTTGCGCTGCGTAAATAGATACCCAACAGGCAGGCTTTAAACTTGTGTATGCCTGCAAAATGACATGTTGGGGGGAGGGACTCAATTTTTTTTGGGGGGGGGGGGGGTTTAAGTGCTTGGGTGTAACTTTACTTTTTTACATTTTTTTTACTTTCACAAAAACTTTTTTTATATCAAATAGAGGACAAAAGGTCCCCTATGTAATGTAATATTTTTAAGATTATCTTAAATGAGAACTTAAGAAGATTCCTGCTACTGCAAAATGCACTGGCCTAAATGGCAGGTGTGATTGTAGCATAATGCCGCGTACACACGAGCGGACTTTACGGCAGACTTTGCCCGGCGAACTGGATTTCGTCAGACAATTCGATCGTGTGTGGGCTCCAGCGGACTTTGTTTTCTCAAAAGTTGGACGGACTTAGATTTGAAACATGTTTTAAATCAATCCGTCGAAATCGAGTCCGGTCGAAAAGTCCGCTCGTCTGTATGCTAGTTCGACGGACAAAAAGCCACGCTAGGGCAGCTATTGGCTACTGGCTATGAACTTCCTTGTTTTAGTCCGGTCGTACGTCATCACGTACAAATTCGACGGACTTTGGTTGATCGTGTGTAGGCAAGTCCGTTCATTCAGAAAGTCAGTCGTAAAGTCCGTTGCAATGTACGCCGGGCAAAATCTGCCGTAAAGTCCGCTTTACGGCAGACTTTGGTAGCAATTAATTTTTTAAGAGCGCCCTCTAGTTGCAGTACCTAATGAGATGGCTGAGAAAGGGATGACATGCAATCAACTGTTTTAGTCCTTGACAATAAAAATTTATTTACATTAACCAGCAGTTCTTCATTATCAGAACAATAATTCTGTTGAACTTTTCAAGTTGGTTTAACCAAGAGTTTACCTTATCTGCTTAGTTTCTTATCTGGAAAGAATCCTGTTTCTTAAAGTGATATCAGAAATCCCCCCTAAGGAAGACACGTGACACAGTATCGACACGCGTTGGGGAGGGGCACGGACAATCATTTCATTAGGAACTAGCGTGGAGCTAGCGTTTTTCCTGAGAAGTGCCAGCTGCGCTTGTGTGAAACAAGATAGGTGATTCCTAAACACGGGTTATATTTTGGCTGTCTATAGACTGGTGCGCTTGCAGCACCAGAACAATGTGAGTACCCTGTTATCGCCTCTTATGCAAATACATATTTTTTAAACAATATAAGCACTATCCGTTTTTTCGCTACATTTTTATCATTGGCCAATACCAGCTACTTGGGAGCAAGGTGTGGAGAGGAGTTCTGGAGTTGCCTTGGTGTAGCCCTTGGAGAGGCTAAAAAGCTGTTTCTGACCCTGCTTAGTTGTAGAGGTCGCACTGGTTCGGGTGAGAATACTCCTGGAGGGGGGGAGCACCTGTGGTGACACACATCTTGGATCTTTTTTGAGCACACAGGAGTGGATTCAATTTGAGCACCTATTGTGATTCTTTTATCCTATGGACTATTTTTAATTTGATTCATTTTTTTTGCAAGAATTATTATATGTTTTGTATGAGCACTGTTGTTCAATTTTTCAAAAAAAAGTTTTTTTGTTTTTTTTTAATAATTAAATGTTTTATTTTATTAGAATTCAGTTTAGCAGTCAACTATGGACAAAGACATATGTCCATATATAACATTTACATAATATCCAAAACTCTATATACACATATCAAAATATTCTATTCAAAAAGAAAAAAAAACAAGAGAAAAGAGAAAAAAGAAGAAGAGAAAAAAAAAGGTAAAAAAAAACTTCCCCTCTTAACATACAATATATTATAAAAGTTGAATTTGCTCTGACACTCCCCCAGTTGAGAGCCCCAGATTCCCTAGCTATTCATGTTCCTAATATCTCTCCGTGCACCAATCAATCAATATACCCCTAATTTAAAAAAAAAAATAGTGAAGTTTAATCATATTAAACAAAAAAAAAAGGGGGGGGGAGAGGGAGGAGAAGAACCAAAATTTTATTGTGCACTTCTTTCCCCTCTCCTCTCCTTTGAAAAAGGCCTCTATGGGCTTAATTACCACCATGTGCAAAACTAAATGATGAATTGATACATAAGTTCATTGTGTACTTGTTGGTGTTAAAAAAAAAAAAAAAATCTATGCAAAAAGGCCTCTAGGGGCCACTTTGCCATGCCTGTTTGCGTTGACTAATACCAAAAGAAATATTTTAATTGTTTATACACTGTATGTTTTTTGATTTCACTTATGGAGTGATATTTGTGCGGTATCATCAAAATACTTATATTTCCACTATTTATGCACATGAAGTGTGTTTAGAATGTTTTGGTGCTGCACAGTTGATTGTTTGGTGATATTAACCACTTGCCTACTGGGCACTTAAACCCCCCTCCTGCCCAGACCAATTTTCAGCTTTCAGCACTCTCACACTTTGAATGACAATAACTCAGTCATGTAATACTGGACCCAAATTATTTTTTTTCCCTTTTTTTCATACAAATAGAGCTTTCTTTTGGTGGTATTTGATCACCTCTGTTTTTTTTTATTTTTTGCGCTATAAATTAAAAAAGACCGAAAATTTTGAAAAAAAAATGCATTTTTCTTAGTTTCTGTGATACAATTTTGCAAATTATTAATTTTTCTTCATAAAACTTGGCCACAATTTATACTGCTACATATCTTTGGTAAAAATAACCAAAATTAGTGGATATTATTTGGTCTTCGTGAAATTTAGAGAGTCTACAAGCTATGGTGCAAATCATAAAAAATTGATCACGCCTGATGTACTGACGGCCTATCTCATTTCTTGCAACCCGAACAAGCCAGGAAAGTACAAATACCCCCCAAATGACCCCTTTTTTGAAAGTAGACATTCCAAGGTATTTAGTGAGATGCATGGTGAGCTTTTTGATGTTGTAATTATTTCCCACAATTCTTGTGTGAAATGCAGCCTGTGTCCCATCAAATGCAGCCTGTGTGACACATCAAACCCCCCTCCCCCCCTTCTCCGCGGGAGGTCCGGACCGGCACAGCGGCACGTACCTTGCTGTGTGGTGTCCTCTCCTGCTGTGTGGGCACTGGCAGCAGCTATGGAGGAGTCCACTCCTCATACTTCCGGTTGTCTTTCTCAGGCGCAATGGGAGAGAGAAAACAGGAAGTGACATCTAACTTGGATGTCAATCAAACCGCCCGGCCATAGTAATGGATACTACGAGCGCCGGGCGGAAGCTACTCGCAAAGCGTTGCAAAGCGGGACAAAAGCCCGCAAATGAAGTGCCGCGTCTGCAATCTCGTGATTGCATAGATGTGGCTCTGCCCATAGTGCACTGTGTCCGGTGTCCGAACACAGTGCACTTAAGGACCTTTTTTTCTATTTTTTTTTAAAGGGCCAGTTTTAAAAAAAAATTTTGTGACTGCCTGGAGGGGGGGGGGGGGGGGGGGTTGCGGCGTCTGTGTGCCCCCTATGGACGGGCTGCCACTACTCTCAGCGAGCTGCTGAGAGAATGAGCCAGCCACTCCCGCCCCCTCCACAGCATGGCACTTCAGTGATTGCTGGAATGGCAGAGCAGAGAGCCGGTGACTGACAGTCATTGGATTTCTGCTCACTGAAGACTGAAAATTGAGCAATTAACGACCCTTGATCACTCAGTTCTCGGTGTAGAGGCAGCGGAGGGCGGATGCTTCTTTTTATACTCTTTTTATACTCCTGAACTTCTCTTTTGTCAATGCTATAGCATTAAACAAATGTAACAAATGTAACATTCCTATAAAGAAATGAAACATATTGGTCAATTTTTACAAATCATGAAGGGCTTGAGCAGTATGTTCTGATATATGTTGGATAGAATGGGGAAGGGTTAGAACTTCTGATCTTTCTGTCTGTTCTTCCATTGGGGCGCTTTCAGGACCATAAATTAATAGAATAGAAGCCTATCCCACACCCACATAACAACTATCCCCGAGCCACCCCCATGAAATCATTCTCTGCAGCTATTACCTTTTGTACCACCACCCCCTCCCTTTAGAATGTAAGCTCTACGAGCAGGGTCCTTCTGTACCCTTTGTATTGAACTGTACTGTAATTGTGTTGTCCCCCCTATACAATGTAAAGGTCTGCGTAAACTGTTGGCGCCATATAAATCGTGAATAATAATAATAAATAATAATAGAACAAGTTTCTTGGTACAAGTAGCCTAAGACAACAATAATAACTTGACAGAAAAACCCATTCCCTATTTCACTATAAAAGTGTTCTTGTTATTGTCCATGTCTCCATATGAGAGCGTTCAAAGTACACCCAGGGCTTGGCTAGTAAATGCAGTAGAAGCTCCCGCCTTGGGCGCTGTGGTAGGGCGTGGCTGCAGTGGGAGTCTTTCCTGCTTCTGTGCCACCCCAGCCATCACCTGCACTATGCAAAGTCGGGCTGTTAAGCTGACAGCTCAAGGCTGATGATTACATTGGAAGAAAGGGTCTGTATCTGTATTCAGTGGAGCTCTACTGTCATTATGACAGCTGGCACCAATCTGTATCACAGGATTGGGCAACTAGTAGCCCTTCAGCTGTTGTGGAAATACATTTCCCATGAGGCATTGCAAGGCTGGCAGTTACAATGAGGCATGATGGGACTTGTAGTTCTGCAACAGCTGGAGGGCCCCAGGTTGCCTACCCCCTGCTATCAGATGCACTGATAGTGGCTCCTGACACATAGAGCTCAGGGGTTCAGCTGTCAAAGTGACAGTGAAGCCCAGCAGATTACACCAGGTAGCCACTCTCCTGGTGTATTATGCAGCCCAGCCCTGCTGTTTATTGAGTTATGAATGAAGGTTGTAATTGTAGCCTTCATTCATAAATTAGTATTATGTGTAAATTGCATGCAAAAAAAAGTATTTTTAAAAGCCAATTATGAACCCTGTCTAGCTTTTATTAACTCCTTCATTCCCTACTTAGCTGTTTTTTTTCCTGTTTTTTTTTTCTTTTTAAAATGTGTATGTAAAAGTTTTGAGTTGGCATTTATTTTTATTTTTTTTTTCAGTTCTACATTTAAAAATACATTGAGGTTTATTTACCAAAACTGGAGAGTGCAAAACCTGGTGCAGATTCCAGGGTTTTTGTTTTTTTTTTGCAAAACTTATTTGAACAAGCTGAACTTGGAACCTGATTGGTTTCTATGCAGAGCTGCACCAGATTTTGCACTCCCCAGTTTAGTAAATCAAACCCATTGCACCGGAAACACGATTTTATTACTTTTTATTGATGATGTGCAGAAAAAAAATGTGCTCTTCTTGAAATGGCAGAACTTTACAGAAATCTTCAAATTTTCGCTAAAATATCAGTGAAATGAAAACTCTGTTTTGTTCATCCTTACACATTGTGGTCAGGGCCGTCTTTGAGGCAGGGCAAAAGGGGCAGCTGCCCTGGGCCCTGTCATTATTGTGGGGCCCCAAACAGCTGCCCCATACTTGCCAACTATCCCAGTTTAAATTCCCTCGTTCCTTGAGGTTTTAGTCCCGTGCTGTGTCCTGATACCTCAGTGTGAAGTTCTATTACTAAGGCTGTCCAGCTCTGCCCTATTGTTGTGTACATATTACTCACCTGCAGACTCTGTGTTTACATGTAAATACCAGCATTGATATGTAAATAGCGGCTGCATTTATATGTAAATAGTGGCGGACCGGGTGAATTCATATGTAAATAGAGGCAGTATTCATATGTACATCATGCCCCCATGA
This sequence comes from Lithobates septentrionalis, assembly GCA_037952835.1. NCBI lineage: Eukaryota > Metazoa > Chordata > Amphibia > Anura > Ranidae > Lithobates > Lithobates septentrionalis. The sequence continues at coordinate 4,400,786 of JBBDGP010000734.1, read as the reverse complement.
GGTCATATCCACTATCACCTATACGGAATGCTGCCACTGGGGAGATAAAGGGGCATGCTGGAAATTGATCACACCCACCCCTCCCCCCAGCACTGCCACTGATCACAGGAGTCCCAGGATCCCTAGGAGTTTTCAGTATATTGATGGGTCCCCTCACCTCCTCAGTCCATGGTGTGCAGGCAGCGAGGAGATGATGTGCTGTAACATCTAGCAACCAATCAGTAAGCAGTAGTGATGTGCAGTAACATCTAGCAACCAATCAGTGACCAGTATTGATGTACAGTAATCTCTAGCAACCAATCAACAAGCATAAATCATGTGCTGTAACCTCTAGCAACTAATCAGTGAGCGGTAACGATACACTATAACCTCTGGCAACCAATCGCAATCACTGCCTAATTAGTAAATGGATTTTGAGTCTAGCTGCTATTTATTGCATGCCTCAAAGCAGGTGGAGAGCAAAACTGCATGGGGGGGGGGGGGATTTTCGCCTAGGGTACAATCAATATTAAAGACAGCCCTGATTGTGGTTGGTTTACTAAAGGAAAACAGGCAGCTTACTTTGCAAGAGAATTTTCTCCAGGGCTTAGTAAATGTGCTGAAGTTTCATCTTGTAAAGAATAACCAGTCATCATCACGTGCAAGGAAAATAAGAAAACAGCATGTTTGCTTGCACATGGAAGTCAGAAGCGCTTCACCATATTCACTAAGCACTGGGGCAAATTGCCTTGCAAAGGCAACATCCTATTTGTTAGTAAATCAGCTCCATTATGTTTAAAGTGGTTGTAAATCCTAAACATTTTTTTTTACCTTCATGCATTCCCTGCATTTAGATAAAAAAGGTTTAGGTAAAAGTATTGCCCGGTCTCAATCCTGTCTGCAGCAGCTCTCCCCGCTCTCACAGGCTTTGTCTTGTCAATTAGCAATCCTTTTTCATTTTCAAGCTCACATGTGATAGTATTGCATATTGTATTGTATTTTTAATTTTATGCAAAGTCAAAACTTTTTTTTAGTAGGGAGAGATTATTAAGTCTATTTTTGCTGCCTGTGTTCTGCTGGAGAGACTTCTCACTTCTTGTCCTGAAGATGCATCAATCACAGGAAATCCCTCCAAAGTAAACAGAATTCCCATCCTAGAGAGTTGTCACAAGAACAGGTGTCCCCATTGAAAGATTCACTCTCATCTCTTGCTCCGGTGCCAACACAATTTGCATTCCCTCTCCCTTTCTGTATGTTTGACAATGGTCACCAGGAAAAATTGAGTTGTGAATTTCAAGGGGAAACAGACTACAATAAAAACAGTCTGCAGAACACGAGTTTTAACTCTTTCCCACTCTATCTGAAACAAAACATAATTCCTTTACATACACTTTTAACCTCCCTGACGGTATGATTATTTCGGATTTTAGGTACTAAAAGCGGTACAATTATTTTGCATGGAAATTTGGCGTTTTATATTGTAGGCCTGTAATTCTTAACAATAACACACTTAAATCTGTCCAAACAAGAGTCTAGTAGATATCCCGGATATGATGAAGTTTGAAACACAAAAACATAAATTATTAATTAATAAATAAATATAAATAATTAAAAAAAATAATAATATAATAATAATAATAAAAATACATTTCCCCACGATTCACTATCGCTTAATTCTGCAAATGTTCTAATTTACTATCGCTGTTTTCTAGCTGGTCTAAAGTCACTTTTGACGTAAAGGGACACTTTTTGGTTGCTATGGACAATCTCAAGTTTCCAAGCAGAAAGAACAGTATATATAAAATATAAAACTGCATGCAGGGCATGGGCCAAAGCACTGGGGACAAAGGGATGTGAAATGATTTCATACAGTACTGTAATCTGTAAGATGACAGTACTGTATGTGTTATGAATTTTACATTTTTTTTTTAAATTTGCCTCCAAGCTTCGCCCCTGTGCCTCGCGACACTCGCAGGGAACGGAGCCCGGCACAGAGAGGCTTTGGGCGGAGGACAGAGCCCGCAGACACAGCAGGGGGACATCGCAGGATCCTGGGGACAAGGTAAGTACACTGTACCAGGATCCTGAGATGTAATCCCGAGTGTGGCTCGGGGATACCGCTAATGGTGCTGAAATTTAACCCCGAGCCACACTCGGGAATACTATCAGGGAGGCTACGTGAAAGTCCAGGCTCTAAGTAAAGCCTAGTACACATGTTAAAGCGGAACTTCAGTCATTTTTTAAATCTTTCCATCTATTAAATCCTCTGCCCTTGTTGTTTTAACTTTGGATAGTAAACTTTTTTTTTTCTGCCAGTAAATACCTTATACAGCCCACTTCCTGTTTCTTGTCTGGTAAAAAGCCTAGGCTTATGACATCATGCACAGCTCTCTCTAACTCTTGTGAGAGTTTGCCAGGAAGGGAGGGGGGAATGAGTCATAAGAGGGCAAATGAGAGCTGCAGAGCTGGAGGTGTGCCTCTGTGTTTCTGTGTAAATCCAATAAGTGAACAGGCAGCAGCTTCAGTTGGCCACAATTAAAAATGGATGCCAGACTCAGTGGAGTCTGGCATCTAGTGGAACATTTCTGCAGCATATTTGGCAAGTACAGAATCACAGTATATTTAAATAATATGCTAAGTGGTTGGAGGGAAGCTTCAGAATAGCAAAGATGTTTTTATTACAAATTATGTAAGCAGACTGCAGATCCTCTTTAATTTTTTTTTTCATTCAACAGAGCGGGCTAAACGAATAAACAAAAAGAGATTCGCTGTATTAACTATGCAATGTTAGTACAGCGATCTCCCCCGCTGTGCTATTGTGCTCTGACAGGGGGACCACCCCTCACCGGGGCACTCCTGTCAGCACTTGCAGCCATTGGCCAAGGGCTGATTGGCTGCTGGTTTTTAGGTATGGGTCGGTCATGAGATCGGCTTCGGTTGGACAGGCAGCTGTACACACGGGCCAAAAGTCAGCCGCTTTCTACTGTAACTGCTGATTTTGGTCGATATTTGGCCCGTGTGTATGGGGCTTACGCTTGTGCAATTGGCACAATGGGACAAATGGCTAGAAGAAGTAAAGAAGAGACCATACAGGCTTGATATTTACACACACACACATTCATTATTGTTCCCAGTGCTGAGCAAACTGCACCTAGTTACCAGAGCTTTTGTTATAGGCCGTGTGAAGTCATACCTGGATATAACCACAATGTAAACATGTGTGCAGCACTGAAAGGAATTCATTAATCAGGCTCTGAAAGCATAAGAGTTGCTTATGTACATCATTTTATTGCATTTCTGGTAATAAGTATATGAGGCTAAAGGCCACTAAATATTCATGTGTTAATTAAAGGTCATATTTTCTTTTATTGATAGGAAGACCTTATTTGTTACCTCTTTCTAAAATCAGAGAGAAGAAGAAATACTGTTTTCACATCTAAGCTAAGGTTAGCAAAAACTATAATGTAACCACGCATGTTCTGTCTGACCCCCTTAGTCAACAGAAAATTCTGTCCTATGGTTGCCAAATTAGGCCAGCTGAACTACTGGCAATTGTTTTTGTATTATGTAATACAGCGAAAGCAGTTCCCTGCAATTCCATTGGCTGGGCACTGCTCAGCTTGTAGGGAAAAGCAGAAATAAAGGAAAGGTGCAAATAAATCTAGTCTCAAAAATTGCTGAAACATAAATTAGCCAGCAGAATGGAAATTCGTAAGCACTGATAATTATCCTAAGGAGGTATATATAATGAAGGCAAAATTAACAAAATAGCACAACCCCGTGTAATAACAGTAGATTGGCTCCTGATGCTGGCTGGAGAGTAAGCAGTAAGGCTGGATTCACACCTATGCAGTTTTAGTGCTTTTTGCATTTTGCAGAATTGCACTACAGAACGTGTTCCATAGGAAACCATGTTAAATGGACTGTAGTGCAAATCTGCAAAAAGCACTAAAACTGCATAGGTGTGAATCCAGCCTAAGGCTCGACTCACAGCTATGCATGTTGCTTTTGAGCGTTTCTGCAGTGTTTTTTGCGGTGCTTGCCGCGTTTTTGAACAGCGTTTTTGCGGCGTTTTTGCTGCGTTTTGCGTTTTTTTTTTACAGTTTTTTTTTATACTGTATACAGTGTAAAAAAAAAAAAAACTCCAAAAACGCAAAACGCGTAAAAATGCTGTAAAAACGCTGTACTTGCGTTTTTAACGCTGGTCCATTGAATTCTATTACATGCAAAACGCTGCATTTTGCATGAAAAAAAGTCCCTGACCCTTTCCAAAAACGCAGAGGCACAAAAATGCATTGATGTGAACATGTTCCATAGGAACCCATGTTAAAAAATTCCCATGCATTTCTGCAAAATGCATCAAAAAATGCATTAGTGTGAATGGAGCCTAAAGGAACCAGGAATCTGATGCACACTTGCTCAATCTGACAGACCTACAGCAAAGCCGCACGCAGCCACTTGTAGCATGTGAACTTGTGAAGAGTGGTTCCTTCACCCTCTCCTAAAGCCATAGAATCAACACACTTCTTGACTTGAGCAAGCTTCAGCAGGCCTGCCGCAAGCTTCAAGAAGTGCTGAAGCCCGCTAGCCAGGGCCGTCTTTAGCGCAGGGCAAACGGGGCACTTGCCCTGGGCCCAATCTTTGTTGGGGGGCCCGCGCTAGCCGTGAATTGATCGACAGCTTTGCAGAGGGCACAGAGGACACGGGAGGATGTATTCCGCGCTAGCCAGCTGAGAGGGGGCGGGGCCGGGAGCTCCACTGACGCCCTGACCCCGCCCACGTGCAGCCTGTGTACTGGGAATAGAGCGCCTGTAGTGAGAGCCAGTGATCGGAGTGCGAGTATCAGTGGAGCTTCCAGTGTTTTCAGCCGAGAAAGTTCCACTCGGCGGATAAGGACCCCCTCTACTGCGCAGGCGCTGCGCATGCGCAGTAGGATCCGGCGGAAATAGCCGAAGGGGAATAGGTCCAAATCAGCTGTAGACGTTGCCTGTAAGAGGGCTCCTCGCGGGCTCGCTTCGCTCGCCGCGCTTCGGTCACGGCCTCGCTGCGCTCGGCTCTTTTAGATTCCCCCTCTAGGTCCACTTGGATGGTGGGGAAGGAACCTGGACCCCGAGCGCAGGCGCCGTGTACAGCTGATTGTGGATTTTGAGCTTCGGCTATCTCCGGCGGCTGTCACTAGTTGGTACTGCGCAGGCGCTGCGCCTGCGCAGTACAGGGGGGGAACTTATCCGCCGAAGGAACTTATTTGGCAAGACACCGGCCCCACTCCGATCACTGGCTCTCACTACAGGCGCTCTATTCCCAGTACACAGGCTGCACGTGGGCGGGGTCAGAGCGTCAGTGGAGCTCCCGGCCCCGCCCCTCTCAGCTGGCTAGCGTGGAATACAATCTCCCATGTCCTCTGTGCGCTCTGCAAAGCTGTCATCGGGGCTCTAATTCAGGGGTGAGGTGGGCCCCCCAACAAAGCATCAGTGAAGCAGAGTGAGAGCAGAGAGTGGAAGCCCCGCCCACAGTCCTGAATGTTTGTAGTAAGTTTGGCTGGCCAGGTATGTCCTTACACCCACAGAATGCCTGAATGTTTAAACCCTGAGCTGTGTTATTTAACTGTAAAGCTGTGCATTGCTGAAAGTTCTCTGACCATCCCCTGTATAATGTCTGCAGTCTCTGATTGTCTCCTGCAGTATGTTCGCAGTCTCTGGTAATCTCCTGCAGTATGTCCGCAGTCTATGATTGTCTCCTGCAGTATGTCCGCAGTCTCTGATTGTCTCCTGCAGTATGTCCGCAGTCTCTGACCATCTCCTGCAGTATGTCCGCAGTCTCTGAGTGTCTCCTGCAGTATGTCCGCAGTCTCTGATTGTCTCCTGCAGTATATCCGCAGCCTCTGATTGTCTCCTGCGGTATATCCGCAGTCTCTGATTGTCTCCTGCAGTATATCCGCAGTCTCTGATTGTCTCCTGCAGTATATCCGCAGTCTCTGATTGTCTCCTGCGGTATGTCTGCAGTCTCTGATTGTCTCCTGCAGTATGTCCGCAGTCTCTGATTGTCTCCTGCAGTATGTCCGCAGTCTCTGGTAATCTCCTGCAGTATGTACACAGTCTCTGATTGTCTCCTGCAGTATGTCAGCACTGTCTGATTGTCTCCTGCAGTATGTCCGCAGTCTCTGATTGTCTCCTGCAGTATGTCCGCAGTCTCTGATTGTCTCCTGCGGTATGTCCGCAGTCTCTGATTGTCTCCTGCGGTATGTCCGCAGTCTCTGATTGTCTCCTGCAGTATGTCTGCAGCCTCTGAGTATCTCCTGCAATATGTCCACAGTCTCTGATTGTCTTCTGCAGTATGTCCGCAGTCTCTGATTTTCTCCTGCAGTATGTCCGCAGCCTCTGAGTGTCTCCTGCAGTATGTCTGCAGTCTCTGGTAATCTCCTGCAGTATGTCTGCAGTCTCTGAGTGTCTCCTGCAGTATGTCCGCAGTCTCTGAGTGTCTCCTGCAGTATGTCCGCAGTCTCTGATTGTCTCCTGCAGTATGTCCGCAGTCTCTGATTGTCTCCTGCGGTATGTCCGCAGTCTCTGATTGTCTCCTGCGGTATGTCCGCAGTCTCTGATTGTCTCCTGCGGTATGTCCGCAGTCTCTGATTGTCTCCTGCGGTATGTCCGCAGTCTCTGATTGTCTCCTGCAGTATGTCCGCAGTCTCTAAGTGTCTCCTGCAGTATGTCCGCAGTCTCTGGTAATCTCCTGCAGTATGTCCGCAGTCTCTGAGTGTCTCCTGCAGTATGTCCGCAGTCTCTGAGTGTCTCCTGCAGTGTGTCCGCAGTCTCTGATTGTCTCCTGCAGTATGTCTGCAGTCTCTGGTAATCTCCTGCGGTATGTCTGCAGTCTCTGAGTGTCTCCTGCAGTATGTCCGCAGTCTCTGGTAATCTCCTGCAGTATGTCCGCAGTCTCTGAGTGTCTCCTGCAGTATGTCCGCAGTCTCTGATTGTCTCCTGCAGTATGTCCGCAGTCTCTGAGTGTCTCCTGCAGTATGTCCGCAGTCTCTGGTAATCTCCTGCAGTATGTCCGCAGTCTCTGAGTGTCTCCTGCAGTATGTCCGCAGTCTCTGAGTGTCTCCTGCAGTATGTCCGCAGTCTCTGGTAATCTCCTGCAGTATGTCCGCAGTCTCTGAGTGTCTCCTGCAGTATGTCCGCAGTCTCTGATTGTCTCCTGCGGTATGTCCGCAGTCTCTGATTGTCTCCTGCGGTATGTCCGCAGTCTCTGATTGTCTCCTGCAGTATGTCCGCAGTCTCTGATTGTCTCCTGCGGTATGTCCGCAGTCTCTGATTGTCTCCTGCGGTATGTCCGCAGTCTCTGATTGTCTCCTGCGGTATGTCCGCAGTCTCTGATTGTCTCCTGCGGTATGTCCGCAGTCTCTGATTGTCTCCTGCAGTATGTCCGCAGTCTCTGAGTGTCTCCTGCAGTATGTCCGCAGTCTCTGAGTGTCTCCTGCAGTATGTCCGCAGTCTCTGAGTGTCTCCTGCAGTATGTCCGCAGTCTCTGATTGTCTCCTGCAGTATGTCCGCAGTCTCTGGTAATCTCCTGCAGTATGTACACAGTCTCTGATTGTCTCCTGCAGTATGTCCGCAGTCTCTGATTGTCTCCTGCAGTATGTCCGCAGTCTCTGATTGTCTCCTGCAGTATGTCCGCAGTCTCTGATTGTCTCCTGCAGTATGTCCGCAGTTTCTGATTGTCTCCTGCAGTATGTCCACAGTCTCTGATTGTCTCCTGCAATATGTCCACAGTCTCTGATTGTCTCCTGCAGTATGTACACAGTCTCTGATTGTCTCTTGCAGTATGTCCGCAGTGTCTGATTGTCTCCTGCAGTATGTCCGCAGTCTCTGATTGTCTCCTGCAGTATGTCCGCAGTCTCTGAGTGTCTTCTGCAGTATGTCCGCAGCCTCTGAGTGTCTCCTGCAGTATGTCCGCAGCCTCTGAGTGTCTCCTGCAGTATGTCCGCAGCCTCTGAGTGTCTCCTGCAGTATGTCCGCAGTCTCTGGTAATCTCCTGCAGTATGTCCGCAGTCTCTGGTAATCTCCTGCAGTATGTCCGCAGTCTCTGAGTGTCTCCTGCAGTATTTCCGCAGTCTCTGATTGTCTCCTGCAGTATGTCTGCAGTTTCTGATTGTCTCCTGCAGTATGTCCACAGTCTCTGATTGTCTCCTGCAATATGTCCACAGTCTCTGATTGTCTCCTGCAGTATGTCCGCAGTCTCTGATTGTCTCCTGCAGTATGTCCGCAGCCTCTGAGTGTCTCCTACAGTATGTCCGCAGTCTCTGGTAATCTCCTGCAGTATGTCCGCAGTCTCTGGTAATCTCCTGCAGTATGTCCGCAGTCTCTGAGTGTCTCCTGCAGTATGTCCGCAGTCTCTGATTGTCTCCTGCGGTATGTCCGCAGTCTCTGATTGTCTCCTGCGGTATGTCCGCAGTCTCTGATTGTCTCCTGCAGTATGTCCGCAGTCTCTGGTAATCTCCTGCAGTATGTCCGCAGTCTCTGAGTGTCTCCTGCAGTATGTCCGCAGTGTCTGATTGTCTCCTGCAGTATGTCCGCAGTCTCTGATTGTCTCCTGCAGTATGTCCGCAGTCTCTGAGTGTCTACTGCCGTATGTCCGCAGCCTCTGAGTGTCTCCTGCAGTATGTCCGCAGCCTCTGAGTGTCTCCTGCAGTATGTCCGCAGTCTCTGGTAATCTCCTGCAGTATGTCCGCAGTCTCTGGTAATCTCCTGCAGTATGTCCGCAGTCTCTGAGTGTCTCCTGCAGTATTTACGCAGTCTCTGAGTGTCTCCTGCAGTATTTCCGCAGTCTCTGATTGTCTCCTGCAGTATGTACGCAGTTTCTGATTGTCTCCTGCAGTATGTCCACAGTCTCTGATTGTCTCCTGCAATATGTCCACAGTCTGATTGTCTCCTGCAGTATGTCCGCAGTCTCTGATTGTCTCCTGCAGTATGTCCGCAGCCTCTGAGTGTCTCCTGCAGTATGTCCGCAGTCTCTGGTAATCTCCTGCAGTATGTCCGCAGTCTCTGAGTGTCTCCTGCAGTATGTCCGCAGTCTCTGGTAATCTCCTGCAGTATGTCCGCAGTCTCTGAGTGTCTCCTGCAGTATGTCCGCAGTCTCTGAGTGTCTCCTGCAGTATGTCCGCAGTCTCTGATTGTCTCCTGCAGTATGTCCGCAGTCATAGATTGTCTCCTGCAGTATGTCCGCAGTCTCTGGTAATCTCCTGCAGTATGTCCGCAGTCTCTGATTGTCTCCTGCAGTATGTCCGCAGTCTCTGATTGTCTCCTGCAGTATGTACACAGTCTCTGATTGTCTCCTGCAGTATGTACACAGTCTCTCTTTTTTTTTTTTAATCCAACAAGATTTTATTGAGTTTGCAGGGAAAGCATTACAAGCATTGTAGCCAGGTTTACACATCACCTCTTGTGCTACACATAATCCAATAGTAGAGTAACAATCTCCATATAACATTGTTAAAAGCTTATTCTAATCACAGTCAACCTCTATCCAGGTCTCACCCGGCATTAATACCTAACAACCTGTCATATACCAGTTCCATAGGTGCTAATCCTGGTACATCTAACCATGGACCCCATATTTTTTCAAATTTTTGCATGCTACCTCTATGTTGGTAAATCAACTTTTCCATTTTTAGAGTTGTGTTAATACTTTCAGTCCACTCCTTAACAGTCGGTGACCTATCGGACTTCCAGTGAGTCATAATCAGTCTTCTGGCCTGAAAAAGTACTCTATGCACAGCTTCTCTGTTGTGACCTTCCCATTCGTATTCCTCCAGAGCACCCAAGAGACACGCTCTAGGGTCCTGTGGAAGACCCACATTAAAGATTGAGTTAATAGTTTGAACCACTCCTGCCCAATACGTGTGCAACTTGGGGCATCTCCACAGCATATGGATCAGATCTCCATGCTCCCGTTTACACCTAGTACATGTTGGTTCCGTCAGCCTGTTCATTAAATGTAATCTGTGCGGAGTATAATATGTTCTCAATAGAATATATAATTGGGTGAGCTTTTGTGACACATTAAGTAAACATTGGTTCACTGCCTGAAAGATCTCCTCCCACTGATCCTCGTCTAGCTGTCCCACCTCTGTCTCCCACTTCTCTCTCACCCTCAAGGGATGATGGCTCATCACGGATTGCAACAGGATGGCATAGCATTGAGAGATAAATCCCTTAGATGAGCCAGCATCCTCCAGAAGGTTGAAAACCGGGGTCGGGGACAAGTGCCACTCCGAGGAGCGGCCCTGTGTCTGTACTGCGTGTCTAAGTTGCATATAATAGAATAACATTGATGCTGGCAGGTTATACGCTTCTTTTAGATCAGCAAATGTTCGCAACACACCTTCCCTGAATATATGCTTGATATGAGTGATTCCAAACTGCTTCCAACGAGTTCCGCATTGTAATTTAGCTAGTTCCCCATATGTGTCATTGTGCCAAATGGGACTATATTCCGTATATCCATCTACGTTTTGGAGATATTTGGACTTATTCCACACCTTTTGAATTAGGCTAAACGTTGGGTATTTTTTATGTGGTTTAGTGAAGGCCAATGCCTCTAAAGCCATGTGTATCGGTCCCTTACCTACTGTATGGATCATTAGCCTGTGGGATGAGTTGTGTGACGGGACAAATGTACCAATCAGATGCTGCAATTGGGAGGCCAGGTAGTACAGCCATGGATTGGGCAATGCCAATCCACCACAGTCCTTGGGTCTCTGTAGGTGTTCTAATTTGATCCGGGCGGGACCATTTTTCCAAATAAGGGTTCGGAAAATGGCATTGACTATGTGAAATATTTTTAAGGGGATAACCATAGGGGTATTGTGTAAAAAATAAAGTAACTGGGGCATAAGAATCATTTTCACTAAGTTTACTCTACCTGCTACTGACATTAAAAGAGAGTTCCATGTCTTAATTTTGTCTCTAAAACGCTGTAGGAGTGGAAATATATTTAGATGTATAAAGTCTCCGGGCTGGGACGTGATTTGAATCCCCAAATATTTGAAAGTAGTGGCAATCGGGATGGGGCAAGTGGCGCAGACCTCCTGTGAATCATCTCCATCTAATAAGAGAAGGGCAGACTTCGACCAATTTATATGAAGGCCAGAGAACTTCCCAAATTTAGATATGGTCGACATGGCCTCCTGAAGGGAGGGGCCAGTCTCACCGAGTAGGAGCATGGTATCATCAGCATACAGCATAATTTTTTCCTGCATGTCACCGTAGCAGAAGCCCGTAATGCCCAGATTTGCCCTGATCCCGATCGCCAAAGGCTCAATAGCCAGTGCAAAGAGGAGAGGAGACAGGGGACATCCCTGTCTCGTACCCCTCCTCAACACAAAACTTGGGGATAGGTAGCCGGCAACCCTCACAGCGGCCTCCGGCTGACTATAAAGGAGCCTAACCCAAGAGACATACCGGGGGCCAAATCCAAAACTCTGCAAGACTGACCACAGATAATTCCAGTCTATGCTGTCAAATGCCTTAGTGGCATCCAATGACAGCAAGGCCCTGGAACCCATATTGTCTGCTTTGGATTGCATGTTAAGGAATAACCTTCTCAAATTGACTGCCGTCGATTTATTGGGCATAAAACCAGCTTGGTCTCCATGGACAATTGAAGTAATAACTCCATTTAGTCTAATGGCCAGAGCTTTCGCCAATATTTTCACGTCACTCTGTAGCAGAGAAATCGGGCGATACGCCCCGGGATCTACTGGATCCTTACCAGGCTTGAGCAGCAAAACAATATTAGCCTTTGACATTGATACTGGTAGACGGCCTTCCTCCCGGGCTCTATTAAAGACTTTAAGCAACTGGGGTAATAATGCAGTAGGGTACTGTTTGTATATTTCTATGGGGATTCCGTCTTCCCCGGGCGCTTTGCAGTTAGGAAAAGATCCAACCGCATCCTGTAGTTCTTCCACTGTAAGAGGATTCTCCAAGAGCCCTCTCTGATCTTTGTTTAATCTAGGGAAATCTATCTGTTCTAAGTATTGTTCTAACTCCTCAGTTGTATAAGATGTACCCGGCTTATACAAATCTTCATAAAAAGTGTTTAGTTCAGTTCCTGCAGCACTTTCTCAGGTGTGTTAACTATGTTACCCGCCTTAGTCCTGATAGCACCTATAGTTGGGGACTTCTGGTACGAATTTGCGATTCTCGCTAGTATGCGGCCTGTTTTCTCGCCCTCCTCAAAAAACGCCTGCTTAGCAAAGAATCTCTTCTTATCGGCCGATGAGGACAGCAGCTGTCGGTATGCAGAAAGAGCCGCCTGCCATGCCTCCTTGGTCGAATCAGAAGGATCCGTGACATATAATTGTTCCATCTCCTGTACTTTGGTTTCAAGTTCATTTTTAAGTGCGGAAGAGTCCTGTTTAACCTTATTCATTTCAGCTATTAACACACCTCTCAAATATGCCTTGAAGGCATCCCATTGCCCAATTATCGATTCATTTGGATCCTGGGTGCGGAAAAACTCACACATGCTCCCAACTATCCCCTCATGTGAGCGGAACAGTTTCAACCAAAAAGCATTGAACTTCCAAGGGGCTTTAGGTAATGTAGCTATTGGGGCAATTATAAGCCGTATAACCACTGGTGAGTGGTCGGATACACTGCGGGGCCTATGTATCATATCAGAAACAAACGGGAGCATGTTTAAGCTGCACACCCCCAGGTCAATTCTAGACAAGCAACCATAGGTTTTGGAAAAGCATGTAAATTGTCTAACTCCTGGGTTCCTATGTCTCCAGACATCCACCCAGCCCACCTCTTGCAACAACCGCACCAGGGGGGTAACCCTGGAGAGGGCAGAGGCTCCGGGTCCTGGGTGTCTATCTTCCACTGGATTTAAGCAGCAGTTAAAGTCCCCCGTTACCAACAGCGGTGCATCAGGCCTGCCATCCATAAATGTCAGCAGGGACCTAAGCACCGCCGCCGTGAAGGGGGGGGAATATATACTACCGCCAGCACACAAGTCAATGTGCCCAACCTGCAATGAAGAAAAACTTAACGACCTTCACTATCAATTTCATTTGCAATTTCTTCAAAGTCCAGGTTACCATGGATCAACACGCTCACCCCCCTGGAATAGGAGGTGTGCGTGGAGTGATAGGCCTTTCCCACCCAGGAGTATCTCAGGAAGCTCACAGTGTCCGCAGTCAAGTGGGTTTCTTGGTAGCAAAGAATTCCGGGAATGTACTTCTTCAGGCACATGCGAATCATGGTGCGCTTCAGTGGGGAATGTAGTCCCCTAACGTTCCAGGATACTAATGGGATGTCCGCCATGTCTGCTGGTAAGTAAGTAGTGTTGACCGGTGCTTTGGGTATCCACTTCTGTAGCGAGGTTCTGCTAGGTTTGCCGTAAGGTTGATGTATTCGTGTCCTGTTGAGATATTCTTCTTTCTGCTTGTAACTCTTATTGTTAAAACTTTCCCCGCTTCAATGGGGGGTGGTGAAAAGGAAAACTTTCTTGTGCTATAAACTGCACATTCTGCCAACATGGCAACTTTAGCAACGCATGCGGAATTACATCACTCTTTTTTACTGGAAATGATCATTTGTAGATTCGACTTTTAATCCAATTCGCTCTCATTGCACTGCTTAGGAATATTCAGTCCCCCAGCCAAGGAACATCTGTCAACACTGGAAATAGAAAATAAGGTATGCTCTGGTTGCCCATCTAGAAAAAAGGGAAACAAAATGACTGTTTCTAGTATCTCAGCCTTCTGCAAGTAGCCGATTTAGTCCTTTCAATCTTCTTCTTGTGGAGCCTGCCGTTTCAATGCCTGCTCATTTCTATCCAACCAGACTGAGGCGTCCTTAGCAGATTCAAAGAATTGTGCTTGGCCTCTCACCACAATCCGAAGCTTCGCCGGATATAACATGGCGTATGGGAGTTGCAGAAGTCGCAGTCTGCGTTTCACGTCTGTGAATTTAGCTCTGCGCCTCTGGACTTCTGCCGAAAAGTCCGGATAGAAAGACACCCGAACACCATTGTGGAGGACATTTGCTTTCTCACGAGCATATCTCAACACTGCTTCTCTATCCTTGTAATGTAAAATTCTTGCAAGAATGGATCTTGGAGGGCCCCCTGGTGGAGGAGGGCGTGAGGGCACTCTGTGGGCACATTCCACCGCAAACAATGGGGAGAATGCATTTTTCCCAAAAAGTTCCATTAGCCAGTTTTCAACATAGGTGGTGGGGTCCCTGCCCTCCACTTTCTCAGGCAACCCCACTATGCGAACATTGTTTCGCCTTAAGCGATTTTCCAAATCCTCTGCATGATCGCATGCATCCCTGGCTAATTGCAGTGCTGTTCTGGTATCCTGTGTCATAGGTGATAACTGGTCTTCCATGTCACTGACTCTGCTTTCCACAGCCGTGGTGCGTTCACGTATCTTTTGCATGTCTTGCCTTAGTAATGACACATCTTCTCTCAGACCCCCAAACTGCTCCTTCAAGGTGTTAACTGAAGCTGTGCAGTTGTTCACAGCTCTGAGTATGTCAGCTAGAGTAGGCTGCATAGCGTCCGGGTCCGCTGAGCTTTGTGGTTCCCCAGATTCAAGGGCCGACTGCTCCCCCTCCTCCTCTCCCCAGGGCACCTGTGTGATGTCTGCCTGCATAGCATGTGTCCCAGCCTGGCTAGATGATTGCTCTGTTCCCAATGCCCCAGCCATTTTCTGAGCATAATAAATCATGTCTCTGGGGGCGTCTTTACCAGTGATTTTGGTGTCTTACTTGCTTTAGGCCAAGAGTCCTTCTGCCTGTCCTGTCCGCGCGGTGTGTGTTTCGCTGAAGACGCCGCGGCGCCATCTTGGATCTCCAGGCCCGTCATCTCAATCTGTCCTTTTCGGAACTTTCCTCTGGTGCAGAGTGCCGGCGGATGATCCCCTGGGGTCTCAGGATCGTGCCCGTGCTGCATAGGGCAAAATAAAGTCGGTATGTGGGCTGGGGGAGGATCGGTTACCGGATCACTGCTGGGAGCTGTGGGAGATGCGTCCTCTCACATGCCTGCCTTGGCCACGCCCCATGTACACAGTCTCTGATTGTCTCCTGCAGTATGTCCGCAGCCTCTGAGTGTCTCCTGCAGTATGTCCGCAGCCTCTGAGTGTCTCCTGCAGTATGTCCGCAGCCTCTGAGTGTCTCCTGCAGTATGTCCGCAACCTCTGAGTGTCTCCTGCAGTATGTCCGCAGTCTCTGATAATCTCCTGCAGTATGTCCGCAGTCTCTGAGTGTCTCCTGCAGTATGTCCGCAGTCTCTGAGTGTCTCCTGCAGTATGTCCGCAGTCTCTGATTGTCTCCTGCAGTATGTCCGCAGTCTCTGGTAATCTCCTGCAGTATGTCCGCAGTCTCTGATTGTCTCCTGCAATATGTCCGCAGTCTCTGGTAATCTCCTGCAGTATGTCCGCAGTCTCTGGTAATCTCCTGCAGTATGTCCGCAGTCTCTGATCATCTTCTGTATTATGTCTGCAGTCTCTGAGTGTCTCCTGCAGTATGTCCGCAGTCTCTGATTGTCTCCTGCAGTATTTCCGCAGTCTCTGAGTGTCTCCTGCAGTATGTCCGCAGTCTCTGATTTTCTCCTGCAGTATGTCCGCAGTCTCTGATTGTCTCCTGCAGTATGTCCGCAGTCTCTGGTAATCTCCTGCAGTATGTCCGCAGTCTCTGGTAATCTCCTGCAGTATGTCCGCAGTCTCTGGTAATCTCCTGCAGTATGTCCGCAGTCTCTGATCATCTTCTGTATTATGTCTGCAGTCTCTGAGTGTCTCCTGCAGTATGTCCGCAGTCTCTGATTGTCTCCTGCAGTATGTCCGCAGTCTCTGATTGTCTCCTGCAGTATGTCCGCAGTCTCTGATTGTCTCCTGCAGTATGTCCGCAGTCTCTGATTGTCTCCTGCAGTATGTCCGCAGTCTCTGATTGTCTCCTGCAGTATGTACACAGTCTCTGATTGTCTCCTGCAGTATGTACACAGTCTCTGATTGTCTCCTGCAGTATGTCCGCAGCCTCTGAGTGTCTCCTGCAGTATGTCCGCAGCCTCTGAGTGTCTCCTGCAGTATGTCCGCAGCCTCTGAGTGTCTCCTGCAGTATGTCTGCAGCCTCTGAGTGTCTCCTGCAGTATGTCCGCAACCTCTGAGTGTCTCCTGCAGTATGTCCGCAGTCTCTGGTAATCTCCTGCAGTATGTCCGCAGTCTCTGGTAATCTCCTGCAGTATGTCCGCAGTCTCTGGTAATCTCCTGCAGTATGTCCGCAGTCTCTGAGTGTCTCCTGCAGTATTTCCGCAGTCTCTGAGTGTCTCCTGCAGTATTTCCGCAGTCTCTGAGTGTCTCCTGCAGTATTTCCGCAGTCTCTGAGTGTCTCCTGCAGTATTTCCGCAGTCTCTGATTGTCTCCTGCAGTATTTCCGCAGTCTCTGAGTGTCTCCTGCAGTATTTCCGCAGTCTCTGATTGTCTCCTGCAGTATGTCCGCAGTCTTTGATTGTCTCCTGCAGTATGTCCGCAGTCTCTGGTAATCTCCTGCAGTATGTCCGCAGTCTCTGAGTGTCTCCTGCAGTATGTCCGCAGTCTCTGGTAATCTCCTGCAGTTTGTCCGCAGTCTCTGGTAATCTCCTGCAGTATGTCCGCAGTCTCTGATCATCTTCTGTATTATGTCTGCAGTCTCTGAGTGTCTCCTGCAGTATGTCTGCAGTCTCTGATTGTCTCCTGCAGTATGTCCGCAGTCTCTGGTAATCTCCTGCAGTATGTCCGCAGTCTCTGAGTGTCTCCTGCAGTATGTCCGCAGTCTCTGGTAATCTCCTGCAGTATGTCCGCAGTCTCTGGTAATCTCCTGCAGTATGTCCGCAGTCTCTGGTAATCTCCTGCAGTATGTCCGCAGTCTCTGATCATCTTCTGTATTATGTCTGCAGTCTCTGAGTGTCTCCTGCAGTATGTCCGCAGTCTCTGATTGTCTCCTGCAGTATGTCCGCAGTCTCTGATTGTCTCCTGCAGTATGTCCGCAGTCTCTGATTGTCTCCTGCAGTATGTCCGCAGTCTCTGATTGTCTCCTGCAGTATGTACACAGTATCTGATTGTCTCCTGCAGTATGTACACAGTCTCTGATTGTCTCCTGCAGTATGTCCGCAGCCTCTGAGTGTCTCCTGCAGTATGTCCGCAGCCTCTGAGTGTCTCCTGCAGTATGTCCGCAGCCTCTGAGTGTCTCCTGCAGTATGTCCGCAGCCTCTGAGTGTCTCCTGCAGTATGTCCGCAGTCTCTGGTAATCTCCTGCAGTATGTCCGCAGTCTCTGGTAATCTCCTGCAGTATGTCCGCAGTCTCTGGTAATCTCCTGTAGTATGTCCGCAGTCTCTGAGTGTCTCCTGCAGTATTTCCGCAGTCTCTGAGTGTCTCCTGCAGTATTTCCGCAGTCTCTGAGTGTCTCCTGCAGTATTTCCGCAGTCTCAGAGTGTCTCCTGCAGTATTTCCGCAGTCTCTGATTGTCTCCTGCAGTATTTCCGCAGTCTCTGATTGTCTCCTGCAGTATGTCCGCAGTCTTTGATTGTCTCCTGCAGTATGTCCGCAGCCTCTGAGTATGTCCGCAGTCTCTGGTAATCTCCTGCAGTATGTCCGCAGTCTTTGATTGTCTCCTGCAGTATGTCCGCAGTCTCTGGTAATCTCCTGCAGTATGTCTGCAGTCTCTGAGTGTCTCCTGCAGTATGTCCGCAGTCTCTGGTAATCTCCTGCAGTTTGTCCGCAGTCTCTGATCATCTTCTGTATTATGTCTGCAGTCTCTGAGTGTCTCCTGCAGTATGTCTGCAATCTCTGATTGTCTCCTGCAGTATGTCCGCAGTCTCTGGTAATCTCCTGCAGTATGTCCGCAGTCTCTGAGTGTCTCCTGCAGTATGTCCGCAGTCTCTGATTGTCTCCTGCAGTATGTCCGCAGTCTCTGATTGTCTCCTGCAGTATGTCCGCAGTCTCTGATTGTCTCCTGCAGTATGTCCGCAGTCTCTGATTGTCTCCTGCAGTATGTCCGCAGTCTCTGGTAATCTCCTGCAGTATGTCCGCAGTCTCTGATTGTCTCCTGCAGTATGCCCGCTGTCTCTGAACCTCTCCTGTAGTATGTGTATTAATGTGCCCCTTTACTTGCTCAATTATTTGGGATTGCTCCACTGCTCAGTGAGAGGTAATGATGTGCATGAACCTCTAGCAACCAATCAGCAAACAGTAGTGATCTGCTTTAATCGCTAGCAACCAATCAGTAAGTGCTAATGATGTGCTGTAACCCCTAGCAACCAATTAGTGAGCGCTAATAATGTACATTAACCTCTAGCAACCAATCGGCAAGCAGAAATTATGTGTTGTAACCTCTAGAAACCAGCTATTGAGCAGTAATGATAGGCTGTAACCTCTGGCAAACAATTGCAATCGCTGCGTGATCTGCTGCAGTAAACTGATTTTGAGTCTACCTGCTATTTTTTGTATGTCTCAGAATGGAGGGGGGGCCCCAAGAAAATGTTTGCCCAGGGCCCAATCAAAATTAAAGACGGCCCTGCCGCTAGCAGGTTGATTAAAGTGGCCATCAGCATTCCCATTAGGATCTGTAATTAGCATGTACAAACTGGAGTTTAATGGTACTTTAAAAACATCAACAAAGCTTGCTGAAAGCTCTGCAAATGCTTTGTCAAAGCTTGCTGTTCACACTGCTCTTATACAAGCTGAAGCCTGTGTGAAACAGGTCTTATTGCTTCCTCTGTAGGGAGTGTTTCATAACCTAGGCCTAACTGAGCCTGGAAGTAATAATGGAATGTTCAGTTAAACCTTAACCACATATATGCTATATAATGTACCAATTACGTTTACTTTGTTGCAAAGCTACATTCTTTTACATTAAATGATAGACAGCTAACCTGCTTTTAAACAAACATATTGGTAATCCTGGTTATCTATTTGGTCATGCAAAGAGAAATGTTTAACTGTATTCAGCTAATGTTTTTCTGCTTTTTCTGTAGGTTGACACATTATGCTTTTGAAGATCTTGATAATGAAAAGGTGAATTCTTGCAGACTGGCGCTTTTCATGCTACATTCCCACTACAATGGAGGCCCCGTTCAGTGTTTACATTTCTCCTGTATGTGGGTGGGTAGGTGGGTACCTCAAACAGACTTAAAGGTGCAGGGAATCAAGCCTATCAAAGTACCATGGTAGCTGAAGGCATTCAATAAGGAGGAATGACCTGCTTCCAGGTATTGTTCAACATGGAGGTTCTTAAAGATTAGACTTGACTAGACATGTGCGGTTCGTTTCGCTCCGAATTATTATTTGGACAAATTTTTCGTTATTTGGATATTTGGATATATATATATATATATATATATATATATATATATATATATATATATATATATATATATATATATATATATAATGATACCTATATATATAATAATAATTATAATATAAACAAATTTTACCGAATGCTCCGAATAACGTAAATTAAATTTGTCCGAATTTTGGAAATTTGGACTGAAATTCGAATTGAATTCCACAATGAACTCCAGTCGAATTCTAACTACACATATTGCTGAAATCAAAGACTGTGTGTGTTATTAGGCTCCATTCACACTAGTGCGTTTTTTGATGCATTTTGCATTTTGCAGAAATGCACGGGAATTTTTTAACATGGGTTCCTATGGAACATGTTCACATCAATGCCTTTTTGTTTCTCTGCATTTTTGGAAAGGGTCAGGGACTTTTTTTCATGCAAAATGCAGCGTTTTGCATGTAATAGAATTCAATGGACAAGCATCAAAAACGCAAGTGCACAGTTTTTGCAGCGTTTTTGATGCGTTTTTGGTGCGTTTTTGATGCGTTTTTGCCGGTTTTTTTTTTATTTATTTATTTTTTAAAATTTTTTTTAAGACTGTAAAAAAAAATGTAAAAAAAAACCAAAAAAAAATCGCGGCAAAATCGCGGCAAAATCGCGGCAAAAACGCGGCTCAAAAACGTGGCAAGCATGAAAAAAAAACCTCCAAAAACGCTCAAAAGCAACATGCATAGGTGTGAATCGAGCCATATGCTGGCCATACACTATACAGAAAATCGGCCGAACCCCTTTTCGAAAAACGAACGTTCGACCGTGACCGCAAACGATCGTGCCATCATATAATGACCGATAATCTGTTCAGTGGACATGAATAAATAATTTTGTGTTCGTTTTTTTACATATACCTAGTGCAGGCAGTTCGGACGGGAAACACATTAACCTTGCAATTTATCTTACGTATGTTTCCAAACATGCCGTTCGTTTTTTTTCCACAAAAACGTCACAAACGATTATCGATTTGTACCCACTAACTTGCCGAAAAACGAACGAAGTGTCCATACGAACGATTTTTCGGCCGATTTTTCGTATAGTGTATGGCCAGCATTAGGCTCGATTCACACCTATGCATGTTGCTTTTGAGCGTTTTTGGAGGTTTTTTTTTCATGCTTGCCACGTTTTTGAGCCGCGTTTTTGCCGCGATTTTGCCGCGATTTGCGTTTTGCGGTTTTTTTTTTTTTTTACATTTTTTTTACAGTCTTAAAAATAATAATAATAAAAAAAAATTAAAAAAAAAAAAAAAATTTAAAAAAAAAACGGCAAAAACGCATCAAAAACGCATCAAAAACGCTGCAAAAACGGTGCACTTGCGTTTTTGATGCTTGTCCATTGAATTCTATTACATGAAAAATGCTGCATTTTGCATGAAAAAAAGTCCCTGACCCTTTCCAAAAATGCAGAGAAACAAAAAGGCATTGATGTGAACATGTTCCATAGGAACCCATGTTAAAAAATTCCAGTGCATTTCTGCAAAATGCAAAATGCATCAAAAAACGCGCTAGTGTGAATGGAGCCTTAGAGTACCATTTTGAAATAATGCTGTTTTTGTTAAGCTAAAGGTGATTTAAAGAGTCATTGTAATCATATGATGAAGATTTTTCTTTTGTTTGTTCACTTTGCTGCATTCAAATAAAAAACAATATAACATTTTTTGTTTCGACTGATTCGAAAAATTGATCAATATGAACGTTTCGAATAGAAAAAAACTAAATTTGAAGAAAATTCCGAATACCAATTCCAAATACGAATTGAACGAATCAACCGAATTGAACTAACAAAATAACTAGATTAACGAATCAAAATGAAACAAAACACATTTTTTCGTCATGCACATGTCTAGACTTGACAGGGCAGGGCGGCTTCCACATATATTTGCAAATGTGCAATTAAGACCTCTGTTTTTACGCAAATTGTTAGATGGTGAAAATTGTTGTTTTTTGCAGCTTGGCAGGTAAGGCTGGGTTCAAACAGGAGAACGCAGAGGCTCACAGCAGGAGTCCGGTGCTTCTCCATTCACCGTTTCAGGTCCGATTTCAGCCCGAATTTTTGGGCTGAATTCGGACATGAAACAGACCAAAAGACACACAGGACCCCTTTGCAAATCACACTGGAGCCCCTGCAGAGATGTGTGAGCTGGCTCCATAGAGAGCCGGTCACAATCTCCTCCTGTGCGATTTGGATGCGGGGAAATCCACATCCAATTTGCAATAGTGTGAAACAAGCCTAATGCCCTGTACACACGGTCGGATTTTCCGACGGAAAATGTGTGATAGGACCTTGTTGTCGGAAATTCCGACCGTGTGTGGGCTCCATCACACATTTTCCATCGGATTTTCCGACACACAAAGTTTGAGAGCAGGCTATAAAATTTTCCGACAACAAAATCCGTTGTCGGAATTTCCAATCGTGTGTACACAAATCCGACGCACAAAGTGCCACGCATGCTCAGAATAAATAAAGAGATGAAAGCTATTGGCTACTGCCCCATTTATAGTCCCGACGTACGTGTTTTACGTCACCGCGTTCAGAATGATCGGATTTTCCGACAACTTTGTGTGACCGTGTGTATGCAAGACAAGTTTGAGCCAACATCCGTCAGAAAAAAATCATAGGATTTTGTTGTCGGAATGTCCGATCAATGTCCGACCGTGTGTACGGGGCATAAGTGTGCTGCGAAAACATCTGTTTTGTTAGTGCTGTGTAAAGCCCTTCTATGCGCACATTACTTTAATGAGTTCCAGACCACCCAACGCACTGTTACTGCAGCAGGGCAGTGAAACAACGTACCTGAATGTTGTGGCTTCCTCTGGTGTCTGGAGCGCGCGCTGCCGGTGACCTGCTCCTGCTGTGATTGGACACAGCGGGTCCCACCGATCGTTGACAGGAGAGGCAGAATTGCGCTCTGCCTATGTAAACAAGGCAGACCACCAATCTGTCAGAGAGGAAGTTGGAGAAACACGGATCTCTGTCTTTCTCCAGTTAAGCCAGTGCCACCCCCCCCCCCCCCCCCCCACAGTTAGAAAGCACTCCCTAGGAGCACACCTAAAGTGGAGGGCCATCCTAAAATAAAAAACTGCATCGATATTTAAAAATTAAAAAAAAAACAAAACATTTGAAAATTTTTTTTTTTTTAACTTACCTGAAACCCCTGTTGCTAGGCAGTCTTCCTAATCGGCCTCTTCCTATTCTGCGGCGCTTCCTACTCTTTGGCGAGCGGCCCCGTTGCCTTCTGGGACATGTGTGTGTGTCCCAGAAACCAACGGGGCCATTCACAAAGCGCCGTGCGACTCGCGCATGCGCAATAGGAAACGGGCAGAGATGCCACAAGGCTCCACTGCCTGTTTCCCTTAGTTAGGATGGTGGCGCCGGCAGCCGATCCGATGGACAGATCGGCCTCGGGGGGCCAACATCGCGGGCTCGCTGGACAGGTAAGTGTCCTTATTAAGAGTCAGCAGCTACAGTGTTTGTAGCTGCTGACTTTAAAAAAAAAAAAACGGCCGGAACACCACTTTAACCCTTTGATCACCCCTGATGTTAATCCCTTCCCCGCCAGTGTCAATAGTACAGTGAGAGTGCATTTTTTAGCACTGATCACTGTATTAGTGTCACTGATCCCCAAAAAGTGTCACTTAGTGTCTGATTTGTCCGCCACAATGTCTCAGTCCCGCTAAAAATCGCTGATCGCCGGCATTATTAGTAAAAATAAAAATGCCATAAAAATATCCCATAGTTTGTAGACGCAATAACTTTTGTGCAAACCAATCAATATACGCTTATTGGGATTTTTTTTTTTACAAAAAAACATGTAGCAGAATACATATTGGCCTAAATTGATGAAGAAATTAGATTTTTTTAAAAAAAATTCTATAGCAGAAAGTAAAAAATATATATATTTTTTTCTAAATTGTCGCTCTTTTTGGTTTATAGCGCAAAAAATAAAAACTGTAGAGGTGATGAAATACCACCAAAGGAAAGCTCTATTTGTGGAAAGAAAAAAGGACATACATTTCATTTGGGTGCAGAGCTGCAAGAGAACGCGCAATTGTCAGTTAAAGCAACGCAGTGCCGTATCGCAAAAAATAGCCTGGTCATGAAGGGGGTGAAACCTTCCGGGGCTGAAGTGGTTAAAAGCTAGTTGTAAATTAGGGGTGGTTGCCATTTTTGTGTAGCTGGCAACTCCAACAGAGCTCCTGATGAAGTCTGCATAGGCCAAAACATGTGAGCATTTATAATTGGCAAGTGCTTATATGACAATTTTAATTAATTGTTTTACACAATCAGATTTCTTTTGGTCTGTGAAATGCTCCACATTGGAAAATTGTGGAACCATTGTGGAAAAAAAAAAATACGATGACTCCAGGCAGTGACTCATAGGGTGAAAGAGAGGCTCACATTGAGAGCAGACTGGTGGTGGTGCATGAGAAGCCTTTGTGATTGGCCCTCGCTGAATTTTGCCCTTCTGGCCTAGTCTTCCGGTACCCATGCAGTGGTTCGGCTGCTTTTATGGTTGCGCTAATTGACTCCTAGGGTTCTCCTGAGTCTGAGTTTCTGCATTCTCTCCTCTCTGCTCCTATATTTTTTCCTTTTTCTATGTTTCTTGTTTCTATTGCCTACCAAGCCCATTTGCCCAGCAACGCCATTTATCTGTCCCTTCTCACATATCCGGATATCTTATGGCCATAAGCTTTCCTGGGACATTTCTCCTTTCTTCAACCCAATACAATTTCCTGACGCCTCCATGGCAGCACACACTGGGTTGTGACTCCGCCCCCACAACCTGACAGGATTGGTTAGCTATAAATTTGAAGGGGAGACACCCTGCTGCATTCTCTTTTTTATCCTCACCTGACAGATTGGGATAAGCAGCTTGCTCCTGTCGTCAAGATAAAGAAAAAGCCTCTTACCGCACTCGCCCCAGCAGGTTCAAGCCTCTCCTGTTTGGAAGTCCCTCCTGTACAGTCTCTAAAGGAGCTTCTATGGAGGGAACCCTCGGTCTGGTGGTCTCAGGGGGCGTCTGGACATCTGGCACAGTAAGCTTTAAAGAAGCTTCATATTTTTGCAGTGGTCTCCTTTTCTTTTTTGCCTGTACCTTGCCTGTACCTTGTTTATGATGTTTCTCCTGCTTAGGGGGCTTGCTGGCACTTGCTGTCCACCGCTGTGGAACCGTCATGGCCGCCGAGGCCGCCTCCTCCACTCTGCAATTGGCCTCAGGGCCAAGTTCTGCCTTGGGAAGGTAATGCCCTTCTCCAAGATGGCGCCGAGGCGCTCGGGACGCTCTGCGCATGCGCGGGAGCGTCATTTTGCCGCGACGGCGGCGGCAGATTTAAAAGCACAGGCATTTCTGTGTTTGTTTGCTGAGCATTATCACAAATACCTGAATTTCACAGTGCGTTCAACTGCTTTGCCAAGAAAACAACTCAGCAAGACCAGGTAAGTCGAATCATCTGATTTAGCCTTTTTAAAAAAAAAAAAAAAGAGTAAGGGTTTTAAAAAAAAAAAAAAAAAAATTTTTTCTTTTTCTTCTCTCTTATTACCCTTCAGTCTTACTGTCTTACTATCACTATGGAGACCACTGCCCGCGCAGACCACCATCAGCAAACGAGGTAAGAGGCCATCCGTCATTGGTAAGTATTGAAGAAGGGGAGAGAAAAAGAGAGCCAACCACTAACGCTGCGTTTTTGGCAGCCCTACCAGGTCAAGAGCCGCAAGTTCCAGGCATGAGGGGAGATCAAGTCATGCGTCAAGCAAGAAGTCTCGCAGAAGCCGCTCAAGATCTTCTTCCCGCCACCGAAGACATAGCCGCTCACGTCACAGCCGCTCAAGACGCAGCCGCTCCCGTCACAGTCGGTCACACCGCAGACGGTCACCTTCATCACACCGCCAAAGCCGCCACACCCGTCCTGCAGCAAACGCTTGCTGGGTATGCGGCGTGACAGCCTTGCCAGATAAGCTAGTCTGCAGATCCTGCTTCAATGAAGCAGCAAAGGACAAAGAGCTAGACGCAGCAGTGGCTATGGAGCTCATAAGAGAATCTGTGCGGGAATCCAGAGACAACAGCACCACTAATCGATAGGCCTACGCCCAGCACATCGGTAGCGGATGACCTCCTACCCCAGGCATCAGAACCCTCCTCAGGAGATGAGGATCAGGACATGTCAGCAGGTTTTGATTTCTCCCTTGTACAGCCTTTCGCAAAGTCAGTCAAAGAAGCGATAGGCTGGGAAGAAGATAAAGCGGAGCCGCAGAAAGTCCGGAAATATTTCCCAAATTTAAGGAAAGAACCAGAGAATTTCCCTTTTATAGGTGAACTGGAGGATCTAATTAAAGATGAGTGGGAAAGATCTGATAAGCGGTCCAGTCTCACCAACAGACTGACAAAAATGTATCCTCTGAAGGAGTCAAAAGTCAAATCATTGATGAACGCCCCAGTAGTTGACTCCACCTTGATGCGTCTTGCACGGCATGTCACTCTGCCTATTGAAGACGCAGTTTCCTTTCGGGATGTTCTGGATCGGAAATTGGATCTGGAATTGAAGAAAGCATACTCCACTGCTGGGGGCGCGTGCAGACCAGCAATTACCACAGCAGCAGTGGCTAAAGCCATATCAGGTTGGGCAACCAAGGTGGAGAAAGATCTGCAAGACGGTACTGAAGTCGACAAAGTAATATCTTCCCTTCAGGAGATCAAGTTGGCAGGTGACTTCGTGGCAGAAGCTTCAGTGGATATTATAAGATCCTCGGCGAGATCAATGCTAGCCTCAGTCACGGCAAGAAGGGCCTTGTGGCTGAAACCATGGATGGCCGATACTGCATCTAAAACAAACTGGTGCAGAATTCCATATGATGGCTCAAACCTGTTCGGGTCTAAATTGGACACCGCTATCTCGAAGGTAACAGGAGGGAAGTCGGGATTAATTCCCTCAGACAGAAGACCCATGGCCCAAAAGGGTCCGTCCTTCAGGCGCAACCTTCCTGAGAAATATAGGGAAGCTAGATCCTACCGTCCTGGTAGGGAGTTTAGAAGAGACTGGAAAAACATAAGGATGCAGAAGTCCAAGCCTACCCCGGCAGGGGAGCAGCAGAAGTCTTTTTGAAGGTTCGCCTGCCCACCCAGTACAGGTGGGCGCCAGGCTCAAGGACTTCATACAGATTTGGTCAAGCCATATAAAGGACCAGTGGACTCTTTCCACGATCAAATTTGGACACAAGTGGAAGTTTATGGGCAAAATTCCAAAGAATCACTTCCAATCAACAAGACTGCCATCTTCACTAATCAAAAGGAAGTTACTATTAAAATATATAGTGGAATTGAAGAAAGGGGCAATCCTGGAGGTTCCGTCAGATCAAAAGGGGAGGGGGTTCGATTCCCCACTATTTTTGGTAAAGAAGAAGACTGGAGACTTACGTCCTGTATTGGATTTAAAAAATCTCAACAGGAACATAAAAATAGAGCCCTTCAAAATGGAGAGTCTGCAGTCCATACTTCTGGCAGTGAACCGGGGCGACTGGATGCTCTCAGTAGATTTATCGGACGCTTACCTACATATTCCAATTCATCCCGCCTTTCAAAAATTCCTCCGATTTGCCATCAACAAAAGCCACTTCCAATTTCAGTGCCTTCCTTTCGGCATCTCGTCGGCTCCCAGGACATTCACCAAGGTCCTCCTACCCTTGGTTGCATTCCTCAGGGAAAAGGGTCTGCGAGTCCACCATTATTTGGACGACATCCTGCTCTTGGCAGAAGATCAAGAAACCTTGCTATGTCATCAGAGAATCTTACTCACGGCTCTCCACGACTTCGGTTGGCTAGTCAACTGGAAAAAGAGCAGTTTACAACCCACACAAAACATGGTATTCCTGGGAGCGGATCTGAACACCAAATTGAACAGGGTACAACTCCCTCAGGAGAAGATTCAGCCTCTAGTACAGAAGATGTGGAGATTACTATCAGCGAGGCATCTTCCAGCCAGAATCTGCTTGAGTGTGCCAGGGTCCATGGCTGCAACCCTGCCCATGGTGCAATGGTCACAATGGCACATGAGAGTCCTCCAAAACTCCTTTCTGAGGCAGTGGGATGGAGTATCGATGCATCAGTCCATTACTATCTCCAGACCAATGAAGCAATCAGTGTGGTGGTGGACACACTTGACCAACCTCAGGAAATACAAGCTGATAGTTCCCCCAGATCCGATAATAGTCACCTCGGACGCCTGTCAGAGCGGCTGGGGAGCTCACTGTCAAGATCAAGCAGCACAGGGCCGATGGCAGTTCCGGGCCCAGGATATAGTATCGAATATACTGGAACTCAGGGCAGCTTTCCAGGCCCTCATGGCATTTGCACCAGTCCTCAGAGGGAAGAACGTGCTTATTCGGATGGACAACAAGGTGGCAGTGTCCTACATCCAGAGGCAAGGGGGTACCAAGAGTCTCACACTGATGGAGGAAGTTCACCCTATCTTGGAATGGGCACAGGCACACCTAGCAGATTTAAAAGCAATATATGTTCCTGCGGCACAGAACATGTTAGCCGATTACCTGAGTCGAGAGGCTCTTTCGAACAACGAATGGTCCCTGAGTCTCCAAGCCTTTTCTCTTCTTACGGAGACATGGGGAGTGCCAGACATCGACTTAGCAGCCACTCCTGCGAATACGAAGTGTCGGAGGTTTCTGTCCAGAGCATCTTTCCCTTCAGCCGAAGAGATAGATTGTCTAATTCACCCCTGGAACTTCAAGTTGGGGTACATATTCCCGCCAACTCCGTTAATTGCGAGATTCCTGTCCAGGCTTCGGAGATCTTTAGCCACGGTAATCGCGGTAATCCCTCTTTGGCCGAGAAGACCATGGTTCACGACCCTATTGCAGCTCAGCCTTCAACCTCCAATCCTCCTTCCGGTAACTCCGGATTTGCTATTTCAAGGCCAATTTCTACATCCAGCTCCAGAGAAACTGCATCTGACGGCATGGAAGTTGAAAGGGTTAGGTTAAGGGAACAAGGCTGCTCACAGGAAGTAATATTGACTCTGATGCAAGCCAGGAAAAGCACCACCAACACCACCTATACAAGAATTTGGAACCAATTCTTTACAATGGCGCAGCAGAAGGGATGGGATCCTATTGCTCCAGAACCTTCTCAAATCCTAGAATTCCTCCAATCAGGAATCAACAAAGGTCTAAGTTCAAGTACCCTTAAGGTACAAGTATCTGCCTTGTCGGCCAAAACAGGCACCAGATGGGCATTACATCCGCTGGTTATCCAATTCCTGAGAGCCTGCCTAAAAATCAAACCTCCTAAGAAACCAGTTTTTCCATCATGGGATCTCTCAGTAGTTCTCGAGGCCTTCACCAATCCTCCTTTTACTCCATCTGAATCAATATCTCTGTGGGATCTGACTCTAAAACTGTCTTTTCTCATTGCAATCACATCAGCAAAGAGGGTGTCTGAGATCCAAGCACTGATGGCATCAGAACCTTACTTGGTATTCTTTCCTGATAAGGTAGTACTAAGACCTTCAGACCACTTCATCCCGAAGGTAGCAACTTCCTTCCACTACAACCAAGATATTGTCCTACCATCATTCACTAATGATCAAGGTGAACCTCATCCTCTGGATGTTAAGACGACCATCATTAGTTACCTGGCGGCTACAAATTATTTTAGGAAGACGGATAACCTCATGGTCATTCCACATGGGAACAGACGAGGTCAAGCGGCTACTTCACGTACTATCGCCTCCTGGATAGTTAAGTCAATCAAGAAGGCATACTCCATGCATCATATGGCAATTCCTGAAGGCATCAGGGCTCACTCGACCAGGGCAGTGGCTACCTCCTGGGCAGCGTATTGCAGGGTTTCACCGGAGACGATTTGCAAAGCAGCAACTTGGTCCTCCAGACATACTTTCATTTCTCACTATAGAGTAGATTCTGCTCACTTGGCTATGGCAGACTTCGGTAGATCTGTTGTTAGAGCCAATTCTTCCGCATTATAAGGAATAAATATTATTTTCTTGCACCCACCCGACTGGCGAGTTATTTCCCAGTGTGTGCTGCCATGGAGGCGTCAGGAAAACGGAAAATTGTATACTCACCTTTCCGTAATTTTCCTTTCCTGACGCCTCTCCATGGCAGCACACAGATTCCCACCCCGTTTTATGGTGATATATTTACAGAGAATGCAGCAGGGTGTCTCCCCTTCAAATTTATAGCTAACCAATCCTGTCAGGTTGTGGGGGCGGAGTCACAACCCAGTGTGTGCTGCCATGGAGAGGCGTCAGGAAAGGAAAATTACGGAAAGGTGAGTATACAATTTTCCGTTTTTTTTTCTACCATGACACCATAGTCACTAAAACTGGAGCACTCAGAATCTGGTGCATGGTAGCCAATCGGCTTCTAACTTCAGCTTGTTCAATAAAGCTTTGACAGTAAAACCTGGTAGATGATTGGTTTCTATGCAGAGCTGCACCAGATTTTGCACTCTTTAGTTCTAGTAAAAAACTCCCCATGTCTTTGTTATTGGTTGTATCCCTTAACCACTTCAGATCCGGAAGGTTTTACCCCCTTCCTGACCAGGCCATTTTTTGCGATATGGCACTGTGTCGCTTTAACTGACAATTGTGCGGTTGTGCGACGCTGTACCCAAAAAAAAATTCATGTTCTTTTTTTCCCACAAATAGAGCATTTTTTTGGTGGTATTTGATCGCCTCTGCGGTTTTTATTTTTTGCGCTATAAACAAAAAAAGACCGACAATTTTGAATAAAAAAACAATATTTTTTACTTTCTGCTATAAAACATTCTCAATAAAAAAAAGTAAAATATCAAATTCTGCTACATATTTTTGGTAAAAAAAAATCCCAATAAGCGTATATTGATTGGTTTGCGCAAACATTATAGCATCTACAACTATGGGATAGATTTAGGGACTTTTTCTCTCTTTTTTAAATTTTTTTTATTGTTTTTACTAGTAATGGTGGCGATCAGCGGGATTGCGGCTAACAAATTGGACACTAAGTGACACCAATACTGTGATCAGTGCTAATAAAATGCACGGTCACAGTGTAAATGACACTGGCAGGGAAGCAGTTAACACCAGGGGTGATTAAGGGGTTAAGTGTGTCCCTGGGAGGTGCTTACTAACTGTGTGGGGGGACGGATACACTGGAGGAAAACAGAGATCTGTGTTTCAGCTTAGCTAAAACACAAGATCTCTCTTTTGCTCCCTGACAGATCAGTGGTTTGCCTTTTTACACAGGCACACCCAGGGCTTTTTTTCCGCAGGAACGCGGGGGAACGCAGTTCCGGCACCTCCAGCAATGAATGTATGTAATGGCAAGGAGTACTGGGGTGTGCTGGAGGGTCTATTGATGCTTGCTGCTGGGAGATCTATTGTCACTGGTGGGGATGTATTTTTGCGTGGAGGTCTCTTGTTGCTGGGTAGATATATTGTTGCTAGGGGGGGGGGGTCTTATGTTTTTAGGGGGGAGAAATTGTTGCTGGGAGGGATCTACTGTTGAGGGAGAGGTCTATTGTTGCTGCCTCCTGGAGGGTCAATTGATGCAGTCTGTTGGGACATCTGTTTTTGCTGCTGGGGGTCTATTGTTGCTGGGGTGGTATTTTGTTGTGTGGAGGCTCTATTTTTGCTGGGGTGAGGTCTATTATTGCTGGGGGGGGGGTCTACTGTTGCTGGGGTAGGGTCTATTGTTGCTCACTGCAGGGGATCTATTTTACTGTCTTTCTTTGTTATTAACATATTCTGTGCAAATCACTTAGTAGCAAAAATTATACTTGGTTCTGTATTCTTTAAAATGGGCGGTACAGGGAGGTTGGTAGGAGGTGGAACCAAGGAACGGTGCTCAGGGGTGGGTAGGGAGGAGAAACGAAGGGTGAAGGTCAGAGTTCCTGCACCTATTCTCTGAGAAAAAAAGCCCTGGGCACACCGCTACTCCGTCTCTCCACTGAACGATCGGTGGGTCGCGGAGGCCATCGTGCCAGCGCGCGCCCTCTACACCATGTGCACAAAATCACGTGCAGGTACATGCGTGGTAGGACCGCCCTGCTGCAGTATATATGGGATGGGCCGTCCGGAAGCTGTTAATGTATCCATGGCAAATTGGCTATGTTATTGAACCCATCTCTTTATTGTTTTTGTTTTCCCGTTCAAACTCAATAAATATGTATTTGTCTAAAAAAAAAAAGAACAAAAAGAAAAGAACAAGATTAAAGCAGAACTAAAAAAACTATCATTAGAATATATCCCTCAATACACACAAAATATATAAACTCACTTTGTGAGCATCAAATGGGGTTTGATTTCCAGTTATTATTGTGTAAAAGTAGCGGTGACATCATTACTGTGCTACACAGCCTGAGCAGAGAGCAGAGCTGTGGGAGTGGCCCAGCAGATATACCCACTACAGGCTGTCTAGAGAAAATGACAAGAAAGGGGGCGGATACAAGACCAGTCACCTTACACAAGGAGAGACAGCAACAATGACCAGTCTTTATGATAGGAAACTCCTATATAGAGACAACATTTCACGCTGGATTAGATTTGGAAGAAACACACAAAGTACACCAGTATTCAAGTCAGAATGTACGCAGCTCTTGCACTTAGACAATATTATTTTCTCCCAGAATTCAGCTTTATTTACACAGTTTTTTTCTCTGAAAACTGACTAGTTTTTAACCAGTGATTCTATTATTATGTCACCCCAGTGTGATTTTTTTTTTTCTTCACCAAAAATACCAATGTAAGAATTGTTGGTCACACTGTGTATATTACAGGCGTGTTTTATAGCTTTCTATGAAGCTGCCTGAATGATATCCGCCATCTCCACCCAGCGAGTACACAGCTTGTTTTACACCATGTTAGGTAAACAGAGAAAGTAAATAGAGGTCAGGGCGTCTTGTTGTTCATTGCCTTATCTATACACTGAAAATTCCTCAATACCTCTTACTGGAATTTTATACAGAATCTTTAAAAGGCATATAAACCTAGCAATTAACTTTTCTTATTTGCTCACTTGTATTCTGTTTATACTTTTAAAATAATTTTGTTCTGTTCTGCACAGTAAGTGCAAAAAAACTCTTGATTCTGTCAATAATTGTATCATTTAGCATTGTACCCAGTTCCATACCTCCCAACTTTTTGAGATGGGAATGAGGGACACCTATTAGCAAAAGTATGTAGGCATAGGACACACCCCTGACCATGCCCCCTTAAAGGAGAATTGTAAAAAAAAAAAAAAAAAGATTGGCTAAACCCACAAGTGCTTTTTTTAACCACTACTATTCCTAAACACTACTAAAAACACTACCAAACACTACTAAAGTGCATTTTATATACATCTATATAGATCAGACCAAAATGAGGGACAAATGAGGAGGAATAAGGGACAGAGGGACATTTCTCCAAATCAGGGACAGTCCCTCGAAATCAGGAATAGTTGGGAGCTATGCAGTTCTATGTGAACTACAGAAACCCCCCTCCCCATGTTATGAAGATTAGGAGAGTGTCCTGTAGTCCTAACACACCTAACCTAGCCTGCCCTAGGGTGACAATGCTGCTCCTCCATAAATCAAGTGCAGTGAGTGAGCGTTGTCACCCTAGGACAGGAAAGGTTTTACTGGCAGGATCACCAAGTGAGAACAAAGGAGAAAAAACCCTGAAAAAAAGATGCGGCCACCATATCTCCTCTGATGGTCTTCATGAGATCTTACTTCCACCCCCAAGGCCTAGTCACCCTGTTCTATTTCAATTACTGCATGTATTGAAAACATGTGTTGTACATGCATTTTAGGGGGCATTCCACTACTTGTCGATCGTGTAAAGTGGTTGTATACTGGACGTTTTTTTTCCCCTGCAAGGTAAAGTCATAATGTGCTAGTATGCATCGCATACTAACACATTATGTGAAACTTGCATTAAAATGAAGCTGTTCCAGCACCGCATTGTCAGCGCTGCAGCCGCTTCCATGTTCACCTGTCTTGCTTCCAGATTCGCAGACTCCGGCTCTGTGACTGGCCGGAGCCGTGATGACATCACTCCTGCGCATGCTTGCGGGAGCCGCCATTTACGGCACAGGGCTCGTAAGGAACGCCACGGGTGATCGTGCCTTCAAAGCGCATGCGCCAGTGATGTCATTGGCTGCATGTAATGTAAATATCTCCTAAACGGCACACGTTTAGGAGATATTTACACTACCTATAGGTAAGCCTTATTATAGGCTTACCTAAAGGTAAGAGTCAGTACAGTTTACTTCCCTTTTAACTGAGAAAATACGCCATTTGTTTGACATTAAATACCCGGGTTATGGCTGCAGCTAGATGCCGTAACCCCGGTGTTTTCTTTTCCCTCGGGCACCGGACTTTTAGATAAAAGTGATCCTCGTGGCGGATTCGCCCCTCCCGCTGCTTTCCGGGCTTATGTTACTGATCGTTGAGCCCAGGAACCATCCGGAGCCGGCTGTGGCTTGCCATAGAGATAAGCAATGGCAAGATGGCCGCCGCTCATCTCTATGCCCTTGGAAGACCAGAGTGACGTCATGAAGTCACTTCTGGTTCCCAGGCCATGTAAACATGGCTTTTTTTTCTTTTTTTTTTTAAGCAAAAGATAAAAATGTTTTTTTTTTTTAAATCTTTTGCTTTTAGGGTAGAGGAGAGGTTTGGGGTCTTTTTAGACCCCAGATCTCTCCATAAAGAGGATATGTCATGCTTGCAATAGCAATAAAAGTGATCAAAACGTTTTGTTTTTTTAAAGTGACAGTGTAGTAAAAATGAAAAAAGTAATAACATTTGTTTTTAAAGTGCCCCTGTCCCCTCCTGCTCACGGGCAGTAGTGACACATACATAGGTTATGCCCACATATGTAAATGGTGTTCACAACACACGTGAGGTATTGCCATGAACGGCTGAGCGAGAGCAATAATTCTAGCACTAAACCTCCTTTGTAACTCTAATAATACATACATCACCCTTTTTCAAAATTCCAATCTACAATTTACCAAGTTAAAAAACAAAAAACTAATGTGGGCACTGTTGAATTTACCCATGCAAAGGGTCCAATTGCACTGCATGCTCATTTGGCTAGGGGGGGGGGGGAGAAATAAATAAATACAAACAATTAACTTATTCCTTGCAATGAGAGATGCTAGTGCTGGGCAACCAGAGCATGTGCCCTACATCTCTTCTTTGGTGCTTTGGGTTCTGACACCACTAACACTCATGTTTCTCCATGGCTGCCTGATATGTTGCTTCTGAGCAGCCACTTTTTTTCTATACAGACATGAGGAGACTGTCCACCACCTCCAGTGCTAGCCTGCCAGCAAAGCACTTGTGTGTGTATATGAATTTGTGTACAGTGTGCGCATATGTGTAAACAGGATATGTGCATATGCTTCTACAGTGTGTGTGCATGGGTAGTACTGCTGTACTATGCATAAGGTTGCTGGTGAAATGAAGGTGCAGTGTCCTGGACTGTATATACTTCTGACCTAGTTGGTACCCGGCTATTGATGACCTTTTGGCTCGTGTCCTGGCTACACTCCTGCCTGCCAATCAAGTGTCTCCGTGTTCAAGTTCCAGGTTCCTGCCTGTAGGTCATCTGCATCCTGCAAACATCAGCTGGTGCTGCCTGTTACACCAGTCCTTGTGATGACACACCTTCTGTCATCACTACCAGGGACGTTTGACAAGAGGTGCAGGAGAAGCCCCTCTCCAGCTCGATCTCCACCAGGTACATGACACCTGCACTCTGTACATTACATACTCCTAAACCCTGCACTCTGTACATTACATACTCCTGGCCCCTGCACTCTGTACATTACACAATCCTGACACCTGCATTTTGTAAATTACATAATCCTGACCCCTGTAATCTGCACACTACATACTCCGGGCCCCTGATTTTAGTACATTATATACTCCTGACCCCTGCACTCTGTACATTACATACTTCTGACTTCTTCACTCTGTACATTACATACTCCTGCCCCCTGCTTTTTGTACATAACATAATCCTGACCCCTGTACTTTCTACATTACATGCTCCTGACCGCTGTGCTATGTACAGTATATTACATATTTCTGAACCCTGTACATTACATACTCCTGCCGCTGCACTCTGTAAACAATATACTTCTGACATCTGCACTCTGTAAACATACTGTTCTTCTGACCCCTGCATTGTGTACATTACATACTCCTGACCCTTGCACTCTCTTGCATACTCTTGATCCCTGTGCTATTTCTGTTACATACTCCTGACCCCTGTACCTGTTATGCTATGCTGGGCTATACAATACGTACTCCTGACCCTTGCTCTATGTATGCTGGGCTATATGTTCTGTACTCCTGGCATCTGCAACCTGTACACTGGGCTGTACATTTATTTTACTCTTGGCCACTGTACTCTGTTTGCTGGGATGTATGCTACTTTTACTTCTAACTGCTACTGGTCCTGCATTGTACATGATGATGTCAGAAAGCTGCAACTGGCTGTTGTGCAAAGATTGTTAGCTCTGGGAGAGAGGCCTTGCTGTTTTTTTCTTTAATATAAAAATCGAATATAAAAAAAATGCCATTTAGACCCTCAGTGCTAAAACTATCATATCATATTATATTTACTTATCATAGGTACTTATATAGCACCGTCAATTTACATTATATTATATTTTATTATCAGAAAGTTTTGAGGCTAGCTCTGTTTATAAGAAAGTACTTTATTTATCTGTGTTTACACACTATCCCCTTCAAAATAGTCCTCTTGCACAGCAATACAATTCTCCCAGCACTCCAGCACCTTCTGCGAATCGCGCTGGATCTCCTCAATGGTGTCAAAACTGCGACCTTTGAGCTGTATCTTTGGGAAGAGGGCGAAGCCCACAGGAGCCAAATCTGGCGAGTAGGGTGGGTGCGGAAGTGAGCTCATGATGTTCCTGGTGAGAAACTCACATGTGAGGAGAGCTCGATGACAGGGTGCATTGTTGCCATGGAGCAGACGCGGTAAAGCACGTGGTCAGAATGGCACCAGTTGTACAGCTCCCGATGTACACAGGATGATGTTTTTTTGGCACACTGACTTATGAAGGTCGGTGCTCCCTGTGACTGTGTGTGTAGCCTTGTGCTGCCATCTGTTGGCGTGTTACAAAACTAGTCTCAAAACGTTGTGATACCACCTCCTATTATACACACTATTTAGAGCAATTGCAGGTGGATTTACTCGTAGGTCATCCGACTCTTCACTGATACTGTACATGTGAGATTTGCCAGCAACTGCACTCACCTGGTGTACATTCACCTGATTGGAAATAGGGTGTATGCGACTGTGTAATGCAGGTCAAATGCCATGGAATCTCGCATGGGTGAGTATTTATTAATTACTTACTGGGCAAATTGATAAATACACCCTGTAGTCTTCTTTATGCCCCCATTGTTTGTGATACAATATGAAGAGAGCAGGATACTGCAGGAAGTATACTGTTTTATGGTAATGAAAATAAAAATCTGTATTTCTAACTTCAAACTGGGTGACAGATTTTTTTTTTGTTTGGTCATAAAAGGGTTATATATCCCTACCCCATAACTCTGAGGAGTCCTGGTAGTATGAGGGTGGGAAGAGGCAGCTCTCGTTCTGGGCAGACGTCATATGACGAGCCACTAGGGGGCGCACGCACCGCCGCGTCACTGGGGACCCGATGCGTGTGCCCGGCGGCCACGATGTCCGCCGAGCACCCACGATTGCCCAGTAACTGAGAAGGACCATGGATCTGTGTGTGTAAACCCACAGAACCACGTCCTGTCAGAGGAAAGGAGACCGATGGTGTATCCATAGGGACACCGATCGGTCACCTCCCCCAGTCAGTCCCCTCCCCCCACAGATAGAATCACCTCCCTAGGACACACATTTAACCTCTCGATCATCCCCTAGTGTCAACCCCTTCCCTGCCAGTCACATTTACACAGTAATCAATACATTTTTATAGCACGGATCGCTGTATAAATGTGAATGGTCCAAAAAATGTGTCAAAAGTGTCCCATATGTCCGCCTCAATATCGCAGTCACAATAAAAATCGCAGATCGCCGCCATGACTAGTAAAAAAAAAAAAAAAATTATATAAATGCTATAAATCTATCCCCTATTTTGTAGACGTTATAACTTTTGCGCAAACCAATCAATATACGCTTATTGTGATTTTTTTTTTACCAAAAATATGTAGAAGAATACATATCGACCTAAAATGAGGAAAAAATTTGTTAAAAAAAAAAAAAAAAATTTGGATATTTATTATAGCAAAAAGTAAAAAATATTGTGTTTTTTCAAACTTGTCCCTTTTCTTTTGTTTATAGCGCAATAAATAAAAACCGCAGAGGTGATCAAATACCACCAAAAGAAAGCTCTATTTGTGAAAAAATGATAAAAATGTCATTATGGTGCAGTGTAGCATGACTGCGCAATTGTCATTCAGAGTGCTACAGCGCTGAAAGCTGAAAAATGGCTTGGGCAGGAAGGGGGTGAAAGTGCCCTGTATTGAGGTGGTTAAAGAAGAGTGAGAAGTACAGTAAATGCCAAGTATTGTGGAAAAAAAGACAGTTTTTGGCATGTTCTTTGTTTAAAATCTTCTGTTATAATCTCATTGTATGTAGTCTTGTACTGTATGTCATAAATTTATTATTTTAAATACGTTTTATGTCAGTTAGGAGACTTCACACATTCTAACTATATAGACATGAATATTAGAGGAAACATGCTATGAAAGACACGGATGTTGTCTGGGTATTTTCTTATCAGACATTATATGTGGCCTCCACCCATCAACTCTGATCACAGGGACCTGAGCTATACCAGCTCCCTTCACAGGGTGTGTACCAGCAATAGGAAAAGTCAGCAATCAGGTCATTAGAATGGCATATGTCACTGAACATTTTTTTTTATCCTGATACAAAACTGAATTTGCCTGCCTTCAAACACACAGACCATAAAGTCAATTTTCTTATCAGTGTCTGCAGCCTGTCAATTTTGTCTGTGCTATAATCAACAACTGGATTTTAAAATGTATTATTCTGTCTGGGCTTTTGTAAAAAAAAAAAAAAATGTGCTTATATTATCAACTGATTAGGAAGTATTATCACATTCTATCATATCCTATCACCCATTCAGGCTGGATTCACACCTATGCATTTTTAGTGCTTTTTGCATTTTGCAGATTTGCACTACAGAACGTGTTCCATAGGAAACCATGTTAAATGGACTGTAGTGCAAATCTGCAAAATGCAAAAAGCTCTAAAAATGCATAGGTGTGAATCCAGCCTTAAAGGGGATTACAACGTTCAGTTTTTACTAAAGGTTTTACTAATGGTTTACTAAAGGTTTTAACCATGTCAGGTTTTAACCATTTAACTATTAAAGGTTTTAAGCATGTTATTCCTTATCCTGTTTTCTGTGAGCAGTTTGTTTGAGTCTGACCTCTGACCAGTAGCGCACAGCACATTTAAGTTTCATCTTTCTTATGCACTATAAAGAGGGGTTGTACAGTAAATTCTACTTTCACTACAAGAGGATTTTGCCACAAGAAGTAAATGTAGGTGGAAAGACAAAAAGGTCCTGTCAGATCTGAACTATTGTGGATTTTTGGTACTGTAAAGCTGACATATCCACAGTATGCACACTCTTCACACATCAGTGTATTCAGTCTTCACACCCTGTATTGGACCTCTCTCCTCAGTGTCTACATCCCTGCTATGCGCTTCATTCCCTAAATGATGTCCACCTCATTGCAGACTCTCTGCATCCCTATGCTGCAGATTTCCCTGTCCTGTCCGCAGGAGCTTCTCTTGCATGTCCCCTGCTGTCCACACTATGGGGGTGATTTACTAAGAAGAAGGCACTGCACCAGTTCATACATTAATTGGTGTGTCAGAAAAGTCATTAATTGATCGTGCGAGCTGGTGCACATTGAGGCGCAAATATCGATAATAAATATCCGCATATGTAAACTGCAATTGCCGCTAGGGTAACTGCGGTTTTCTCATTGATAATGGTGCACACCCAATACAATTGGTTAATTTCATCTCATTTGATGTGTCTTGTTAGGCAATCAGTAGGTGTTCTCAGTTAATTAACCTTTTTGATGCTAATCTCATTCCTATTACTTCTAATATATCTTTGAAATGTGTTTTTTTTCTTTTTTTACCCAAATCTTTCAATACATTACAAAGAGCAGAGAAGAGTTTCTAAACCCAATAAATTAATATCTTCAGATCTTGATCTTTAAAGGTGACCATACACTGCAATCAGTTAGATGTTAAATAAATTAGATTTAGTGCAAGAGCCTGTTTTATTTCCTATAATTTGAATGAATTGTTCAAGTGCATCTTCCTATTACCTATTTTGCCTAAATATTGCATTGTACAGAGATTGGCCAATCAGATTGCATAGTGCATGACCATCTTAAGTGCCAAATTTGGAATGTAGATGTGCCATGACCCACTTGTATTTTCCAAACAATATTTCTTGGGCATTATACAAGGCACATGAAAAAACACCTTTTTTCAAGACATGCTAGAGTGATCAGGAATCTTCAAACTACGGCTCTCCAGCTGTTGCGGAACTACACATCCCATGACTAAGGATTAGTTCCGGCGTGTTCGCACAGCCCACGTGCAGAGCCCCTCAGGAAGTAAGCACTGCGCTGCGCTAATCACAGGCAGTGAGAAATTGTCCCGATGCGCAGCTGCAGAGATCGGGAAATGTCTCACTGCCTGTGATTAGCGCAGTGCAGTGCCGACTTCTTGGCGGGCTCCGCACGTGGGCTGTGCGAACACGCCGGAGCTAATCCTTAACCATGAGGCATTGTAAAACTCTGACATTCACAGACATGACTAGGCATGATGGAAATTGTAGTTCCTGAGCAACTGGACAGCCATAGTTTGAAGACCTCTGTGCTAGACCATTATTATGCCTCCAGAATTGGGAGTGTGGCATCTACCAATCTTCTCTCTGCTGGTCGACACAAGAACCTACATCTATCTCTATCTCTATCTCTATCTCTAAGCAGGAAGCAATATACATTGGCCGGAAGTGAATCTGTACACAGGAAGTAGGTGTGTGTTTTGAGGCCAAATCATTTAGACATACACACATGACCCTAGGGTTGCCACCTCATCCCTTTAAACCTGAACACATATGAGTTACACAGGTTCTGAGGCTAATTAAAGGCAAATATGGCAACAAGTGAGTTTAATTACCAACTTAATCAGCCACAGAACCTGTGTAATTAATATGTGTTCGGGTTTAAAGGGATGAGGTGGCAACTCTACATGACCCACACAAACACCACCTTGGGTGACCACATTTCCAAACTGCCATTCAGGGACAATTTGGCCAAGGACCGGCGGGGGGGCGGGTTTGTTGTGTTGAATGTAGTCTCGGAGTTGATGGAGATTTCAGGGGCGAGTAATTTGTCAGGTGAAAGGCTGGTTTTAGCACTTGTATCATCCCAACACCATGCTTGATATGGTGTCAGGATGATCAAATCATATTATTTCTATTACTACATTGTAATATGTAATGAAATAGTCCAACTCACCATAATGCAGAATCATTGGGAACCCTGAGCTTGTCGCTTGCCACCAGATGCAGCATGCCACCGTCGCCTGCTACCAGATGCAGCTTGTCACTTGCCACCGTGGCAGTGTGGACCGGGGACCTGTTTTAGAGCATGCTAGAGTGGGCTCAGAGAAGATAGAGGTGATGGGTGGGAGTGGCTTCGTAGGGTTTGGTAAAACATGGTGTCACCCCCTGCCAAGTAAAGTCCCCCCTCAGTACAGACCCCCCTTCATTAAGTATAGACTCCCCTCCCTCAGTATAGATCCCCCTCCCTCAGTACAGACCCCCTTCCCTCAGTACAGACCCCCTTCCCTCAGTACAGACCCCCCTCCCCAATGAGTACCGACCCCCCCACTAGGTACAGACCCCCCTCCCTCAGTATAGATCCCCCTCCCTCAGTACACACCCCCCCACTAAGTACAGACCCCCCTCCATCAGTAAAGATCCCCCTCCCTCAGTACAGACTCCCCCAATATGTATAGACCCCCCTCCCTCAGTATAGATCCCCCTAAATCAGTACAGACTCCCCCAATATGTATAGACCCCCCCCACTAAGTACAGACCCCCCTCCCTCAGTATAGATCCCCCTCAATCAGTACAGACTTCCCCCCAATATGTATAGACCCCCCAATAAGTACAGACCCCCCTCAGTACAGACCCCCCACAAAGTACAGACCCCCTTACTCTCAGTATAGATCCCCCTCCCTCAGTACAGACCCCCCTCCCCACCTGTGCTAGACAGAGCTAACAGATTGAGAAGTAGCACAGAAGGTAATTGTCAGCAGTAAAAATAGTCTCGTCTCGGCTGTGCTGGGGGGGTGATCTCAGCTCCCCTTTGCTCGGGGGGGGGGGGCGTTCCCAGCTCCGCTCGTCTGTGCTCGGCCGGGGGGCGTTCTCAGCTTCCCTCGGCTCGGGCGGAGGGGCGGTCTCAGCTCCCCTCGGCTGGAGGCAGATGGCAGATGGAGCTGGAGGCACAGCGAGCGCCAGTGCTATAGCGGGGTTTGTTCGCTCTATCAATTTAAATCCGGGACACTGTATTGTCCCGGAATGAAGGTGCCTGGGACCCGGGACAGACCTGCTAACTGCGGGAATGTCCCGGGCAATCCGGGACATGTGGGCACCCTAACACCACCGAAATTAGCAGCAGTAAAAGCAACTTCCTGGAGGGGCGCACACAGCAGTTGCGCATCTCACATACACAGCGGTCGCGCATCTAGATGCATTTGGCACATCTAGCTGCAGGAACCCAATTTTGATGTAAATTAATAGTAAAGCAGATACAGATTTCCAGGACTGGACTAACAAATGTTTATAGTGAAATGCAACTGGTGTTTTCTATTAAACAAGGTCTCAATGAGCCTTTGACATGCATCACAGTTGAACTTAGGAATGTGTCTTTGCAAAGTTAAACTAATGAAATCCTTTCTTATTTTTTCTTGGGGATAGAGTGCAGAGGGATTAGAAGTCTTGTCAGTTTTTGGGGATGTCTACACCCCTGATAGGGTGAAGACACCTCCCAAATTTTGCCAGTTTCTCCTTCAAATTTATTCACTTTCTGTCACATAGCCAAACAGGAAGTGAGTGTAAAACCCTACCAATGTCTTTCCTTGGGGACACACAGGTCAATCTAAATAGCTTCCCCATTAGGTAAATTGCACTCTAGCATTTTGCTCTGTACTTGTCAGACTTACCCGTACCAGACTGACGAACCCGATGTAGCAGAGGATGGCCTCCCGTACGTATCTGGTTCCCGGCCGCTGATAGAGTACACAGAAGGCACAGGAGCACAGAATGGTATGAGAGCCTGGCGGGTGGTTTGCAGGAATAAGGCCCAGGATCCTGACACAAGCTGGCAGGTGGTATTAGGTAGGCTGGAGATCAGCTAACAGGTGCAGAGCAGGCAGATCCGGTCACTAGCAAAGTTGGCAGCAGGCGGTCAGCACGGTACAAAGGGAGCAGGCAGATACAAGGTCCAGGTCACAGGCAGGTTTTGGCAGCAGGCAATCAGCACGGTACAAGGGGTCAGGCAGGTTCAACGTCAGAGGCAGGCCGGGGTCAATTTGCAGGCGGATAGCAGAGAGAGAGAGTCCAGTAAACAAGCCGGGTCACAGGGAGATCAGAGCAATACACAGGAAACAGGAAGTTCGGAAACAGGAAGCTGATGATCGGACAGCACTGAGCACAGCATCCCATCAGCTTAAATAGGCAACCGGCGCCCTCTAGAGTGCCCAGCAAGTATCCTGAACCGAGAACCTCTCTGACAATGCCCCCTTCTTAACGGCAGCCTCCGGATGCCCAGCCGGGCCAGTCTATCCGCATGGGTGTTCCGAAAATCCCTTAAGAGATCTTCAGCGTGTAAGTTACCCTCCGGCTCCCAAGAATTATCTTCTGGTCCGTACCCCCTCCACTTGATTAAATATTGGATTTGGTTTTGTCTCTTCCTGCAATCCAAAATTGCCTCCACCTCAAACTCTTCCTCGTTGTCGATAATTACGGGTTCAGGCGGGCCAGTATTGCGACCCAAGAAGGAATTGGGGGTAACAGGTTTAAGTAGAGACACATGAAAGATCGGATGGATCTTCAGTGAGTTAGGTAAGTCCAGCTCATAGGTCACATCATTGATCTTCCTCTTGACTGAAAAGGGACCCATGAACCTGGGACCTAACTTCCTCGAGGGACAGGCCATTCTTACATTACTGGTAGACAGCCAGACCTGGTTGCCAGGTTCCAACAACAATTGTCCTCGCTTCTTCTTGTCATACATCTTCTTATTGTACTCTTGGGTTTTAGCCATGGTTTCCTGCAATAATTTGTTGTTACTGATGAAGAAGTTCATAGTTTCAGAGACTGCAGGAATCGCACATTCAGGTAAGGAGCTGGTTAAAAAGGATGGGTGAAAACCATAGTTTGCAAAAAATGGTGTTTGCTTGATGGCCGAATGCACAGAGTTATTGTAGGCAAACTCGGCAATAGGCAGAAGAGAGACCCAGTCATTTTGTGAGAAAGCAGAAAAACATCGGAGATACTGTTCTAGAGTCTGATTAGTTCTCTCCGTCTGCCCATTTGTCTGGGGGTGGTAGGCCGATGAGAATGCCAATTCTATCTCAAGAGATCTGCAGAGAGCTTTCCAAAACCTGGAAGTAAACTGTACCCCCCGATCAGATACTATACTTGAGGGGACTCCGTGTAGACGTACAATTTCCTTAATGAATATTTTTGCAGTTTCCAAAGCTGATGGGGTACCCTTCATGGGTAGGAAGTGGGCCATTTTGGAGAGTCTGTCTACAATGACAAAGATGGTGGAGTAGCCTTCTGCCGGCGGGAGCTCAACGATGAAGTCCATTGCGATCAGTTTCCATGGCCTTTCCGGCACGTGTAAGGGTCTTAATAGACCCCAGGCCTTCGCTCGACTGCACTTGCTCCGAGTACAGGTGATACAAGACTCCACAAAACTCTTGCAGTCGCTTACCAGCTGGGGCCACCAAAAGGTACGTTGTACCAGCTCTGTTGGCTTCAACACACCGAAATGCCCAGCCAATTTGTGGTCGTGACAGAGTTCCAGTACAGCAATCCTCAGATTCTCTGGGACCATGATTTTGTCCTTGTATTGGAACAGGCCGTCTTGCGAGCTTACATCAACTTCCACGGGAGGGGACCAATTCCTTGAGGCCTGTTTA
The DNA here is from genome assembly GCA_037952835.1 of Lithobates septentrionalis. Taxonomy (NCBI): domain Eukaryota; kingdom Metazoa; phylum Chordata; class Amphibia; order Anura; family Ranidae; genus Lithobates; species Lithobates septentrionalis. The sequence continues at coordinate 4,356,135 of JBBDGP010000734.1, read as the reverse complement.
ATTCGTGATATGAGATCTCCTTGAAGAAGCAGGAAGTTTCCAGCCGGAAGAATGGTGTCTGGAGGCAAAGGTTCCCTGGAGTCATGGAACATACGACATAATGCATCTGGTTTGGTGTTTTTGGTACCTGGTCTGTACGTTATGGGGAATTGGAATCTAGAGAAGAACAGAGCCCACCTTGCCTGCCGTGGTCTCAATCTCTTAGCCGACCTCAAGTACTCTAGATTCTTATGGTCCGTGTAGACCAAAATGGGGTGAGCAGCCCCCTCCAATAAGTAGCACCACTCTTCAAGTGCGGCTTTAATGGCCAGCAACTCCCGATCTCCTACATCATAATTTTTCTCTGCATCGGAGAGTTTTCGCGAGAAGAAGGCCACGGGGTGAAGAAGAGCCTTGGCACCTTGCCGCTGAGAAAGCACTGCCCCCACCGCGACCTCCGATGCGTCCACTTCAAGGACAAATGGTAAAGCAGGGTCTGGGTGCTTCAGGATAGAAGCGGACGTAAAGAGTTCCTTGAGCCTTCCAAAGGCCGATTGTGCCTGAGGGGACCAACAGAATTGATTTCCCTGTTTCGTCAGTTCCGTGATGGGGGCGATTATAGCAGAAAAGCCCCTTATAAATTTCCAATAAAAATTGGCGAAGCCGATAAAGCGTTGGACCCCTTTTCTATCAGAGGGAGCGGGCCAGTCCAGGATAGCTGCAACCTTTTGAGGGTCCATCTTAACACCATCGGTAGAGATGATTAAGCCGAGGAACTGAATGCTCTGGAGCTCAAATTCACATTTCTCCAATTTGGCATAAAGTCCATGCTGCCTGAGCCGGGTTAACACATTCCTGACATGCCTGCGGTGTTCATCAACTGAGGGGGAGAAGATCAGGATGTCGTCCAGGTATACTATAACGTATAAATCTAGAAGGTCACGAAAAATGTCATTGACAAAATGTTGAAAAGTCGCCGGTGCGTTGCAGAGGCCGAAGGGCATGACGAGGTATTCGAAATGTCCGAACCTGGTACGGAAGGCCGTTTTCCACTCATCTCCCTCTCTGATGCGAATTAAGTTGTAGGCCCCACGGAGATCGAGTTTGGTAAAGATTTTGGCTGAACCCAATCTTTGAAACAGCTCTGGCACGAGAGGTAAGGGATAGCGATTTTTGATGGTCACTTTATTGAGTTCCCTATAATCGATGCAGGGTCGTAGCAAGTGGTCTTTTTTTTCAACAAAAAAGATGCCGGCTCCGGCTGGTGAGGTAGAAGGGCGGATAAAGCCTCTCTCAAGATTTTCATCGATATACTTTTTGAGGGTAACCAACTCCTGCTCAGTTAAAGGGAATATTCTCCCAAAGGGAACTTCGGATCCCGGCAACAGCTCTATGGGACAGTCGTAGGGTCTATGGGGCGGAAGGGTTTCTGCCCCTTTCTTACTAAAAACATCGGAGAAGTCTCGGTAAGCGTCAGGAATCGCCTGCTGCGATTCCATGTCGGTGTTCAGACACAAGAGTTGACTGGGTTCCGCAAGAGTTCTGTATAAACAGTGCTGTTGGCAGTAACTGGACGGGAACTTGATTTTTCCAGAAACCCAATCAATGCTGGGGTTATGAGCCTGCAACCAAGGCATTCCGAGAATAATAGGGAAGAGTGGTGAAGAAATGGCGTCCAGCCAGAGAAACTCCCGATGACAGGTGTTCAGGATAGCCAGCAGTGGGATGGTTTCCTGAGTGACCGGACCAGAGCTAAGGGTGGACCCATCAGCAAGGTGGACAGCAAGTCCCTGCGACTTTGATTGAAGAGGGATGCGATGATGGGCTGCAAAGGCGAGATCAATGAAGCAACTGCAGGCTCCTGAGTCAATGATGGCCGAGGTAAGCAGATCCTGTCCTGGAAGATGGAGGATAACGGAGAGAGCCAGATGGTTAGCAAGGTTAGGCAAGGCAGGTGCAAACTTAGAAGTAGCTGAATGAGACTTACGTGTCTTATTTGGGCAAGACCTCACGTAATGACCTGGTTCTCCGCAATACATACATAAGTTATTGACTCGTCGGCGCTGTCGTTCTTCAGAAGTGAGGGACTGGCGGAGAGCCCCCAGTTGCATCGGTTCAGAAGTATCAAGGGCTGAGGCAGCTGGTGCATGAAGACTTTGGCTTACAGAGCTGGTAGCACTTGGGACCTTGGGGAGGACCCAAGTGGGACGGAACTGGCTAACAGACCTCTCGGAACGGCGCTCTCTCAAGCGCCGATCAATCTGCACCGACAGGTTAATGAGATCTTCCAGGGTTTGGGGTATGCCAACCCGTGCTAGTTCGTCCTTGAGTGCATCGGATAATCCCAAACGGAATTGGTAACGGAGGGCCGCGTCGTTCCATTCCGTGTCTGAACTCCACCGCCTAAATTCCAGAACGTAGTCTTCCGCGGGCCTGCGCCCTTGTTGTAGGGCGTGTAAGGCGGATTCAGCAGTGGCTTTTAACTGAGGGTCCTCATATAATTGAGACATGGCGGTAAAGAAAGTATCCAGGTTATCCAGACAGATTGATTTTTGCTCCAAAAGGCGGTGGGCCCAGGACTGTGGTTCTCCAGATAGCAGGGAGATGACAAAACCCACCTTGGTTGCTTCCAAAGAAAAGGTGCGTGGTTGCAATGCGAAGTACAATTCGCAAGCGTTGCGAAACGCTCAATACTTATTGCGCTCACCAGAAAATCTTTCGGGAGTAGGGACCCTGGGTTCAGGGGGTAACATAACCACTGAGGGTGCAGGTGAGAGTCCAGCAGAGGAAGCAACTTGTGGGTTCGCAGGTGAGGACAACACCTGAACTCGTTCCTCCAGTCTGGTATAGCCCTCTTGAAGGCTTTTTACCGCCTGTGTGAGACCCGCCAGGTGTCTGCATAATTCATCCATTGGAGAGGTACCCTGCTCGGGCTCGGACATGGCTGTCCGATACTGTCAGACTTACCTGTACCAGACTGACGAACCCGATGTAGCAGAGGATGGCCTCCCGTACGTATCTGGTTCCCGGCCCCTGATAGAGTACACAGAAGGCACAGGAGCACAGAATGGTATGAGAGCCTGGCGGGTGGTTTGCAGGAATAAGGCCCACGATCCTGACACAAGCTGGCAGGTGGTATTAGGTAGGCTGGAGATCAGCTAACAGGTGCAGAGCAGGCAGATCCGGTCACTAGCAAAGTTGGCAGCAGGCGGTCAGCACGGTACAAAGGGAGCAGGCAGATACAAGGTCCAGGTCACAGGCAGGTTTTGGCAACAGGCAATCAGCACGGTACAAGGGGTCAGGCAGGTTCAACGTCAGAGGCAGGCCGGGGTCAATTTGCAGGCGGATAGCAGAGAGAGAGAGTCCAGTAAACAAGCCGGGTCACAGGGAGATCAGAGCAATACACAGGAAACAGGAAGTTCGGAAACAGGAAGCTGATGATCGGACAGCACTGAGCACAGCATCCCATCAGCTTAAATAGGCAACCGGCGCCCTCTAGAGTGCCCAGCAAGTATCCTGAACCGAGAACCTCTCTGACAGTACTCCCCAAATTATTAGGTATCTTGGACTTTGGGGTTTATTTACTAAAGGCAAATCCACTTTGCACTACAAGTGCACTTGGAAGTGCAGTTGCTGTAGATCCGAGGGGGACATGCAATGAAAAATAAAAAACAGCATGTTTGCTTCTACATGGAAATGGGTGCAAAGCGAGAAAGGGGTTTGGACTATCTCGGTACCTCAAGGACATAAACAAAAGTATATCTAGGTAATTACATATATAATGGCTGCGCTTAGGACAATAGTTAGGTATGCAGCCCCCCTAAAAGGAGCTTCCCTAGGGATCCTCCAACTAGTTACAAATATATCTATAATGGGGTGTGGCGCTCCCTAATTGGTTATATGGGATAAGCAGCTATATGAAGGAGGGGGCTAGCCACTAACTGAATTGGTGAGCGTGTCCCTCCTATATCCAAATTAAGTGATAGTTGCAAACTAAATAGTACCCAGTGAAAATTATAAATATCAACATTCAATTGTACCAAAGTGCAGGCTTCTCTTATGTGATAAAGAGAATCGTGATCAATAACGTGCACATTAACCACTTCAGCCCCGGAAGATTTTACCCCCTTCCTGACCAGAGCACTTTTTACAATTCGGCACTGCGTAGCTTTAACTGCTAATTGCGCGGTCATGCAATGCTGTACCCAAATGAAATTTGCGTCCTTTTCTTCCCACAAATAGAGCTTTCTTTTGATGGTATTTGATCACCTCTGCCGTTTTTATTTTTTGCGCTATAAATGGAAAAAGACCGAAAATTTTGAAAAAAAATGATATTTTCTACTTTTTGTTATAAAAAAAATCCAATAAACTAAATTTTAGTCATACATTTAGGCCAAAATGTATTCGGCCACATGTCTTTGGTAAAAAAAATGTCAATAAGCGTATATTTATTGGTTTGCGCAAAAGTTATAGCGTCTACAAACTAGGGTACATTTTCTGTAATTTACACAGCTTTTAGTTTATGACTGCCTATGTCATTTCTTGAGGTGCTAAAATGGCAGGGCAGTACAAAACCCCCCCAAATGACCCCATTTTGGAAAGTAGACACCCCAAGGAAATTGCTGAGAGGCATGTTGAACCCATTGAATATTTATTTTTTTTGTCCCAAGTGATTGAATAATGACAAAAAAAAAAAAAAAAAAAAAAATTTACAAAAAGTTGTCACTAAATGATATATTGCTCACACAGGCCATGGGCATATGTGGAATTGCACCCCAAAATACATTCAGCTGCTTCTCCTGAGTATGGGGATACCACATGTGTGGGACTTTTTGGGAGCCTAGCCGCGTACGGGGCCCCGAAAACCAAGCACCGCCTTCAGGATTTCTAAGGGCATAAATTTTTGATTTCACGCCTCACTACCTATCACAGTTTTGAAGGCCATAAAATGCCCAGGTGGCACAAAACCCCCCCAAATGACCCCATTTTGGAAAGTAGACACCCCAAGCTATTTGCTGAGAGGCATGGTGAGTATTTTGCAGCTCTCATTTGTTTTTGAAAATGAAGAAAGACCAGAAAAAAAAATTTTTTTTTTCTTTTTTCAATTTTCAAAACTTTGTGACAAAAAGTGAGGTCTGCAAAATACTCACTATACCTCTCAGCATAGGCGTCCTTAAGGGGGGGCTATTGAGGCTTGAGCCCCGAATGTGGGGCCAATAGCCCCGAGTGTCTAAGCGCAGTGGCCCCAGCTGCAAGATCTAGAGCGGCGCATTCCGATTCCCGTGCGCGCCGCCATCAGTGTTATATTACATACAGTCTGTACGAGCGCTTAGCTGGGCAGCGGGCGCTCTCTGATTGGCTGTGCAGGCGGAAGACATAAGGGTCTGTGATCGGCCCGGTGGAGCTGCTGACTGGTCACATGTGGAGGCAGGTAGGGGCTTGACTGTGGGTGATCGCGGCCGCCCGGAGCCCCGCCTCCCTGCCTGGCGCGCGCTGTGTCTCCTCCTGACGGAGACGGGGAGGGGCTGGACTGTGGGTGATCGCGGCCGCCCGGAGCCCGCCTCCCTGCCTGGCGCGCGCTGTGTCTCCTCCTGACGGAGGCGGGGAGGGGCTGGACTGTGGGTGATCGCGGCCGCCCGGAGCCCCGCCTCCCTGACTGAGGTCTCTCTGTTATCTGCCCTTCCACTAGTCTGTCAGCGTGCCACTCTCTGTAAGCCCACCCCTCTGTCATCCCGCCCCTTTGTGTAAGCCCACCCCTTTCTGTCACTGCCCCCCTCTCTGTCAGTGCACCCCTCCTCTGTCAGCACCCCCCCTCTGTGTCAACACCCCCCTCTGTCAGCCCACCCCCCTCTGTCAGCAGTGCACCCCCTCACTGTCAGCCCACCCCCCTCACTGTCAGCCCACCCCCCCTCTGTCAGCCCACACCCCCCTCTGTCAGCCCCCCCTGTCAGCACCACCCCCCCTCTGTCAGCACCCCCCTCTCTGTCAGCAGTGCACCCCCCTCTCTGTCAGCCCACACCCTCTCTATCAGCGCCCCCTCTCTCTCAGCGACCCCCGTCAGCTCACACCCTCTCTGTCAACACCCCACCTCTGTCAGCACCACCCCCTCTGTCAGCACCCCCCCCTGTCAGCACCCCCCCTCTGTCAGCACCCCCCCCCCTCTGTCAGCAGTGCACCCTCTCTATCAGCGCCCCCTCTCTCTCAGGTTCCCCCCTGTCAGCTCACACACTCTCTGTCAGCCCACACCCTCTCTATCAGCGCCCCCTCTCTCTCAGCGACCCCCGTCAGCTCACACCCTCTCTGTCAACACCCCCCCTCTGTCAGCACCACCCCCCCTCTGTCAGAACCCCCCCCTTCTGTCAGCACCCCCCCCCCTCTGTCAGCACCCCCCCTCTGTCAGCAGTGCACCCCCCTCTCTGTCAGCCCACACCCTGTCTATCAGCGCCCCCTCTCTCTCAGGTTCCCCCCTGTCAGCTCACCCCCCCTCTCTGTCAGCACCCCCCCTCTCTGTCAGCACCTCCCCTCTCTGTCAGCACCTCCCCTCTCTGTCAGCACCCCCCCTCTCTGTCAGCACCCCCCCTCTCTGTCAGCACTCCCCCTCTCTGTCAGCACCCTCCCCCTCTCTGTCAGCACCCTCCCCCTCTCTGTCAGCACACCCCCTCTCTGTCAGCCCACCCCCCTGTCAGCACCCCCCTTTCTGTCAGCCCACACCGTCTCTGTCAACACCCCCCCTCTGTCAGCACCCCCCTCTTTCAGCACCCCCCCTGTCAGCACCACCCCTCTGTCAGCACCACCCCCCCTCTGTCAGCACCCCCCCTGTCAGCACCCCCCCCTCTGTCAGCACCACCCTCCCTCTGTCAGCACCACCCCCTCTCTGTCAGCCCACCCCCCCATCAGCCCCCCTCTCTGTCAGCAGTGCACCCCCCTCTCTGTCAGCCCACACCCTCTCTATCAGCGCTCCCCTCTCTCTCAGCGTCCCCCCTCTCTCAGCACCCCCCTCTCTCAGCACCCCCCGTCAGCCCACACCCTGTCAGCACCCCCCCCCTCTCTGTCAGCACCCCCCCTCTCTGTCAGCGCTCTCCCTCTCTGTCAGCACCACCCCCTCTCTGTCAGCACCACCCCCTCTCTGTCAGCATCCCCCTCTCTGTCAGCACCCCCCTCTCTGTCAGCCCACACCCTCTCTATCAGCGTCTCCCCTCTCTCTCAGCGTCCCCCCTCTCTCTCAACATCCCCCCTCTCTCTCAGCACCCCCCCTCCGTCAGCTCACACCCTCTCTGTCAGCCCACACCCTCTCTGTCAGCACCCCCTCTCTGTCAGCCCACACCCTCTCTCTCAGCGTCCCTCCTCTCTCTCAGCGTCCCCCCTCTCTCTCAGCGTCCCCCCTCTCTCTCAGCGTCCCCCCTCTCTCTCAGCATCCCCCCTCTCTCTCAGCACCACCCCCTCTCTGTCAGCATCCCCCTCTCTGTCAGCACCCCCCTCTCTGTCAGCCCACACCCTCTCTGTCAGCCCACACCCTCTCTATCAGCGTCCCCCCTCTCTCTCAGCGTCCCCCCTCTCTCTCAGCGTCCCCCCTCTCTCTCAGCACCCCCCCTCCGTCAGCACCACCCCCTCTCTGTCAGCACCACCCCCTCTCTGTCAGCCCACACCCTCTCTCTCAGCATCCCCCCTCTCTCTCAGCACACCCTCTCTGTCAGACCACACCCTCTCTGTCAGCCCACACCCTCTCTGTCAGCACCCGCCCTCTCTGTCAGCACCCTCCCTCTGTCAGCACCCCCTCTGTCAGCACCCCCTCTCTGTCAGCAGTGCACCCCCCTCTGTCAGCCCACCCCCTCTGTCAGCACCCCCTCTCTGTCAGCAGTGCACCCCCCCTCTGTCAACACCCCCCTCTGTCAGCACCCCCCTTTCTCTGTGTCAGCCACCCCCTCTCTCTCCTGCCTCCTCCCCCCTTTCACTCACCCCCCTTACCTCCTTCTCTCTCACCTCCCCTTTCTCACCTCCCTTCCCCCACCTCTTCCCCCCCCCCTCAGGGGGTGGAGGCCCCATGATTCCCAACAGCGGCCCTGTGAGTGAGTGTACCAGTTCAAATGTGTCTTGCCGACAATGGAAGGAAAATGGTACTACAGAAGAGCAGCTTTGCTCCACCCCCAAACTCCGGCTTCCACACTTCCTGACTCTAAATGGCTCTCAGTAAAGCAGTCTAATGGGGGTCTTAAGGGGCAGGGGACACTGATGGGGGGAGGGGTCACTGATCTAATAGAGATCTCTAAGGGGGGTGCTGATGTAAGGGGACTCTGAGCTAATGTAGAGGGGGTGCTGACTGCTGGTGACCCATTAGATCAGCAGTCAGTGCGTGTCAGGTAGGACAGTGTATGTCAGCCAGGTAGGTCAGTGTGGGTTAGGTAGGTCAGTGCGTGTCAGGTAGGTAACACCCCCCCTCCATACAACCCCACCGCCCGCCACCCCATCATCCCCCCTGGGCTCTGACTTCGGGCTGAAGCCCCTGGTCTTTTTGCCACCTAGCAACGCCCCTGCCTCTCAGCAAATAGCTTGGGGTGTCTACTTTCCAAAATGGGGTCATTTTGGGGGGTTTTGTGCCACCTGGGCATTCCATGGCCTCCGAAACTGTGATAGGCAGTGAAGAGTGAAATCAAAAATTTACGCCCTTAGAAAGCCTGAAGGCGGTGCTTGGTTTTCGGGGTCCCGTGCGCAGCTAGGCTCCCAAAAAGTCCCACACATGTGGTATCCCCGTACTCAGGAGAAGCAGCAGAATGTATTTTGGGGTGTAATTTCACATATCCCCATGGCATGTTTGAGCAATATATCATTTAGTGACAACTTTGTGCAAAAAAATAAATAAATTTGTCTCTTTCCCGCAACTTGTGTCGCAATATAAAATATTCCATAGACTCGACATGCCTCTCAGGAAATAGCTTGGGGTGTCTACTTTCCAAAATGGGGTCATTTGGGGGGGTTTTGAACTGTCCTGGCATTTTATGCACAACATTTAGAAGCTTATGTCACACATCACCCACTCTTCTAACCACTTGAAGGCAAAACCCTTTCTGACACTTTTTGATTACGTGAAAAAATTATTTTATTTTGCAAGAAAATTACTTTGAACCCCCAAACATTATATATTTTTTTAAAGCAAATGCCCTACAGATTAAAATGGTGAGTGTTTCATTTTTTTTTTTCACACAGTATTTGCACAGCGATTTTTTCAAACGCATTTTTTGTGGAAAAAACACACTTTTTTAAATTTCAATGCACTAAAACACACTATATTGCCCAAATGTTTGATGGAATAAAAAAGATGATCTTAAGCCGAGTACATGGATACCAAACATGATATGCTTTAAAATTGCGCACAAACGTGCAGTGGCAACAAAATTAATACATTTTTAAAAGCCTTTAAAAGCCTTTACAGGTTACCACTTTAGATTTACAGAGGAGGTCTACTGCTAAAAATACTGCCCTCGATCTGACCTTCGCGGTGATACCTCACATGCATGGTGCAATTGCTGTTTACATTTGACGCCAGACCGACGCTTGCGTTCGCCTTAGCGCGAGAGCAGGGGGGACAGGGGTGCTTTTTTTTTTTTCTTTATTATTTTTTTGCTTTTTTATCTTATTTTTAAACTGTTCCTTTCATTTTTTTTTTTTAAATCATTTTTATTGTTATCTCAGGGAATGTAAATATCCCCTATGATAGCAATAGGTAGTGACAGGTACTCTTTTTTGAAAAAATTGGGGTCTATTAGACCCTAGATCTCTCCTCTGCCCTCAAAGCATCTGACCACACCAAGATCGGTGTGATAAAATGCTTCCCCAATTTCCCAATGGCGCTGTTTACATCTGGCGAAATCTAAGTCATAAAATGCTCGTAGCTTCCGGTTTCTTAGGCCATAGAGATGTTTGGAGCCACTCTGGTCTCTGATCAGCTCTATGGTCAGCTGGCTGAATCACCGGCTGCATTCTCAGGTTCCCTGTTGAGACAGGAGAGCCAGAGAAAAACACGGAAGACGGTGGGGGGGGCATTCCCTCCCACTGCTTGTAAAAGCAGTCTAGAGGCTAATTAGCTGCTAGGATTGCTTTTACATGAAAGCCGACCGCTGGCTGAAAAGAATGATACCAAGATGATACCTAAACCTGCAGGCATCATTCTGGTATAACCACTCAAAGTCGTAAATGGTGTACCTGAAGACCAAAAAATGGTTAACAATAAAGCACAGTAAACGGTAAAGTATAAAAAATTGCATACCTGAAAAGCAAACATGATAAAACATAATAACAATAAAACATTGCAGAATAGAATACAGTAAAAAAGAGCAGAACAATAGAGAGAGAGAGAATAAAACAACAACAATTTTTTTTTTATTTTTGTTTGTGTTTTTTTTGCAAACTTGTAACTTTTATAACTGTAACCGGTTCCAGGTTCGGGTCTCTCAAAATGCGATGGCATCTTGGGAGACCCTGTGAAAGTGCGCCTAGTCTGTGGAATGCTGTATCCTACGCTAATACTCAACTAGTGCATGGTAGCGTTCAAAACATTCACCAATGCAAAGACCAGGATTGTCAGGACAGGAGGGACAATAATAGCGTGTGTCACGCCTATATCCGTGCTTGCTGCAGACACAACATCTTTTTGGGGGGGTTTGTTGGGTAGGGGTACTCGGGAGGACATAAAAATGCCTCTCATGCAGCCGACTGCATTTGGTTGGGGATGTGAATGGGGGAAGTACGGGTGCTGCAGAAGCGGTGGGTTCCCAATTAGGATTGGCGAATGCAGTAGGAAGGGCACTATGGGCACGACGGGCCTGTGTTTGTCTTCTTGGTGGCAGCGGGACACTACTTGTGCTTGCCACCTCACCAGCTTGAACTGCACTTATGGGACTCGCCACGTCACCAAGTGTTACTGCAGTGCTGGTTTGACTACGACCGGGGTGTACTAGGCCGCTGGCGCTTACCAGTTCACCAAAACGCTACCAAAAAAACTGTTAGCGATCGCAGGGATCAGGCCTGACTCTGCGAACGCTGCAGTTATGCGTTTAGTGTTCTGTAAGTGACAGTGATCGATCGATACTGCACTTGGGTGGGCTGGGCTGGGCCGGGCGGAGGGGCAAAACGCAGGTGCTAGTAGGTATCTGGGCTGATCCCGCTAACACTGCGTTTTTGGGAACCCTAAACTGCTGGGGACGCTAGTATAGATCTGATCGGATCAGATATTGATGCGTTCAGATACTATACCACTAAGGGAGGCGTATGCAGCGTGCGTGGGTGTTAGCGGTACTGGCGCTAATCTGACGCTGCCTGGGGCGACGCATATCACCGCCGGGCGATCAGGAGGCTAAACCTTTATTCGGTAATAAACGGCGGGTGCCCTGACACTATAAAAAATAAACGAACTAACCAGCGTCACCCGTAACAGTTATACGGTGATCAGTGGTGAAAGGGTTAACTAGGGGGCAATCAAGGGGTTAAAACATTTATTAGATAGTATATGGGGGTCCCTGTCGCTATAAAACGCTGACGGCGAACCTAAATATTTACCTCCCTAACTAGCGTCACCAGTGACACTAATACAGCGAACAGAAAAATGATCGCTTAGTGACACTGGTGACGGGGGGTGATCAAGGGGTTAAAACTTTATTAGGGGGGGTTAGGGGGGTACCCTAGACCTACAGGGGGCTAACCCTAATTGTCCTAACACTGTAACTGTCACAAACTGACACTATGCAGCAATCAGAAAAAAAAAGAAAAAAAAACCTGCTTGGTGTCAGTTTGTGACAGGGGGGGGGGGGGGGTGATTGGGGGGCGATCGGGGGGGGGGGGGATCGGGGTGTTTAGTGTGCCTGGCATGTTCTACTGTGTTGTGTGTGTGTTGTGCACTTACTTACATGTCGTCTCTCCTCGGGCCGGAACGGAAACTCCCGAGCCGAGGAGAGATGACATCACATCCTCTGCCTCTGTGTACTATACAGAGGCAGAGGATGTTTCTCATTGGCTGGGAGCGATCGCAAGGGGGGCCACGATCGGATGGCCTCCCCCTCGTCTCTCACTTCTCCCAGCCAAATGCCGACCGCAGCTGGCACCGGGGGGGGGTCCGATCGGACCCCCCGCCCGCGGGTAGGCAATCACGTACCAGGTACGTGATTTTGCCTGCCCGTGCCATTCTGCTCACGTATATAGGCGTGAGGCGGTCGGCAAGTGGTTAACATATAGTTCCTTCTAAAATTAGAGAGAGTGAAGCTAGAAAGCTCTATTAATCCCCTATAAATAGTAGTGATGTGCCATCAAAAAAATACCATATAACATTGTGGGTTTGCACTGTACGAGGCCATAAACTGCAACCTCTACATATCAGTTCAAACATATAAACATAGCATCAAACAAAATCATGTAGTGTTCATAGTCCATAAAGAAAATTTCTACAAATATCGTGTTCAAATTCTTCAAACAGAACCGTGACTGGGGTGCTCTCAATGTTCTTGGTGACTTTTGTGCTCCCCCTCAAGGGTCCCCACTCACCAAATCCAATCACCCCAAAGGGGCAATGAGCGTATAGGTATATCCTCCACGATCTCCTCACCACCGTAGTTGTTAGGGCACCCAGGGTAATCTCCGGTCTCTGTGTGAGTAGTTAAATCATATTCATGGTGACTCCCTCATAAAAAAGAATATAAGGCTCCCATAGTGTAGTAGGTAAAATTTATTGACAGGATTCCAAAAAAATACAATTTAAAATCAACAAATAAAAATAAAATTTAAATTTAAATTAGAACCAAGTCCAGCAACAATGTACCAAATAAGTACAAGTCCAGGTACAGCTATTGTGGAGTGGGAAGTATCCACAAAGTAGGCAAGTGACCGTCACCGCCGCTGAGGACGTCTATGATGAAACGCGTACGACGGTGCCAAGCACGCTACGTCATTTCCGGGTACGGGCTGTTGGAACGCAGGTGGAGTGCAAACACTCAGCACTGTCTCCATCTAGCGTCACGCTGCCGGGATTCACTTGCCTACTTTGTGGATACTTCCCACTCCACAATAGCTGTACCTGGACTTGTACTTATTTGGTACATTGTTGCTGGACTTGGTTCTAATTTAAATTTAGATTTTATTTTTATTTGTTGATTTTAAATTTTATTTTTTTGGAATCCTGTCAATAAATTTTACCTACTACACTATGGGAGCCTTATATTCTTTTTTATGAGGGAGTCACCATGAATACGATTTAACTACTCACACGGAGACCGGAGATTACCCTGGGTGCCCTAACAACTACGGTGGTGAGGAGATAGTGGAGGATATACCTATACGCTCATTGCCCCTTTGGGGTGATTGGATTTGGTGAGTGGGGACCCTTGAGGGGGAGCACAAAAGTCACCAAGAACATTGAGAGCACCCCAGTCACGGTTCTGTTTGAAGAATTTGAACACGATATTTGTAGAAATTTTCTTTATGGACTATGAACACTACATGATTTTGTTTATATGTTTGAACTGATATGTAGAGGTTGCAGTTTATGGCCTCGTACAGTGCAAACCCACAATGTTATATGGTATTTTTTTGATGGCACATCACTACTATTTATAGGGGATTAATAGAGCTTTCTAGCGTCACTCTCTCTAATTTTAGAAGGAACTATATGTTAATGTGCACGTTATTTATCACGATTCTCTTTATCACATAAGAGAAGCCTGCACTTTGGTACAATTGAATGTTGATATTTATTATTTTCACTGGGTACTATTTAGTTTGCAACTATCACTTAATTTGGATATAGGAGGGACACGCTCACCAATTCAGTTAATGGCTAGCCCCCTCCTCCATATAGCTGCTTATCCCATATAACCCATTAGGGAGCGCCACACCCCATTATAGATATATTTGTAAAAAGTATATCTAGTGCCTCTACATATGCTGTCACTTTGCCCCAGTTTCCCTATTGTCTAGGTAAGCAGTGTTTCCGTATCCTTCTCAGAACTGAAACTGAATGTATACAATATTAAAGAAAATAACTTTCATGTTTTGAAATATGTATCAACAATATTAAAGATGGTTTGAATTTGTAATTACAATTGCAATTTATTTTACTAGATGCTTATAACTGGCTCCTTCTGAAGAATCAGCTTTTGCTGCAAAACTAGTAAAGGACATTTGCCAAGGCGCATCATACTTTACACCCCACTTTAACCTTGGGGATCATTTTTCATCCTATTGTTTGTACAATTGTTTGAAGCAGCATGTAAGGCTGTAACTTTCAACTGTATTTCTGTCAATGCGGTTTTGTTCCACCATGTTTTTATATTCTATATACTATCAAACTTTTTTTATACAAATTATATATACTTTTGTGTATGTCCTTGAGGTACCAAGATAGTCCAAACCCCTTTTTTGCTTTGCAGGGGCACTTTTGAGGTGACCCCATGCACCCATTTCTATGATATATAGATGATGTTACCCATCCCTACCCTATAATATACCTTAAATTGAGGCAATACTGATATAGATAAAGTTTGCTTCTACATGATTGGATGATAAAATCACCAGTGCTTCCCTTCAGATTTACAGCGAGTACACTTGCATTGCAGAGTGGATTGCCTTTAATAAACCCCAAATACCTAATAATTTGGGGTGTACACAACAAAGTGCTAGAGTTTAATTTGCCTAATGGGGACACTAGTTAGATTGAACTGTGTGTCCCCAAGGAAAGCCATTGGTAGGGTTTTACCCTCACTTCCTGTTTGGCTATGTGACAGGAAAGTGAAGCCAATTTTCAGAAAAGGGACACAAAGCCCAACCTAAAAAAGACAAGCAGGGCTTCTAACACTCACTTGGGTTCCCTCAAATGCCCACAATTAGAATAGGATTGTCTTGAGCTAGATTTTAGCCCAGTGCTCTAAATCAGTGGTTCTCAACCCTGTCTTCAAGTACCCCCAACAAGCCATGTTTGCAGGTTTTCCTTCATCTTGCACAGGTGCTTTAAATCAAAAGGCTTGTTATTTTGGACAGCTATTTTAGCTAAGATAAATTCCCAAAACATGTGCTGTCAGGGGTACTTGAGGATTGAGGCTGAGAACCACTGCACTAAAATGGAAAATTGAATACTTGCCTCTCTGTAATTTTCCTTTCCTGGTGCATATCCATGACAGCATACGCACAATCCATGCATATGGTACAATGAAGGCAACAGGAAAGTAGCTTTTATGCCGCGTACACACGAGCGGACTTTACGGCGGACTTTGCCCGGCGGATTTTTCGACGTACTTTACGACGGACTTTCTGAATGAACGGACTTGCCTACACACAATCCACCAAAGTCCGTCGAATTCGTACGTGATGACGTACGACCGGACTAAAACAAGGAAGTTCATAGCCAGTAGCCAATAGCTGCCCTAGCGTGGCTTTTTAGTCCGTCGAACTAGCATACAGACGGCGGACTTTTCGACCGGACTCGATTTCAACGGATAAATTTTAAACAAGTTTCAAATCTAAGTCCGTCCAACTTTTGAGAAAACAAAGTCCGCTGGAGCCCACACACATCGAATTGTCCGACGAAATCCAGTCCGCCGGGCAAAGTCCGCCGTAAAGTCCGCTCGTGTGTACGCGGCATTAGACAAATCACACCTTTGTTTGTTCTGCCATGCCAATCAGCCTAGTTAAGCTGTAGCTTGGAAATCTGTTGCACGAAAATTGTTTAGGGGGGGGGGGTGTAAAATGCATTACTTGGATTGAGCATGCATCTGCAAAACAATTCATTAACAAAACACATAAAACATAACAATTTGCTACAAATTTTATTGGTCAACAAAACAGGACTTGGAAAAGAGCAAGGAAAGCAAAAAACACATGTATGTTAATTTGAGACATTAACAGAATATGGTTTTGAGATCTGACCATTTTGCAGAGGAAATTAACAGGAGTTAAAAGGACTGTGCCCACAAACGGACAGTCTCTTAAGGATTTAAACATTTAGTAGTCACAACAGCTTGAGAAAGATTTTACAAAATAATGCAGCACAGACAATTAAATCAAAGTGAAACTATCAATCTACAAACAACACAGATTGACATCATCAAAAATATTTCAGTGAAAAATATCCCCCCCCCCAAAAAAAAATACATCTGTTTTGCAAAGACATAAATAAAATACAAAGAGAAAATACATGACACACACACAGACACACATACAAATCCAAGTGCTGTTCACACACAAATAGCAAAAAAAAAAAAAAAAAAAACAAAGTCCCTGAGCGTGCCCAGACCAACACAAATGCATTTCACACACCAAAAGCCACAGCAAAAATAAAAGTCCCTGAGCATGCCCAGAACAACCCAAATGCAGCTAGCACAAAATAAGCCACCCTCTGTCCAAAATTAAGCTCATCATCATGCATGCTACAAAATTGCAGATGGGACAAACACCCCCAGGTCCAGGGGGGCAAACAATGAGCCTAACATGAGCACAAGTTATAAAACAAATACCATTGCAGTCTATGGGAACTGACTTGTTAATTTTGCTAGTCCCCACTTGGCTGGCTTATATTCTAGTTATTGGCCTTAAAATGGGTAGGGGGGCCCAGGTCCCACCCTGAGGGACATATATCAATGTCACTAATTTGGACAACCCCAAAAACAAAACAAGGAGACGTGTCTTTAAAAATGCAAAATTGCTTAAAAGCTAGTAACTTTGGCTCTGCCTGTAAAGTGGTGCATCTGTAGCATGTATCCAAAATTCTGCTTCAAAGATGTACGGCTTTAGAGAAAACATACAACTCTACATTGCAGCTGTAAGATTTTAACCCAAAACAAAAAATAGCCTGCCCCCCCCCCCAATACATACAGGGCCATTTGGGTCTGTTAAGGAGAACCCCTACAAGAAAAATATCACCCCAAACTAAAAAAATATTGTGCCCCTCCCACACCCTAACAAACCCCTAGCCAAACACACAGCCCATGAAAGGGGGGGTGGATGCTTGGGGGCAGGAGGGGCTCGGCCACCCCAAAAGTCAACTACCTTGTCCCCATATTCAGGGGGACAAGGGCCTCTTCCACACAACCCTAGGCTGGGGTTGTGGGGGGCTGCAGACAGGGGGCTTTACGGAATGTGGAAACCCCTTTAAACTAGTGGGTACAAGGTGCTTTGTGGCTGGTATTGGGCTGAGCCCAACATGCCCCAAAGGCAGCCAGCTATGTTGAGTGCATGTGGCCTTGTATGGTTAAGGAGGGGGTTGGGCGATCGCTGTTCTCGCCCATTTCCTAGCTGGCCCTGTTGTATGCTCTGAAAAAGGATGTGGTTTGGATTGGTGAAGGCAGCTCACAGCCTTTTGAGAATAGAGTGGAGTGTGGAGTTCCCCTTTAAAAGCAAAAGTTAGCCCATGGAAATCCAAGGGGTTAGAGGGGGGAGACAAGAGCATTGTAGAATGGAGTGTGGAGTTCCCCTTTAAAAGCAAAAGTTAGCCTAAGGAAAACATATGCATTAGAGGGGGAAGGTTAAATGCCCTTTTAGGAGGAGCTAGAGGAGCGAGAGAGTCTTTTTACATAATTTTAACAAGGTGCATGTCACATGTTGGCAACGTAACATGCTAACATGACCTGTGTGCAAAACTCCTTAAAAAAATACATATATAGGTGAACCAGCGTAAAAAAATATGTGTCAAGTTTAGAAGTGCACCCGTTCAACCCACGCAATTGCATGTACGTTGCTTAACATTTACTAAGATTTTGGGCGCGCAGTGAACAAACGCATGTCAACAGCTGCTTGCGCATGCGCACTGCTTACATTGATCTCACGCAGTTCTAAACGTACTTGCAGGCACAGCAGGCTTTCTCTGAAAAAGTTACTTTCTCATTCAAGTTTGGGCATATTTGTTACTTGGGCAGTTGTTACTAAACTTCCTCACATCACCCCATAATATTGGCACCTCCATCTTCTGTCAATACAGATTTGGAGATGCCATGCATCATGTCCATAGTGGCGCACAGATTGCATTCCGAGATTGCTATAGTAAATGGGGGATTCGCGCTCTGTTACCGGCGCAACATTTAGTAAATATGGAAATGTGCGTTGCGCCTCGCCGTGCGCCTCTATTGATGGCGCATGGCTTTTCGTAAATCATCCCCCCTGTTCTATGGAAGCTCTACACACTACTCTACTCTGCTGTAGCCTATTTGTACTGCTCATCCCACTGCTCCAAACCCTTTCATCCCTTCTCAACAATCCATTCCACTCCTACTCCACACACTCTTTGATCTCATATGTTTTCTTTGGTATCTGAATTTGGAGCGTTTGTTTGTATTCCAAAGTCCCTGGTGTACTGTGCTCCCCATTCTTTTAGCAGCCATTCTAAAGGTTGCCCTACACAAATTTCAACCAGGTCCTTATGAACCGGTTGGAATTAAGCCTTGAATGATTCTGTCAACACTCTCACAACATCTGTTGATGTACAAATCAAAAGTATCAGGCAAAAAAGTGTCGGCTGAACAGTGACTGCAGCCAATTAGATGCAGCCACTGTTCAGTTATTCTGACAGCCGCAGGTGCCACCTGTCAGCAGGAGAGATTCCCCTCCCCTATCCGCACTGTTTAGCATGGATGGGAGAATTCACATATTTTTCTTTTGCAGCCCACCTAATGGCTTCCACTTTGTTTCCTCAACAATCAGTTGAAGTGAGATGGCACACCTGACGAAATAAAATGTCTCCAGCTAAAATATTGTCGATAGTAGAAATGTCTGCATTCCACCAAAACAGTGCCAATCAGAAAAGTTTTGTTTAAATTAGCACTACTCCCTCTAATTCTTGTTACTGCCTAACATCTGTATCAATGTATATATCAATGACGAAGATGTCGGCAGATGGAACCACATCGGGGGTCCAGGCATCTGACACTCCCACGAGTAACTTGAAGATTCTTAAGCCAGCATAGCTTTTGAACAGAATGAAGATCTAATGCAGGGGTCAGCAACCTTTTGAATGCATGGAGGGTTGCATTCACCTGCAAATTAATGAAGATAACATTACACAAACCCCGTACCTCTGGCCCCCTTTACATTACACAGCCCCCTGCACCTCTTGCCCCCTTTACATTACACAGCCCCTTGCACCTCTGGACCCCTTTACATTACACAACCCCTTTACATTACACAGCCCCACTGCACATCACACAGCCCCCCACCCAGCCTCCCCTGCATATTACACAGCCCCCCCCCAGCTGTGTAAGCTTGGAGGGATGGGGCGCTTTACTTTTTTTTTCTTCTGAAATTTTCTGATCATTTTTATTGCTGTCAGAAGGAACATAAACATCCCTTGTGACAGTAATAGGCAGTGACAGGTACTCTTTATGGAGGGATCTGGGGTCTGTAAGACCCCAAACCCCTCCTTTGCACTTAAAAGCATTCCAAACGCCAAGTTTGGCTGCTTCGAATACTGTAATTTGTTTTTTATTTGGTGCCTTTAAGTCTTCTGTAAACCGGAAGTGATGTCATGACATCGCTTCCAGGTTACTAGATCTGAGACCCGATCGATACCGATTCCGACTTCGTTCAGGTCTCCGGCCAGCCGCTGGACATGCCGGCCAGTCGCTCTGTATTCCCGGAGGGACGGGAGAGCCCAGGCAACACCGAAGGAGGCGTCTGCACTGAATGGGGGTCTGCACTGAACGGGGGGCTACACTTAAGGGGGGTCTACACTGAACGGGGGCGTCTGCACTGAAGAGGGTCTGCACTGAATGGGGGGGCTACACTGAAGGGGGGTCTGCACTGAGCAAGGGGCTAAACTGAAGGGGGGTCTGTACTGAAGAGGGAGTCTGTGTAACATGCAGGGGATCCAGAGCTGCAGGCTGCTGTGTAATATTAAGGGGTCCAGAGATGCAGGGTGTTGTGTAATGTAAAGGGATCTAGAGGCGCAGGGGGCTGTGTAATGTAAAGGGGCCCAGAGGTGCAGGGGACTGTGTAATGTAAAGGGGCCCAGAGGCGCAGGGGGATGTGTAATCTAAAGGGGTCCAGAGATGCAGGGTGCTGTGTAATGTAAAGTGGTGCAGGGGGCTGTGTAATATAAAGGGGTCCAGAGATGCAGGGTGTTGTGTAATGTAAAGGGATCCAGAGATGCAGGGGGCTGTGTAATGTAAAGGGGTCCAGAGGTGCAGGGGGCTGTGTAATGTAAAGGGGCCCAGAGGCGCAGCGGACTGTGTAATGTAAAGGGGCCCAGAGGTGCAGGGTGTTGTGTAATGTAAAGGGATCCAGAGGTGCAGGGGGCTGTGTAATGTAAAGGGGCCCAGAGGCACAGGGGACTGTGTAATGTAAAGGGGCCCAGAGGCGCAGGGGGCTGTGTAATGTAAAGGGGTCCAGAGATGCAGGGTGCTGTGTAATGTAAAGTGGTGCAGGGGGCTGTGTAATGTAAAGGGGTCAAGAGGTGCAGGGGGCTGTGTAATGTAAAGGGGTCCAGAGGTGCAGGGGGATGTGTAATGTAAGGGGGTCAGTGCGGGGGATCACCGCACTCCAGGTTAGCAGGACTAGGGGGGATGGGGAGGGGGTCCAATGTAAGTTCACCTTACAGATTTTCTGTAAAGTGAACTTACAATTTAACCATTTGCAGATTCGCCGCAGTACATTTACTGCGACGGGGCTGCAGCTACAGTATTGTATTGTTGTATTGTTTTAAGTGTTTTCTGGTTTTGAAAGGACACTAACTCTTTATACCTGGGGGGGGGGGCTCAGTTTGCCATCTTCGCCCTGGGTACCAAATGGCCTTGTCCCAGCACTGCCCACATGCCTTTTTGCAGTGAATGTGACATCTTCCAAACATTCACGGCAGGTGAATCTTTCTGGAGCATGTGCATTTAATTACAGTGGTTGATTCACCTGCAGTGAATGTTTTGTGCATATCACATGCACTAATTTATGCATATGCTTGAGCTTTCAGTTTACATACTTAGTGACACCTAGTGGCAAAAGTTTTAATGTGCACAAAATACTAGATTTACATAAAAACTGACCATCACTGTGTTTCCTGGCTTTGAAAGCCACACACCTTAACTTCCTTCTGATGTTGACCAATGTATTATGCATTTGTTTAGAAAAAAATCTTAGTTTAGATGTACATTTGTTTAATTCTCCTTAACCATTTCAAAAGGGGGCACTTTTACCCCGTTCCTGCCCAAGCCAATTTTCAGCTTTCAGCGCTGTCACACTTTGAATAAATCTAAATAAATAAAAAAAGACCTGAAAAGTTTTTCTTTGTTTTTGTTATAAGATTTTGCAAATAAATAATCTTTCTTCATGAATTTAGGCCAAAATGTATTCTGCTACATTTTTTTGGTGAAAATAACCCAAATCAGTGTATATTATTTAGTCTGTAGGAGAGTGAGGGTTGTCCACAAACTGTGGTATATATCTGCAAATTGATCAATCCTGATGTCCTGACGGCCTATCTAATTTCTTGAGGCTAAAAAATGTCCTCCGAATACTCCGAATGACCCCTCTTTGGAATGTAGACAGTCCAATGTATTTAGTAAGAGGCATGGCAGGTTTTTTGAAGTTGTCTTTTTTTGTCATAATGTTTTGGCAATAAAATTATTATTTTTTTTTAAACATACTGTCACCAGTGCAGTAGAGCGTCATTATGCAATGAGTGTGGCAGTGATCAGGGAAACCTACTGGTGATGACAGTACGAAAAAAAAATAATAATAATAATTCATTTTTTAAATTTTTTTTATTTTTTATTATATTTTTTTTACACACTTTGAGCAGAGCAATATAATAATACCATAGTAACATTGTACAACTCTGGTGAAGTGATCAGTATTTTTTTTTTACACATTATGTTTGTATATAGCAATAAATTTCATTGCTATATGCAAGCATTTTACTGAATGAAATTGACCTATTCATCTGGATCTTCAGATGAAGTCACAAGGATGGTGACGTAAGAGCGTAGAGGTGGAGCCTGGCAGTGGGAGTATCGATGCAATACGTGCAATCTGCTAGATTTTGTTATATGCTATGTCTTTTATTCAATAAATGAGAGTGCATTGTATGAAGCTGGGGTGGTGAGGTTTGTTCAGACTAACACCTAGGTACTACACTATTGGAAGCACTTTTGTCTATCCATGTTATCTTGGAGTTGCCTGTGACCAATATGGAGCCACCCTTAAAGGGGAATTGTACAGTGTCTAAAGGAACTGGCTTATCAGCTAATCTCTTTTAAGCTCATTTGACCCCTTGGGGTCTATGATGGAGGTAAGCCTGCATTGCACTCAGTAAAGGCGGCAGGCGGTGAAGTCGCGGAGTGGAGTCACATTGTGTGTTTGTGAAGCACGGCTCACAATTAGAGACTGCTTTAAGCACTATTTTTAAGAAGTTTTTTTACTTAATATAACTGTGGACTTCTTTTATTTTTTGCACTTTATACTTTTCGGTAATATGTACTGTGGCAATTGCACTTTATTATGAAGTTTGTTCTTTTATAGTCATTTATGGACATATGTGCATTCAATTAGGAGTTTTTTTATTAAGCAGCGCTACCACATAGGTATTTTTATCTGTTTTCAATTATTGTGGATGTGGGAACACATAGGTGGTAGCAGCAGCTTGACTTATTTATTTCTTTACCACTAGGGGACAGCGCACAACCATCTGATTGCTTTTTACTGAAACTTATTCAAGGGGTGTTCCGGTAATTTTTTTTTTTTAAAGTCAGCAGCTACAAACACTGTAGCTGCTGACTTTTAATAAGGACACTTACCTGTCCAGCGAGCCCGTGATGTCGGCCCCCCGATGCCGCGCCGCCATCCTAACTAAGGGAAACAGGCAGTGGAGCCTTGCGGCTTCACTGTCAGTTTCCTACTGCGCATGCGTGAGTCGCGCAGTGCTTTGTGAATGGCCCCGTTGGTTTCTGGGACACATACATGTCCCAGAAGGCAACGGGGCCGCTCGCCGAAGAGAAAGGAGCACCGCGGAATAGGAAGAGGCAGATTAGGAAAACTGCCTAGCAACAGGGGTTTCAGGTAAGTTAATTTTTTTTTTTTTTTTAATATTGATGCACTTTTTTATTTTAGCGTGACCTCCACTTTCAGTTTGTTTTGTTGTGATTAGCTGTGATTGGCCACAGCTGATCACATGGCACAGTGATTGGGACAGTCTGTACCATGTGATCCCTGTTACCAATCACAGCTAGCAACAAAATGTATACAATGGATGGCTTAAAAGGAAACCATCCATTGTTTACAACTATCATGTGACCTGCTGCGATTGGTTACTGTCAGGAAAAGTTCCATCCGCTGGTAATATCTGTCATTTGGCCTGCAGTACTAAGGTCCACCAGCAGGTGTCTCCTGGCAGTTTGGAACTGTCAGAAGAGTACTTATGCTGCGTACACACGGTCGGACTTAACGTCTACAAAAGTCCGACGGACGCCGACGGACCAAAGCTGGCTGACAATCCGATCATGTGTCGGCTTCCTCGGATTTTCAGCGGACTTTTTCAGCCTCAAATCTGACGGACTTTAGATTTGAAACATGCTTCAAATCTTTACGTCGTAACTACGCCGGACCCAGAAATCCGCTCGTCTGTGTGCTAGTCCGACGGACAAAAACCCACGCTAGGGCAGCTATTGGCTACTGGCTATCAACTTCCTTATTTTAGTCCGGTGTACGTCATCACGTACGAATCCGTCTGACTTTTGTGTGATCGTATGTAGGCAAGTCCCTTCGTTAGAAAGTCTGCCACAAGTCCGCCAAAAGTCAGTCGAAAGTCTGTCGGATGGGCTGTCGGACTCTTGTAGCCGAAAAGTCAGACCGTGTGTACGCGGCATTAGTACCCCTCAGCAGCTTTCCTTAGATAAACTTATTACGTTGGAGGAGGTAACTATGGCCATACGCCTATTACCGACCAATAAAACTCCAGGCCTGGACGGCCTGCCCTCTGAATGGTATCAGACACACATAGACAAACTGGTTCCTAGGCTCTTTAAGACATTCCAAGACTCTCTTAAGCTGGGGAAACTTCCAGACTCCATGAACGACGCACTTATAGTGGTCATACCTAAACCTGTAAAGGATAAGCTACAGTGTGGGTCCTACCGTCCCATATCCTTGTTAACTGCTTGCCGACCGCCGGCCATCAATTGACGGCCAGGCGGCGCAGCTCTAGTTGCGGGCGGGCGTCATATGACGTCCTCGCTTTCCTAGGCCACCAGGGGGCGCGCACGCTCCGCCTCCGGCGATCGCGCGCGCCCGCCGTGTCACTAGGCACCCGGTGCGCGTGCCCGGCGGCAGCAAAGTCCGCCGGGCACCCGCGATTACCGGTAACACAGCAGGACCGTGGATCTGTGTGTGTAAACACACAGATCCACGGTCCTGTCAGAGGAGAGGAGACCGATGGTATGTTCCCAGTATAGCGGAACACCGATCGGTCTCCTCCCCTAGTGAGTCCCCGCCCCCTACAGTTAGAATCACTCCCTAGCAACACAGTTAACCCCTCGATCACCACCTAGTGTTAACCTCTTCACTGCCTGTCACATTTATACAGTAATCAATGCATTTTTATAGCACGGATCGCTGTATAAATGTGAATGGTCCCAAATATGTGTCAAAAGTGTCCGATGTGTCCGCCGCAATATCGCAATCACGATAAAAATCGCAGATCGCCGCCATTACTAGTAAAAAAAAAAAAAAAAAAAAAAAAAATTTTTATAACACTATCCCCTATTTTGTAGACGCTATAACTTTTGCGCAAACCAATCTATATATCAAACCAAGCTTATTGCGATTTTTTTTTACCAAAAATATGTAAAAGAATACATATCGGCCTAAACTGAGAAAAATTTTTTTTAAAGAAAAAAAAATTGGATATTTATTATCGCAAAAGGTAAAAATTATTGTTTTTTTTTTAAAACTTGTCACTCTTCTTTTGTTTATAGCGCAAAAAATAAAAA
Source organism: Lithobates septentrionalis (assembly GCA_037952835.1). NCBI lineage: Eukaryota > Metazoa > Chordata > Amphibia > Anura > Ranidae > Lithobates > Lithobates septentrionalis. Next base: position 4,331,221 of record JBBDGP010000734.1, on the reverse strand, counting down.
CCGCAGAGGTGATCAAATACAATTAGAAGAAAGCTCTATTTGTGGGGAAAAAATGATAACAATTTAATTTGGGTACAGTGTTGTATGACCGCGCAATTGTCATTCAAAGTGCGACAGCGCTGAAAGCTGAAAAATGGCTTGGGCAGGAAGGGGGCGAAAATGCCCAGTATTGAGGTGGTTAAATAACGATGCAAAAATTCCAGCAAAAATTCTTGCCCTTAGACTTCAAACGGTCATTCTATCCCTCATACAGCCGGACCAATCCGGTTTTATGCCTGGCAGGAGCACATTTGACAAAATTCGTAGATTGTATTTACATATCTATAGTGCAGGACACGCAAAACATGGTGGATTGGTCCTATCCTTAGTTGTGTTAAAGCCTCTGACACTGGGAGCTGGCCCTTCCTCTGGGAAGCTATGGCACGGGTGGGAATTGGTCCACACTTTATCCAGTGGGCCGATTATTATATGCAGACCCAAGGGCCAGAGTCCGCACCAACAAGGATATCTCTACACCATTTTCCTTGAAGAGGGGTACCAGGCAGGGGTGCCCTCTCTCTCCACTTCTGTTTGCATTGGCCATTGGGCCGTTGGCCCTGGCAGTGCGACAGACGTCAGAGATAGGGGGCATATGATCTGGTCCATTAGAGGAGAAGATCTCTCTCTACGCGGACGATTCCCTTATATATTTGGACGGTAGAGAGAGCTCATTTAATAAATTGTTGTGTGTTGTGGAGGAGTTCGGTGCGGCTTCGGGGCTTCAGGTGGGTTGGGAAAAAGTCTCAGGCCTTCCTCGTAGTCCCCCCCTTTCCCATTGATTATCTACAAAGGTCACATATATAGGCCCCCTAACCTCTAACCTGAGGGAGGAAGTGGAGACAGATCTCCTATCACAATTTGGATTAGCAGTAAGGATGGGAAGTGTTATCATAATGGGGGATTTTAATTATCCAGACATAGACTGGGCGGAGGGAACCGCGCATTCATTTAAGGCTCGCCAGTTCCTTAATGTCTTGCAGGACGATTTTATGGGTCAGATGGTAGACGCACCAACTAGAAATAAAACATTACTGGATCTACTGATTACCAACAATACAGACCTGATTACGGATGTGGAAATACGGGGCAATTTAGGTAACAGCGATCACAGGTCAATTAGTTTCAGTATAAATCACACAAATAGGAAACATAAAGGGAATACAAAGACACTGAATTTCAAAAGAGCCAACGTCCCTAAACTACAAACCTTGCTAAAAGGCATAAATTGGGATAAAATATTAGGAACAAAGAATACGGAGGAGAGATGGGTTTGCTTTAAGAGCAAATTAAATAAGGGCATTAGCCAATGTATCCCATTGGGTAATAAATTTAAAAGAGCGAACAAAAGTCCTAGATGGCTTAACTCCAATGTAAAAATGCATATAAAAGCAAAGGAGAAGGCCTTCAAAAAATACAAAGTTGAGGGATCATCCTCAGCATTCAGACGTTATAAAGAATGCAACAAGAAATGTAAGAGTGCAATTAGGACGGCTAAGATAGAACATGGAAGACACATAGCAGAGGAGAGCGAAAAAAAATCCCAAGAAATTCTTTAAGTATGTAAACAGTAAAAAAGGGAGGACAGACCATATTGGCCCCATAAAGAATGAGGAAGGACATCTGGTTACAAAGGATGAGGAGATGGCGAAGGTATTGAATTTTTTCTTCTCCTCAGTCTTCACGACTGAATCGGGGGGCTTCAGTAACCAAAACTGCAGTGTTTATCCTCATGACAGAACACAGGAAGCACCTCCATGGTTAACAGAGGACAGAATTAAAATTAGACTTGAGAAACTTAACATTAATAAATCACCGGGACCAGATGGCTTGCATCCGAGGGTACTTAGGGAACTCAGTCAAGTTATTGCCAGACCGTTGTTCCTAATTTTTACAGGCAATCTACTGACTGGAATGGTACCAGCTGATTGGAAAAAAGCCAATGTAGCACCAATATTTAAAAAGGGCCCAATATATATTCCTGGGAATTACAGACCAGTTAGCCTAACATCAATAGTAATTTAGTAATAAGAACGGTATCGTTAGCAGTAATCAGCATGGATTCATGAAGAATCGTTCTTGCCAAACCAACCTACTAACCTTCTATGAGGAGGTGAGTTGCCATCTAGATAAGGGAGTCCCGTAGACGTGGTGTATCTGGATTTTGCAAAAGCATTTGACACAGTTCCCCATAAACGTTTACTGTACAAAATAAGGTCGGCATGGTTGGCATGGACCATAGGGTGAGTACATGGATTGAAAACTGGCTACAAGGGCGAGTTCCGAGGGTGGTGATAAATGGGGAGTACTCGGAATGGTCAGGGGTGGGTAGTGGGGTTCCCCAGGGTTCTGTGCTGGGACCAATCCTATTTAATTTGTTCATAAACGACTTGGAGGATGGGATAAACAGTTCAATCTCTGTATTTGCAGACGATACTAAGCTAAGCAGGGCAATAACTTCTCCGCAGGATGTGGAAACCTTGCAAAAAGATCTGAACAAATTAATGGGGTGGGCAACTACATGGCAAAGGAGGTTCAATGTAGAAAAATGTAAAATAATGCATTTGGGTGGCAAAAATATGAATGCAATCTATACACTGGGGGGAGAACCTCTGGGGGAATCTAGGATGGAAAAGGACCTGGGGGTCCTAGTAGATGATAGGCTCAGCAATGGCATGCAATGCCAAGCTGCTGCTAACAAAGCAAACAGAATATTGGCATGCATTAAAAAGGGGATCAACTCCAGAGATAAAATTATAATTCTCCCACTCTACAAGACTCTGGTCCGGCCGCACCTAGAGTATGCTGTCCAGTTCTGGGCACCAGTCCTCAGGAAGGATGTACTGGAAATGGAGCGAGTACAAAGAAGGGCAACAAAGCTAATAAAGGGTCTGGAGGATCTTAGTTATGAGGAAAGGTTGCAAGCACTGAACTCATTCTCTCTGGAGAAGAGATGCTTGAGAGGGGATATGATTTCAATATACAAACACCGTACTGGTGACCCTACAATAGAAATAAAACTTTTTCGCAGAAGAGAGTTTAACAAGACTCGTGGCCACTTATTAAAATTAGAAGAAAAGAGGTTTAACCTTAAACTACATAGAGGGTTCTTTACTGTAAGAGCGGCAAGGATGTGGAATTCCCTTCCACAGGTGGTGGTCTCAGCGGGGAGCATCGATAGCTTCAAGAAACTATTAGATAAGCACCTGAATGACCCAACATACAGGGATATACAATGTAATACTGACACATAATCACACATAGGTTGGACTTGATGGACTTGATGTGTCTTTTTTCAACCTCACCTACTATGTAACTATGTAATATGTAACATATACAATTAGGGTCCTCATTTAAATACCTAGGTATTTAAATACATGCTGATCTCTATAAATACTGAGAACTTAATGTCACCCCTATAGTCAAACAGATGATGGATAGGTTCCATACCTGGTCGTCATTTCCCCTTAATCTAATTGGCCGCATAAACATATTTAAAATGTTTTTTATACCAAAATTCCTCTATTGTTTTCGAGCTGCCCCAGTTTCTTTCACTAAAAAGTTTTTGCAAAAATAGACACCACCCTTTCCTCCTTTGTCTGGAATGGTCGCCAACCTCGTATAGCCAGGTCTTCCTTACAGGCGGCAAAGGCCACAGGTGGCCTGGCTTGCCCAAACTTAAAAAATTATTTCCTTGCTTCCCAGCTCACCTATGTCCATGCTTGGTTACACTCTGACCCCCAGACTCCTGCCACAGCACTTTTATTGACCCTCTTTGGGCCTTCCACCTCTCTAAGGGACGAACTCCATAGATCGAGGAGATCGGGTGGTTCCAGATTCTCCCCTGTTGAAGTTAGCTTTATGGCCTGGAGGGAAGGGGGGGAAACTCTGACACAGTGTTCTCTGGGTATCTCGCCACAGACTCCTTTGTGGCGGAACCCCAGCCTCCCTGAGCTCCTCGGCCACCCGGACTCGGCATTGTGGCATACCCTTTGATGTACTCAGACTTAAATATGGCCTGGACAATAAAGTCTTTTTCAAATATCTTTTATTAAGACACGCCATGTGGACACAGTTTGGGTCATTGACCATTGAGCTCACAGAATCATCTATCGAAGACCTCCTGTCGTTCCCGGAATGGTCGCCTCCAGCTGGTGAGAGCAGATCCTTTCCAGAACTCTCACCGCAAATGGCTGTTGTCTATGCCTGAGCTTTCTGAAGAGGACTTGGAAGAAGCAACCGAGATATGTTTTCAGGATATAATTAGCACTGCTGACCTACTGATACATATTAAGTTTATATACCACCTGCACTACACCCCAGCTAGGTTGGTTCAGATGGGTTTGGGACGGTATATTGCATGTGCTAGATGTGATATGATTGCTGCTGACTTTTTTCACATGTTCTGGACGTGTTCTGGCTTATCAACCTTCTGGAAACCTACCGATATCTCACACTCCGGAAGTTGGACTTTTAGGAATTCTTAATGACCTTGTCCCTCGTACACACGCCAGGACTTTGCTACGTATACTGTTATTCTATGTACGTAAAACCATCCTATTGAACTGGAAGGCAGGTCTTCAGGTCTGAACCTGAAGAAGGAGGCTGCGCCTCCGAAACATGTTGTAACCGCATGTAAGCATGCTAGAGGAATTAGCTGTATCACCGTGCAACCGTGCATCCCCTCTCCGGCCACGAGTGACGTCACGCAGCGCCGGCTGGTCCATGCGAGTGTTTGGGCGGTGTGTAACACAAGGAAGTAGGAATTTTGTGCTTACAGATACTACCCTTCACCACGCCGCAAGTCGCTGTGAGTCAACTGATCTTCACAGACCAGGAGAGGAGGCTTCTATGGTGCTGTTCATGCTTTTTTACACCAGATGTTTGTGAGTGCAACCCTCATTTCTATATATTGAATTTTATCAATTAAACGGTAATACACTAGGGCTGGCGTGTGCTCTCTCTTGCCTTATATACTTTCAGATTTATGTTCGCCACTCAGTGGACTTGTGGGAGATCTGCAACATCTAGAGGGGAGAACATACATTACTGTCACTGTTGAAATAGGAAAAGTGGGGACGGCGCTACACTTGGTTTGTTTTGTGTATTTAGTCTCCACTAATGTACTCCAACAACACTGTTAGGCAGGATGCCAAAACTAATAATCACAGATTGTCTTATATGAAACCTTTAATGTCTGGGGGAATGCCAGACCTCTGCTGTTGTTACGGGGTCGTTTGTCTTATGGACTGTTAAAATTGATCCACTCTCCATACTATGTGATTGGTCCTGTTGTGTGCACTTTACACATCTGTAATTGCAGTCCGTCTTTGTTCTTTTTGTGTTATAAAACCAAAATAAACACCTTTAAAAAAGCCTAAACATTTTTTTATCTTAATACATTCTTTGCATTAAGGTAAAAGCCACTGGCGGCTGCTGCTGCTGTCGGTCAAATCCCATGACAAGCGAGATGGGGGAGAGACAGAGCCACACTGTCGGTGAACAGAAGAAGTTCTATGACTGAGTAAGTGTCATTCAAACTATCATAGAACTGAAAACTAAAATGGATTGGTGTGAAAGGGCTCTAAAGGCTGGAGAAAAGGCAAAGAGAAAAAGTCGCTGCTGCATCATATGATCATTTAGAAAATGTAAGTAAAAAAAAAAAAGCATAACAAACAGCTTGGAGGACCTTCAGGGTAGGGAGAGAGAGTGACTGAGAAAAAGTGCTTAGGGTGGAGTTGAACATTTTCTGGGAATGTATTCATAAGAAGACACAATAGCAGGAGAGAAATTTTCCTACATATAGCTAATTTCCTGTCTAGTAATGCTTCTGATAATACAGTCAGTCCTTTTTATGTCTAAAATAACTCGTAATGAACACTTTTTATTTAGTTGTAGATATGGTGGGGAAAGGTTAGAACCTCTGTCAAGTTTTTATTGGCGTCCATCTCCCTTTTGTAGAGATTTCACCTCGCTCCCTCTAAAGACAGGAAGTGAAGGACAATCTCCCCAATGAGTAATAGTTTTTTAGTAGAGCCAGGAGGGATTAGAACCTCTGACAGTGTTTTTATTACTGTCTTTCCCTTTTTATTCAGGTGTCAATTAAACCAAGCTGGCAAAGATCTTACCCCAGCTACCAAAAAGAGGGTTTTCAGTGCTGTTTGTGTCTCTTTTGGAGAGATTTCTCCTAATTTCCTATTCAGAGGACATCTTTCCAACTTCAATATAAACCTGACAGAGGATCCAAGCCTTCTGCCAAAAAATAAGGTTTTGACTTTGGTTCCACTTCAAGATGAAAATGTATTAATTATATGAGAGGACTCCACAATTCCAGAGATAATCCATGTTCTACAATGTAAGGTCATGATATTAGCCATGCAATCACCTCTAGGATGTTGTATTGTGATACTTGACCTAGATTAATGTCATTGAATACACAACATACACTGCTCTAGACCTTCTACTGCCCTCTAGTGCATATGTTCTGAACATATTCCCTCTAAGTAGCTCTTTACTGTAGTCTTATTACAGTGTTTTTGTTATAGATAGTGAATGTGATCAACTTAAAGTGGTATTAAACCCACAAACAATAACTGAAGATATTGCAGCTTACCAATTCCTAGATGTGGTGGCTGTATTCATTTTTTAGGCGTTTTATTTCTCCTTTTTTGCATCCACTGACAACATTCCTGGGAGCTATTGTGGTTACTGGCACCAATGCTGGGGCCTATTATTGTGGTCACTGACATCAATGCTGGGGACTATTATTGTGGTCACTGAAGCCAATGCTGGAAACTATTATTGTGGTCACTGAAGCCAATGCTGGGGACTATTATTGTGGTCACTGACACCAATGCTGGGGACTATTATTGTGGTCACTGACATCAATGCTGGGGACTATTATTGTGGTCACTGACATCAATGCTGGGGACTATTATTGTGGTCACTGAAGCCAATGCTGGGGACTATTATTGTGGTCACTGAAGCCAATGCTGGGGACTATTATTGTGGTCACTGACATCAATGCTGGGGACTATTATTGTGGTCACTGAAGCCAATGCTGGGGACTATTATTGTGGTCACTGACACCAATGCTGGGGACTATTATTGTGGTCACTGACATCAATGCTGGGGACTATTATTGTGGTCACTGACATCAATGCTGGGGACTATTATTGTGGTCACTGAAGCCAATGCTGGGGACTATTATTGTGGTCACTGAAGCCAATGCTGGGGACTATTATTGTGGTCACTGAAGCCAATGCTGGGGACTATTATTGTGGTCACTGAAGCCAATGCTGGGGACTATTATTGTGGTCACTGAAGCCAATGCTGGGGATTATTATTGTGGTCACTGACACCAATGCTGGGGACTATTATTGTGGTCACTGACATCAATGCTGGGGCTTTTTGTTGTGGTCACTGACACCAATGTTAGGGACTAAAAGTGAGTATAAAGCTCTACATTTAAAAAACAAAAAAAAACAAACATGTTATACTTATCTGTTCTGTGCAATGGTATTGCACAAAGTGGCCCGATCCTCTTCTTCTGGAGTCCCCTGCCAGCGCTGTCCGCTCCTCCTCTTCTCTAAATGCCCCCATAGCAAGTGCTTGCTATGGGGGCACTCATGGGGGCACAGTCCTGACCTGGGCTGTGTACATCCATTGACACACACTGCGCAGCTTGGTCCCTCGCCCCGCTCCCCCCTCACAGGATTTGATTGACAGAAGCCAATTAATCCCCCTGCTTTCAATAAAGCCCATGAATGCAGGAAGAGCAGAGTGGGACTGCCGTCGAGACAGCGCTGGATCAAGAAGGGTGTCAGGTAAGTGTTAGGGGAGGGGGCAGAGAATGCATTAAGCTAAAAACCCTTCTGCCTTTAGAACTTTATATTGTAATCACTGACACCATGCTGGGGTTATTATTGCATCCACCAACACTAATGCTGAGGATTTTATTGTGGCCACGGACAACAATGTTGGGGGTTATTATGGTGGTCATGCACATCATTGTTAGGCATTATTATTGTGGTCACTGACATCAATGCTGGGGCTTATTGTGGTCATTAAAATCAATGCTGGGGACTATTATTGTGGTCACTGAAGCCAATGCTGGGGACTATTATTGTGGTCACTGAAGCCAATGCTGGGGATTATTATTGTGGTCACTGAAGCCAATGCTGTGGACTATTATTGTGGTCACTGACATCAATGCTGGGGACTATTATTGTGACCACTGACACCAAGGCTGGGGCTTATTATTGTGGTCACTGACACCAATGTTAGGGACTAAAGTGAGTGTAAAGCTATGTTTTTTTTAAATAAAATAACAAACATGTTATTCTTATCTGTTCTGTGCAATGGTATTGCACAGAGGTGCCCCGATCCTCTTCTTCTGGAGTCCCCTGCCAGCCCTGTCCGCTCCTCCTCTTCTCTGAGTGCCCCCATAGCAAGCCACTTGCTATGGGGACACTCATGGGGGCATACTCCTGACCTGGGCTGTGTACATCCATTGACAAACACTCCACAGCTTGGCTCCTTCCCCCCGCTCCCCCCTCACAGGATTTGACTGACAGCAGGCAATTTCAATAAAGCCCATGAATGCAGGTAAAGCAGAGTGGGACTGCCGTCAAGACAGCGCTGGATCAAGAATGGTGTCAGGTAAGTGTTGGGGGGGGGGGGGGTGTCAGGAATGTGTTGGGGGTGGGGAGATGTCGGGTAAGTGTTGGGGGGGGGGGTTAGAAAATGCATTAAGCTAAAAAAAACCTTCTGCCTTCAGAACTTTATGTTGTGGTCACTGACAACATGCTGGAGGTTATTATTGAGTCCTCTGACACCAATGCTGGGGTTATTATTGCATCCACCAACACTAATGCTGAGGATTTTATTGTGGCCACTGACAACAATGTCGGGGTTATTATGGTGGTCACTCACATCATTGTAAGACATTATTATTGTGGTCACTGACACCAGTGTTGGTGGTTATTATTGCAGTCCCTGACACTAAATGCTCTGGGTTTTTATTGCAGTCACTGACACCAGTGGTGAAGGTTATTATTGTGGTCACTGACGCCAATAATAGGGGTTATTATTGTGGTCACTGACACCAATGCTGGGGGTTATTATTGCATACAATGACAACACCCCCCGGTTCGGTTCGCAGCAGAACATGCGAATAGGGAAAACATTTGTGCGAACTCCGTTAAAGTCTATGGGACGCGAACGTGAAAAATCAAAAGTGCTCATTTTAAAGGCTTATATGCAAGTAATTGCCATAAAAAGTGTTTGGGGACCCGGGTCCTGCCCCAGGGGACATGTATCAATGCAAAAAAAAGTTATAAAAACAGATGTTTTTTTCGGGAGCAGTAATTTAATAATGCTTAAAGTGAAACAATAAAAATGAAATATTCCTTTATATATCGTGCCTGGGGGGTGTCCTTGGTATGCCTATAAAGTAGTGCATCTTTCCCATGTTTATAACAGTACCACACAAAATTACATTTCTAAAGGAAAAAATTTAATTTAAAACTGTTCGCGGCTGTAATGTATTGTTGGATCCCGGCAATATAGGTAAAAATACCAACGAAAAATGGCGTGGGTGTCCCCCCCCAAAAAAAATCTGTACCAGGCCCTTCAGGTCTGATATGGATATTAAGGGGAACCCCTCACCAAAATTAAAAAAAATGGCGTGTGGGTCCCCCAGGCACTATATACTCTGAACCGCAGTATTTATACTATATGCCCTGCCCTATATACTCTGCAGAAACCCCTCACAGTTACTCTTGTTGGGCGCAGGAACGGACCCCGCTTAACTAATTATTCAAACACAGTAATTGCCTGCCCCTGGGCAGAAAAATTGGGCCTTTGGTTTTGGTGGCGTCAGAACACTGTAACCCCTCACAGTTACTCTTGTTAGGCACAGGAACGGGTGCTGCTGTAAAATATTACATCAAAAATTTTAATTACATGCCCCCATTAAACAGGGGCAGAAAAATTGGGCCTTGGGTGGTGGTGCCACAACACTGTGACCCCTCACAGATACTCTTGTTGGGCGCAGCAACGGGCCTTGCTTTGCTTTGAAATCGGTGCCTACCCGGCACCTGAAGACGTTCACAACGAAACGTACGTCGGAGCGGTACGTGGTCACGTGTCCAGTTTCGTCCTACCAACTTCCGGTTCATCTGGTTGACTAGGCGCACGGGGTGGAACGCACGCCGCACATGATGTGATGCGAAGGGTCTTGGACACCATTTACCCTGACATGCAAGCAGTCCCAGTGCTGGGTAGGCACCGATCAATGTAAGAGGCCATTTGGCTATTTTATTGTCTTTTTTTATACATATTAAATGGTTTTACGCTATGGAGACTCCTTTTTGTTTCCTATATTTCCTATCCTGAATGAATGGGACGGGAGGGATCTATGCCTAAAGTACCACCCAGCCTTCCAGCCTTCATGTGAACAGGCACAATCCTGTACAAGCGCTAATGACTCTCTTTTTAGTTAAAGGAGTCATTGGTATCTGGTAAGCAGATACCTATTATTCCAAGGTGATTTCTTCTTCTTTGGTGACGGAACCTTTTATCATTGTTAAGATTTTGTTGCATCTATGAAGATTTATGTTGTCTTCCTTGGTGTTCTTTTTCACTATTTTTTGCTCTAATCTCTTCATTGGATTGGGACAATCAATTATCACGAATGCATTTGAATTCACCTTCAACTAAGGACTTTACATTTTGAATATTATACAATAAGTTTCTTAAGTTTTGTTTCTAGCACATTACTTTAATATGGTTCACTGCTTTTGATGTGAATTGTGTGTGTATGTCTACAATGGTAGCAGTTTATTAACACTCATGCTTTTAGGTCTTTAGCGCCCCTACTGTATACCACTTCTTTATTTGATTATCCTATTCAAATTAAGGGGAGCAGCTTGTCACCTGTTTTTGGGATTTGTTTTTACAATTGATCATTCACGGGTGATACATTTTTGGGTCAGTTATTATACGGATCCTTTTTATTTGTGTTTTTTTTGGTTTAATTCCTACTGACACCACTGGCGCGGAAGTATTGTTTATTTATCCTTTGTCTATCCTCAAGACCCTGTAACCCAGTAGATGCTCTGTTGGAAAGGTCTCCAAGTCTGCTCTTGCCCCTAGATATTCCTGCGCCATATAATGCAGACGCTGGCGACGGTTGGTGGAACCGTTCAGACCTTGGCACTGAGGACTGAAAAATTGTTTAAAGGCATCGGTCAGCCGGCCACCTTCTCCACCACTCTTCCTCTGATCGAGCAACATGTTGTCCAGCACCAGGAAATGGTAACCTCCCAGGGTCTGGAAATTCATTACACAAACCTTTCTTCAAGGCCTCCTGAAAATGTTTCATCCTCTGCTCCCTCTGCGAACGCAGGATAAGTTCTGCAACCTTACCCTTGTAAAGTGGATCAAGAACGGTTACCAGCGAGTAATGATCCCTCTCCTTGATACCACGAATCCTAGGGTCCTTTCGCAGGCTTTGCAGAATCAGGGAGGCCATGCAGCGTAAGTTTGCAGAGGCATTCGATTCTGAGTCCTCTGGGTCACTAAGGATTACATTATCCGTAACTACCTCTTCCTCCCAGCCACGTACAAATCCTTGGGTTTCTGGGGACTGAAAACCATCCTTTGAAGACTGCTGCTGAGTGTTATCCTCTACATCCATGCTGACACAATCCTCCTCCTCTTCTTCCTGTCCGTTTGGCGGTCCTGCAGGAATGCCATCTGGATAAAGGGGGGCTTAAGAGGAAAGGAAGTCCTCCACTTCCTCGCGCTGTTCTGCCTCAAGTGCCTTGTCCATTTTTCCACGAAGCGTGTGCTCCAGCAGGAAGACTAGAGGGACAGTGTCACTGATGCATGCATTGTCACTCTTCACCATCCTTGTGGCCTTCTCAAATGGTGACAGGACAGTGCATGCATCCTTGATCAGTAGCCACTGGCGTGGTGAAAAGAAGCCAAGCTCCCCTGACCCTGTCCTGGTGCCATACTCGCACAGGTACTCTGTTAGGTACTCACCAGGGCCGAGATGCTGAGAGCGGCTTCCCTTGCAACTGAGTGCACTATACCCCTGGAGGTGGCACAGAGGGTATTGGGCACGGAGGGGCACGGGTCGCCAGCGGGTAACGGTGGCTTGCGTGAAGCGACTTCTGGTTGAGAGAAGTCTAGGATACAGGACCGATGAGAAGAACCAGCTGGAACTCAAGCCCCTAGATCCGGAGAGGGTAACTAGCAAAGTCTATGGAAGAGGCTGAGGGTCAAACACCGTGGTACAGTAGAGCGAAGGTCCTTAAGCAGGCCGGGGTCATACACGATATTCAGGCAGATAGGAAGTCCTTAAGCAGGCCGAGGGTCCAACACAGGGGATAGGCAAAAGCAAAGTCCTTAGAGCAGGCTGAGGGTCAAACACGGGGATCAGGCAGGGAGGAGAAATCCGTAAGGCAAGCCGAGGTCAAGTGCAGGAGAAGTTCAGAGATGGTCAAGACGATCCGGGTCACAGCAGGCAGGCACAGATAAACAAGACTTGGAAACAGGAACACTGGAGCTGAAAAGACAAACCAGCAACAAACACAGGACATAGCTGTCTTTATATAGGCCCGTCAGGGGGACGTCCCGCTGTGCGCGCATGTGTTCGTGCTGATGCGCCGTGTCGTGCACCCATGTGAGCTAATCCGTTCGGGATGCACGCTCGTACCCGCCGATCGTGTAACGGTACGCGCTGATGTGCAACTCAACCACGCAGGCGCATGGGGAAGCGCCCATACTGACAGGCTCTAAATCTGCTATTCCCTTGACATACGCATTGATGGCCCTCTGCTGTGTGTGCAGCCATTGCAGCATTGCCAATGTTGAGTTCCACCTGGTGGGCATGTCACAAATGAGGCGGTTGGTGGGCAGGTTGCATTCCCTTTGAATGTCAGCCAGCCGAGCATTGCCATTGTATGACCGGCAGAAATGACCACAGACTTTTCTGGCCTGCCTCAGGAGATCCTGTAAGCCTGGGTACCTGCTCAAGAACCGCTGCACCACCAAATTCTGGAAGTGTGCCAAACATGGGTCAGGTGTCCGTGTCGGAGGGCAGAGAGAAGGTTGGTGCAACTGTCGCACACAACCGTTCCTGGCTGAAGCTGGCGTGGCATCAACCATCTCTGTGCCTGCCCCTACAGAGAAGACAGAATCTCTGCCGCAGTGTGGCTCCTGTCCCCTAGGCAGACCAACTCAAGCACCGCACGGCATCTTTTAGCCTGACTGCTTGCATAGCCCCTTGAATGCTTATGGAGCACCGCTGGTTCAGAGGACAAATCTGCAAAAGAGGCCATAGAGGAAGAAGAAGAGGAGGTGGTGGAGGAGAGAGCTGTGCAGAATCGCAACTAGCAGTTTGGAGGCGTGATGGCTGAACAAGTTCCAACAACACTGAACCCTGTCCTGCATCCTTCCCAGCTGCCAGTTACCCAGTGCGCCGTGAAGGAAAGGTAATGTCCCTGCCCATGCCTGCTGGACCATAAGTCAACGGTAATATTAACCTTACTGCTGACCGTCCTGTCCAACGAGGCCAAAACATTGCCTCCCACATGACAGTAGGGAGCCGGAATGGCCTTCCGGGAAAAGAAATGGTGTTTCGAAACCTGCCACTGAGGTACAGCACATTCCACAAATTCACGAAAGAGGGCAGAGTCTACCAGCTGAAAAGGCAGCAGTTGCAGGGCTAGCAATTTGGCCAAGCTAGCATTTAGACGCTGAATTTAGACGCTGAGCATGTGGGTGGCTGGGACCGAATTTCTTTCTACAGTTCAGCAACTGGGGTAGGGAAATTTGCCTGCTAAAATCAATTGGTGGTGTACTGCTAGCAGATTGGCTGCAAGTACTTGGGACATCTAGTGCTATACCTTCATTCCTCTCAGTGCAGGTTTTTGAAAGGACTGGAGGTATAGTAGGGTTGGAGATCCCAGATGAGGAGCAAGGAGAAGTCTGCCTTTTTCTTTGATGTAGGTCTTTCAAGTGCTGTTGCCAATGGACTGCATGGCAGGTTGTCATATGTCTGATCAAGCATGTGGTGCCCAAGTGGTGTTCTGGCCACTCTTGATCCGCTTCAGACATAGGTTGGAAACAGCAACGGTGCGATCTGCTGCACACGAGTCGAAAAAAGCACACACCAAGGAACTTTTAAAAGTCAGCAGGGAGTCAGCAGTGCCCTGCACCTGCAGAGCTCTGCTGTGTGATGCAATTGGATGGCTGCCCTTAAGCTGCCCCCTAGAGGACATCCTGCCTCGTTGGAGTTGTGCCTCCTCCACCTCACTTTCCTTCTCTCAGGCACCAAAGTACAGTCAGTGACCTCATCATCCCCTCCCTCCTTGTCACTGGAGCAAACTTGGCAGTATGCTGCAGCTGGGGGAACATGACTGCCAGTTTCTTGTCCTTCTGTGGCACTCCCTCTCTCTAGGCTCATGTTACTAACTACCTCAACCTAGGAACCAACGTTGGAGCCTTCAAATCGCTGCGCATCCTCCAGCAGCATGTACCCAACACTGTGGTAGAATAATTCTGGGGACTCCTCCATGCATGATGGAGGGGCTACGGAAGGAGTGACTGTGGACAAGGAGCCGGTGGAATAGGCCGCTTTGGCAGCTGCGTTGGAAGGCAAACTACTCTGAGCCTGGGTGACAGAGGATGACGAGGATGAGGACGGCTTTGTTATCCACTCCACCAACTCTTCTGCATGTTGTGGCTCAATAACATGGCCAGCAGCAGAAAAAAAGACAAGCGTGCCCCATGGCCACCTGCAGAGGATGCACCATATCCATGACCACTACTGTTGACTGTAGACACAGAGGCTGCTTGCCCTCTTTTTAGTGGCCTGTGAGTGTCTGACTCTCCTTGGTGGCCTTCCGGACATGATGCATTTTTTGTTTTGCAACACCACACTACACTGTATTATATACTGTGTACACCGCCTGAAGTGTATTAGAAACTATATACCACCAAATGCACTGTATATATGGGTTACACTGAATGCAGAGGGTGTATGTATATAT
This sequence comes from Lithobates septentrionalis, assembly GCA_037952835.1. Taxonomy (NCBI): domain Eukaryota; kingdom Metazoa; phylum Chordata; class Amphibia; order Anura; family Ranidae; genus Lithobates; species Lithobates septentrionalis. The sequence goes on along the minus strand of JBBDGP010000734.1, from coordinate 4,316,120 downwards.
ATATATATATATATATATATATATATACATACATAGTTGCCAACATTGTAAAAAAAAAATGTGGGACACTTTTGTGGCTGTAGGCGGAGCCGTACAATAATTAGCGGGTGGGGCATTCGGTTGTAGGCGTGGTTTAGGAAAAATATACAAGTGCAGCGAAAAATGTGCGCGGTTTACGCGAAATAGTGGGTGTGGCTTAAATGGGCGTGGCTCAAGAGGGTGTGGTTAGAGTCTGAGATGAATGAGGGATGGAGAGGGAAAGGGGGAGAGGGGGAAAGGGGGAGAGGGAAATGGCGGGACAGCAGCCCCAGATCCTACACAATAAAAATATGTGTATTCTAGAAAGTTTAACAATCAGCAGATAAAGATACTCCAAACACCTGGTGTTAGCACTTCAATCATCCCGGCACCATGGTTGTTATGGTGTCTGGATGATTGAAGTGCATTATTTCTATTATTACATTGTAATATAAAATGAAATCATTCAACTCACCATAATGCAGAATCAGTGGGATCCCTAAATGTGTCACTAGCCACGTTGCCTGCCATCAGCCGAGCGTGTCCCCAGCTGTCCGTCCTTGCGTCAGATGTCTCAGCAGAGTCCGTCCTTGCATCAGGTGTCCCAGCAGAGTCCGTCCTTGCATCAGGTGCCCCAGCGGAGCCCCCCTTACATCAGATGTCCCCAGTGGAGCCCTCCTTACATCAGATGTCCCCAGCGGAGCCCCCCCCTCACACCAGGAGTCCCCAGCGGAGCCCCCTCTCACACCAGGAGTCCCCGGCGGAGCCCCCCTCACACCAAGAGTCGCCGGCGGAGCCCCCCCTCACACCAGGAGTCCCCGGCGGAGCCCCCCTCACACCAGGAGTCCCCGGCGGAGCCCCCCCTCACACCAGGTGTCCCCGACGGAGCCCCCCCTCACATCAGGAGTCCACGGCGGAGCCCCCCTCACATCAGGAGTCCCCGGCGGAGCCCCCCCTCACATCAGGTGTCCCCGGCGGAGCCCCCCTCACATCAGGTGTCTCCAGTGGAGCCCCCCCTCACATCAGGAGTCCCCGGCGGAGCCCGCCTCACATCAGGAGTCCCCGGCGGAGCCCCCCTCACATCAGGAGTCCCCGGCGGAGCCCCCCCTCACATCAGGAGTCCCCAGCGGAGCCTCCCTTCACATCAGGTGTCCCCGGCGGAGCCCCTTCAAATCAGGAGTCCCCGGCGGAGCCCCCCCTCACATCAGGAGTCCCCGGTGGAGCCCCCCTCACATCAGGTGTCCCCGGCGGAGCCTCCCCTCACATCAGGTGTCCCCGGCAGAGCCCCCCCTCACATCTGGAGTCCCCGGCGGAGCCCCCCCTCACATCAGGAGTCCCCGGCGGAGCCCCCCCTCACATCAGGTGTCCCCGGTGGAGCCCCCCCTCACATCAGGTGTCCCCGGTGGAGCCCCCCCTCACATCAGGTGTCCCCAGTGGAGCCCCCCCTCACATCAGGTGTCCCCAGTGCAGCCCCCCTCACATCAGGAGTCCTCAGTGGAGCCCCCCCTCACATCAGGTGTCCCCAGTGGAGCTCCCTCTCACATCAGGTGTCCCCGGCAGAGCCGCCCCTCACATCAGGTGTCCCCAGTGGAGCCCCCCTCACATTAGGTGTCCCCAGTGGAGCCCCCCCTCACATCAGGTGTCCCCGGCGGAGCCCCCCTCACATCAGGTGTCCCCAGTGGAGCCCCCCCTCACATCAGGTGTCCCCAGTGGAGCCCCCCCTCACATCAGGTGTCCCCAGTGGAGCCCCCCTTACATCAGATTCCCACAGCGGTGCGCCCCCCCACCTCAGAGGTGTCCTAGTGTAGACAGTGTCCGCTGGCCGCATGGCTAGAACCCCCGCCCCTTTCCATAACAGACTGGCAGCGGGGCGGGGGGTAGGCGGGGCGAGACGGAGCGGGGCGGAGGGTGGGCGGCGATGCAGGAGCTCCGTCTAGCCCCCCCAGCTGTCTTCCTGATCTTTAAAATGGTGGCCGGCGGAGACAATGTCTCCGCCGGCCGCGGACCTCTAGCAGTGGCGGCGGAGAAAATCCGTGAAGAACCGGATTTCTCTGGACATTTCCTGGGACACCACAAATTCGGGAATGGAGTCTAAATCCCGGGAATGTCCCGGGAAATCCAGGACAGTTGGCAACTATGATATATATTCATATATATATATATATACAGTGGCTTGTGAAAGTATTCGGCCCCCTTGAACTTTTCAACCTTTTGCCACATTTCAGGTTTCAAACATAAAGATATAAAATTTTAATTTTTTGTGAAGAATCACCAACAAGTGGGACACAATTGTGAAGTGGAACGAAATCTATTGGATATTTTAAACTTTTTTAGCAATTAAAAAACTGAAAAGTGGTGCGTGCAAAATTATTCGGCCCCTTTACTTTCAGTGCAGAAAACTCACTCCAGAAGTTCAGCGAGGATCTCTGAATGATCTAATGTTGTCCTAAATGACTGATGGTGATAAATAGAATCCACCTGTGTGTAATCAAGTCTCTGTATAAATGCACCTGCTCTGTGATAGTCTCAGGGTTCTGTTGAAAGCGCAGAGAGCATGATGAAGACCAAGGAACACACAAGGCAGGTCCGTAATACTGTTGTGGAGAAGTTTAAAGCCGGATTTGGATACAAAAAGATTTCCCAAGCTTTAAACATCCCAAGGAGCACTGTGCAAGCGATCATTTTGAAATAGAAGGAGTATCAGACCACTGCAAATCTACCAAGACCTGGCTGTCCCTCTAAACTTTCAGCTCAGACAAGGAGAAGACTGATCAGAGATGCAGCCAAGAGGCCCATGATCACTCTGGATGAACTGCAGAGAACTACAGCTGAGGTGGGAGAGTCTGTCCATAGGACAACAATCAGTCGTACACTGCACAAATCTGGCCTTTATGGAAGAGTGGCAAGAAGAAAGCCATTTCTCAAAGATATACATAAAAAGTCTTGTCTAAAGTTTGCCACAAGCCACCTGGGAGACACACCAAACATGTGGAAGAAGGTGCTCTGATCCGATGAAACCAAAATCAAACTTTTTGGCCACAATGCAAAACGATATGTTTGACGTAAAAGCAACACAGCTCATCACACTCAACACACCATCCCCACTGTCAAACATGGTGGTGGCAGCATTATGGTTTGGGCCTGCTTTTCTTCAGCAGGGACAGGGAAGATGGTTAAAATTGAGGGGAAGATGAATGCAGCCAAATACAGGACCATTCTGGATGAAAACCTGTTGGAGTCTGTAAAAGACCTGAAACTGGGACGGAGATTTATCTTCCAACAAGACAATGATCCCAAACATACAGCAAAATCTACAAAGGAATAGTTCACAAAAAAACGTATCCAGGTGTTAGAATGGCCAAGTCAAAGTCCAGACCTGAATCCAATCGAGAATCTGTGGAAAGAGCTGAAAACTGCTGTTCACAAACGCTCTCCATCCAACCTCACTGAGCTCGAGCTGTTTTGCAAGGAAGAATGGGCAAGAATTTCAGTCTCTCGATGTGCAAAACTGATAGAGACATACCCCAAGCGACTTGCAGCTGTAATCGCAGCAAAAGGTGGCTCTACAAAGTATTAACGCAAGGGGGCCGAATAATTTTGCACGCCCCACTTTTCATTTTTTTATTAGTTAAAAAAGTTTCAAAAATCCAAAAGATTTCGTTCCACTTCACAATTGTGTCCCATTTGTTGGTGATTCTTCACAAAAAATAAAAAATTTATATCTTTATGTTTGAAGCCTGAAATGTGGCAAAAGGTTGAAAAGTTCAAGGGGGCCGAATACTTTCGCAAGCCACTGTATATATATATATATATATATATATATATATATACAGTGGGGCAAAAAAGTATTTAGTCAGCGCCCAATTGAGCAAGTTCTCCCACTTAAAAAGATGGGAGAGAGGCCTGTAATTGTCATCATTGGTATACCTCAACTATGAGAGACAAAATGTGGAAACCATTCCAGACAATCACATTGTCTGATTTTTGAAAGAATTTATTTGCAAATTATGGTGGAAAATAAATATTTGGTCACCTACAAACAAGCAAAATTTCTGGCTCTCACAGACCTGTATCTTCTTCTTTAAGAGGCTCCTCTGTCCTCCACTCATTACCTGTATTAATAGCACTTGTTTGAACTTGTTATCAGTATAAAAGACACCTGTCCACAACCTCAAACAGTCACACTTCAAACTCCACTATGGTGAAGACCAAAGAGCTGTCGAAGGACACCAGAAACAAAATTGTAGATCTGCACCAGGCTGGGAAGATTGAATCTGCAATAGGCAAGCAGCTTGGTGTGAAGAAATCAACTGTGAGAGCAATAATTAGAAAATGGAAGACATACAAGACGACTGATAATCTCCCTCGATCTGAGGCTCCACACAAGATCTCACCCAGGGGGGTCAAAATGATCACAAGAACAGTGAGAAAAAATCCCAGAACCACACGGGGGGACCTAGTGAATGACTTGCAGAGAGCTGGGACCAACGTAACAAAGGCTACCATCAGTAACACACTAGGCCGCCAGGGACTCAGATCCTGCAGTGTCAGATGTGTCCCCTGTTTAAGCCAGTACATGTACGGGACCGTCTGAGGTATGCTAGAGAGCATTTGGATGATCCAGAAGAGGATTGGGAAAATGTCATATGGTTAGATGAAACCAAAGTAGAACTGTTTGGTAGAAACACAACTTGTCGTGTTTGGAGGAGAGAGAATGCTGAGTTGCAACCAAAGAACACCATACCTACTGTGAAGCATGGGGGTGGCAACATCATGCTTTGGGGCTGTTTCTCGGCAAAGGGAGCAGGTCGACTGATCCGTATACATGAAAGAATGAATGGGGCCATGTATCGTGAGATTTTTAGTGCAAACCTCCTCCCATCAGCAAGGGCATTGAAGATGAAACGTGGCTGGGTCGTTCAGCATGACAATGATCCCAAACACACCGCCCGGGCAACAAAGGAATGGCTTCGTAAGAAGCATTTCAAGGTCCTGGAGTGGCCTAGCCAGTCTCCAGATCTCAACCCCATAGAAAACCTTTGGAGGGAGTTGAAAGTCTGTGCTGCCCAGCGACAGCCCCAAAACATTACTGCTCTAGAGGAGATCTGCATGGAGGAATGGGCCAACATACCAGCAACAGTGTGTGACAACCTTGTGAAGACTTACAGAAAACGTTTGACCTCTGTCATTGCCAACAAAGGATATTGTCATGGACATACTACTTCCAGACCTGCAACAGGGCTCAGGCGCATCCCCACCAACAGGTTCCCAGTAACGAACAGGCGTGCGCCAATGCGCATGTGCCGATCGCAGAGATCGCACACGCACAGTGATTCGGCTTTGGCGCCCAGTGGCCTTTAAGAGGGGCTTCCACAATTCAGCACTTGCTGTTTGATCTGCAGCTTCACCTGTGACCTGTTCCTGTAATCAGCATCCGATCACCTGACCTGGCTCTCTGACCACGCTGCTGTCTCCAATCCTGAACCTTGGCTTTCCCTGACTCTGATTCTGTTTACCTGCCTGTCTGATCTCCTGTTACCAGAAACCAGCCCGAACTTGACTATTCCTTGCCTGCCGAATCTGTTGAACTGATCCACTGTGTATGACCCGGCTTGTCTGACCTTGCTTCTGCCTGCTGTGTGCACCCTGCTGACCTGCATCCAGCTTACCTGCAGCCTGCTGACCTGCATCCAGCTTACCTGCATCCTGCTGACCTGCATCCAGCTCACCTGCAGCCTGCTGACCTGCATCCAGCTTACCTGCAGCCTGCTGACCTGCATCCAGCTCACCTGCATCCTGCTGACCTGCATCCAGCTTACCTGCATCCTGCTGACCTGCATCCAGCTCACCTGCAGCCTGCTGACCTGCATCCAGCTTACCTGCAGCCTGCTGACCTGCATCCAGCTCACCTGCATCCTGCTGACCTGCATCCGGCTTATCTGCTGACTTGCATCCAGCTTACCTGCACCCGGCACTCCAGTCAGTTCCAGTGTCTCCCAGTGGACATCATCTCCAGTTCCAGAGAATCCACCAGGCACTCATACCCCACTGTGCTCCTACGGTCACTGTCCTCAACTCCAGTGATCTGGGAACCAGGGCTGTACGAGAGGTCTCCCTCTGCACGTCAGGCTCACATACAAGGTACGTGTCAGTATCAAACAGCCATGCCTGAGCCTGCAAGAGGGACCTCTGCTACTGATGAAATCTGCCAATTACTCTCCGTCCTCACTCAAGAGGTGAAATCTCTTCAGGACAGCTATGAACACCTGGTGAGACAAGTGCAGTCCCGGACGAGTATTACCAATCCTTCTTCCAGTGGGTTGTCATCAGAGGCTTCCCCCGCACTCCCTGTAATGATGTTATCTCCAGAACCCAGGGTCCCAATTCCGGAGAAGTTTTCTGGGGATCGAAGCAAGTTTCGGACTTTCCGTAATGCATGTGAGCTGTACTTTTCCTTACTACCCTTAACCTTTTCGCGGGAAAACACCAAGGTGGGTTTTGTTGTCTCACTTCTGCTGGGAGATCCACAAGCCTGGGCTCATCACCTGCTGGAAGAACACCATGTTTCTCTGGACTCTCTGTCATCCTTCTTTGACGCAATGTCACTCTTATATGATGACCCCCAACGAACTTCCACTGCCGAAGCTGCTCTTAGCACGCTCCAGCAGGGCCGCAGAGTGGTCGAAGATTATATAATGGACTTTAGACGCTGGAGCGCGGATACCCAGTGGAACCATGCAGCTTTACGGCACCAGTTTCGCCTAGGCTTGTCAGAAGGACTAAAGGATGAACTGGCTCGGGTCGGTGTACCAAATTCCCTGGAATCCTTAATGACCCTAACTATTCAGATAGACCGTCGTCTTCGGGAACGCAGGATGGAGAGGGTGACCCAGCAGACTCAACCAACTTGGATGTTACCCCAAGTGCCTACGACCTCTCGCCCTGTTCCCCTTAGACCGGTCCCAGTTAATTCTGCACCAACCAAACTAAAACCGGACTTTCAGAAATCTGGGCAGGTCGGACTAATGAGACCCGCATTGTCTGCTGAGGAACGTCTACGTCGGCAACAGCTCAACCTGTGCTTGTACTGCGGGGGACCAGGCCATTATGTACATTCGTGTCCTGCCAAGTACCGTAGATCTTCATCCATCCCACCACACAGTCACCCAGCTCTCTCTACTCACCTGGCTATTCCCATCACCCTTCAGTTTTCTGGAAAGACTGTGTCTGTTACTGCAATAATAGACTCTGGTGCATGCAGTTGTTTTATTGATTTGAACTTTGCCAACCAACAACGCATTCCACTCCAGCACAGGGCTCAAGGACTGTCTGTTTTCTTGGCAGATGGATCCCGTATTAAATCTGGCCAGGTGACTCAAGAGACTCCCCCACTGCCTGTAATTACTGTCTCAAACCACAAGGAACTGCTTAAGTTTGATGCTATTGCTTCCCCTCTGTTCCCGATCATCTTGGGTCTACCGTGGCTTCAGGCCCACAACCCGCAAATTGACTGGGGCTCCGGAGAAATCAGGTTTCAGTCCCTCTACTGTCAAGAACATTGTCTGCCCTTACCTTCCAAGATATCTGGTCCTTTGCTGTGCCTGGAAGCTGACTCAGAATTACGCTCAGCAGTACCTGAACAGTATCACGAGTTCTTAGACGTTTTTAGTAAACGAGGGGCAGAGACACTTCCTCCTCATCGTTCCTACGATTGCCCGATTGAGTTACTGCCCGGAGCTGAAATCCCCTTTGGGCGAATTTTTCCTCTGTCTGAGCGGGAGTTGGAGGTTTTAAAGGAATATGTTGACGAAAACCTTAAGAGGGGGTTCATCCGGCCATCCACCTCTCCAGCTGGGGCAGGGATCTTTTTTGTGGAGAAGAAGGACCACTCATTGCGTCCCTGTGTGGACTACCGGGAGCTGAACAAGGTCACGGTCAAGAACCGGTATCCCTTACCCCTGGTACCTGAGCTTTTTCAAAGATTAAGAACTACTGTTGTGTTCACCAAACTCGATCTTCGTGGGGCCTACAATTTGGTTCGCATTCGTGCAGGGGACGAGTGGAAAACGGCCTTCCGTACCAGGTTTGGCCATTATGAATATCTGGTGATGCCCTTCGGCCTGTGTAATGCCCCTGCGACCTTCCAGCACCTGATAAATGATATCTTCAGAGATTATCTGGACATTTTCGTCATAGCCTACTTAGACGATATCCTGATCTTTTCCTCATCCTTGGATCAGCACCGGAAACACGTCAAGATGGTACTCTGCCGACTCCGTCAGCATGGCTTATATGCCAAACCAGAAAAATGCGAATTTGAGCGGCAGAGTATCCAATTTCTGGGCCTGGTAATTTCCACAGAAGGGTTCAAGATGGACCCACAAAAAGTCACAGCTGTTCTGGACTGGCCTGCACCCTCAGATAAAAAGGGGGTGCAACGTTTTGTTGGCTTCGCCAATTTTTACAGAAGGTTCATCAAAGGATTTTCTGCAATTATCTCTCCGATCACCCAGCTAACAAGACAAAACGTCCGATTCCAGTGGAATCCCCAGGCTCAAGCTGCCTTCTCTACCCTAAAGGGACTCTTTACCTCTGCCCCCATCTTGAGCCATCCGGATCCCTCTCTTCCTAACCTACTCGAGGTTGATGCCTCAGAAACAGCTGTGGGGGCAGTTATTTCTCAGCGCCAAGGACTCAAGGATCTCATGCACCCCATAGCATTCTTCTCTCGGAAGCTTTCGCCTGCAGAGAAGAATTATGATGTGGGGGACCGTGAACTTTTGGCCATTAAAGCCGCACTCGAAGAATGGCGATACCTGCTAGAGGGAGCGGCACATCCCATACTTATTTACACGGATCATAAAAATCTGGAATATTTACGAACTGCCAAACGTTTGAAGCCGCGTCAGGCACGATGGGCGTTATTCTTTTCCAGATTTTCATTTCACATCACCTACCGGCCAGGATCAAAGAACATCAAGCCTGACGCTCTCTCTCGGATGTACGATGACCCCAAAGAAACTTCAGTTCCGGACACCATCTTATCTGAGGGCAACTTTCTGCTTTTCCAGACAGACCTGATGTCCGGTCTAAAACAAGCCTCAGAGGGGGTGTCCGGTCCTCCAGGATCAATCTTGATACCCAGGGATGGGATGCTTTGGAAGGACAGCAAAATTTTTGTGCCAGAAAGTTGCCGGACAGAAGTGTTGAGCCTGTGTCACGACCACCCGCTGGCCGGACATTTTGGGGTTCACAAGACTCGTGAACTAATCCAGCGCATGTTTTGGTGGCCGAAGCTTGAGGAAGATTGCAAGGACTATGTTAAGTCATGTGTCATCTGTACCCAAAGCAAGTCTGCCAGGACCAAGTCCTGGGGCCTCCTCAGACCACTACCAATTCCTGACAGACCCTGGAGCATGATTGCCATGGACTTTGTAGTGGAACTACCCCCTTCTGAAGGACATACAGCTATCTTTGTAGTGGTTGACCGTCTGTCTAAGATGGCCCACTTCATACCCCTAAGGAGTACGCCGTCTGCTTTGGAAACCGCCCGGGTGTTCATCAGGGAGATCGTAAGGCTGCACGGGGTACCAACCAACATTGTATCTGACAGGGGAGTCCAGTTCACCTCCCGCTTCTGGAGATCACTATGCCAAATTCTGAAAATTGAACTTTCCATGTCATCTGCTTTCCACCCCCAGACTAACGGACAAACTGAAAGGACGAACCAAACCCTGGAACAGTACATCCGTTGCTTTACCTCATTTGTCCAAGATGATTGGGTAGCACTGTTGCCTTTAGCGGAATTTGCTTTCAACAATGCCAGCCATTCAGCCACAGGTCAGTCACCGTTCTTTGCGAACTATGGGTTCCATCCTGTCTTCCTGCCTAACATTATTCCAGAATCTCCTGTTCCAGCAGTACAAAGCACTGTCGAGTTCCTGGGTCGCAACAACAAGTTGTTGCAAGAAGCTATGGCCAAGGCGCAGGCAACCAACAAGAGGCTTTATGACAGGAAGAGAAGAGGTGAATTACGTCTCCAACCAGGTGATCAGGTGTGGTTATCTACCACCAACCTCAAGATGGCTTGCCCTTCAAAGAAGCTGGCACCCAGATTCATTGGCCCTTTCCCAGTTAAAAGGAAATTGAATGAGGTCTCCTATGAACTTACCCTGCCTGAGTCGCTCAAAGTGCACCCGGTGTTTCACGTGTCTCTGCTTAAACCCACAGTACCCGACCCTTTCCCGGACAGAGGAACGGGGCCACCCGGACCCGTTATTATTAATAAGGATGAGGAGTATGAGGTGGAGGCTGTCGTAGACTGCAGGAGAAGAGGTAACCAACTTCAATTTTTAATCAAATGGAAGGGCTATGGACCAGAGGAGAACTCATGGGAACCTAAGCAAAATGTGCATGCCCAAGAACTGATCCAGGCCTTCTTCCGCAGACATCCTCATAAAAGAGCTCTTTTGGGCACCCGGAGGTTGCCCTTAAGGGGGGGGGCAATGTCATGGACATACTACTTCCAGACCTGCAACAGGGCTCAGGCGCATCCCCACCAACAAGTTCCCAGTAACGAACAGGCGTGCGCCAATGCGCATGTGCCGATCGCAGAGATCGCACACGCACAGTGATTCGGCTTTGGCGCCCAGTGGCCTTTAAGAGGGGCTTCCACAATTCAGCACTTGCTGTTTGATCTGCAGCTTCACCTGTGACCTGTTCCTGTAATCAGCATCCGATCACCTGACCTGGCTCTCTGACCACGCTGCTGTCTCCAATCCTGAACCTTGGCTTTCCCTGACTCTGATTCTGTTTACCTGCCTGTCTGATCTCCTGTTACCAGAAACCAGCCCGAACTTGACTATTCCTTGCCTGCCGAATCTGTTGAACTGATCCACTGTGTATGACCCGGCTTGTCTGACCTTGCTTCTGCCTGCTGTGTGCACCCTGCTGACCTGCATCCAGCTTACCTGCAGCCTGCTGACCTGCATCCAGCTTACCTGCATCCTGCTGACCTGCATCCAGCTCACCTGCAGCCTGCTGACCTGCATCCAGCTTACCTGCAGCCTGCTGACCTGCATCCAGCTCACCTGCATCCTGCTGACCTGCATCCAGCTTACCTGCATCCTGCTGACCTGCATCCAGCTCACCTGCAGCCTGCTGACCTGCATCCAGCTTACCTGCAGCCTGCTGACCTGCATCCAGCTCACCTGCATCCTGCTGACCTGCATCCAGCTCACCTGCAGCCTGCTGACCTGCATCCAGCTTACCTGCAGCCTGCTGACCTGCATCCAGCTCACCTGCATCCTGCTGACCTGCATCCGGCTTATCTGCTGACTTGCATCCAGCTTACCTGCACCCGGCACTCCAGTCAGTTCCAGTGTCTCCCAGTGGACATCATCTCCAGTTCCAGAGAATCCACCAGGCACTCATACCCCACTGTGCTCCTACGGTCACTGTCCTCAACTCCAGTGATCTGGGAACCAGGGCTGTACGAGAGGTCTCCCTCTGCACGTCAGGCTCACATACAAGGTACGTGTCAGATATATAACAAAGTATTGAGATGAATTTTTCATATTGACCAAATACTTATTTTCCACCATAATTTGCAAATAAATTCTTTCAAAAATTAGACAATGCGATTGTCTGGATTTGTTTCCACATTTTGTCTCTTAGTTGAGGTATACCTATGATGACAATTACAGGCCTCTCTCATCTTTTTAAGTGGGAGAACTTGCACAATTGGTGGCTGACTAAATACTTTTTTGCCCCACTGTAAATATTTATATATATATATACAGTATATATATATATATATATATATATATATATATATATATATTAGACTGTGTATATATATATTAATACACCGCCTGAAATGTATTAGAAACTGTACACACTGTATTAGATACTGTGTACACCACCAGAAAAGTAGTAGAAACTGTACACACTGTATTAGATGCTGTGTACACTGTCTGCACTGTATTAGAAACTGTACAATTGCTGCACTTTATTTTATACTGTGTACACCACCAGAAGTGTAGTAGAAACTGTACACATTGTATTAGATACTGTGTACACCACCAGAAAAGTAGTAGAAACTGTACACACTGTATTAGATACTGTGTATACTGCCTGCACTGTATTAGAAACTGTACAACGGCTGCACTGTATTGTATACTGTGTACACCACTAGACGTGTAGTAGAAATTGTACACACTGTATTAGATACTGTGCACACCGTCTGCACTGTATTAGAAACTGTACAGTGGCTGCACGGTATTTTATACTGTGTACACCACCAGAAGTGTAGTAGAAACTGTATACACTGTATTAGATACTGTGTACACCACCTGAAGTGTATTAGAAACAGTACACCACGAATGCACTGTAGATATAGACTACAAAGAATGCAGAATGTATATATATACATATAAACACGAGACTGTGTATGTGTATATATATATATATATATATATATATATATATATATATATATATATATATATATATATATATATATATATAGTACACTGGATGCAGAGCATATACAGTCAGGTCCATAAATGTGGATTTGAAATGAAACGAACAAGATGTGCTTTAACTGCAGACTTTCAGATTTAATTTGAGGGTATTTACATCCAAGCAGTGCATTATGGGGTGTTCCGCGGCGCTCAAATTTCCCGCAAACACCCCATATGTTTGGTTCGTTTTAGAGCAAACGAACACCCGCTGTTCAAGTCGAACTTACGTTTGACTCGAACTGCGGGCTCATCCCTGAATGACACTAATGCTGGGGGCTATTTCAAAAACAGACTATATTGCAGCTTAACAATTCTTGGATGTGGTGGCTGTATTCATTTTTGGGGCTTTTTTCCTTTTTGCATCCACTGGCACCAATCCTGGGGGTTATTATTGGGGTCACTGACACCAATGCTGGGTGTTATTATTGTGGTCACTGACACCAATGCTGGGTGTTATTATTGTGGTCACTGACACCAATGCAGGGATTCTTTTCTTTGTGGTCACTACCACCAATGCTTGGGGTTTATTATTGTGCTCACTGACACCAAAACTGAGGGTTATTATTGTGGTCACTGACACCAATGCTGAGGATTATTGTGCTCACAGACACCAATGCTGGGAGTTAGTACTGTGGTCACTGACACCAATGTGGTGAGGTTATTATTGTGGTCACTGACACCAATGCTTGGGGTTATTGTTGTGCTCACTGACACCAATGTGGTGAGGTTATTATTGTGGTCACTGACACCAATGCTGGGGGTTATTGTTGTGCTCACTGACACCAATGTGGTGAGGTTATTATTGTGGTCACTGACACCAATGCTGGGGGTTATTGTTGTGCTCACTGACACCAATGCTAGGGGTTATTGTTGTGTCACTGACACCAATGCCAGGGGTTATTGTTGTGTCACTGACACCAATGCTAGGGGTTATTGTGTCACTGACACCAATGATAGGGGTTATTGTTGTGGTCACTGACACCAATACTAGGGGTTATTGTTGTGTCACCAACACCAATGCTAGGGGTTATGTATGTCACTGACACCAATGATAGGGGTTATTGTTGTGGTCACTGACACCAATACTAGGGGTTATTGTTGTGTCACTGACACCAATGCTAGGGGTTATTGTTGTGTCACTGACACCAATGATAGGGGTTATTGTTGTGGTCACTGACACCAATGCTAGGGGTTATTGTTGTGTCACTGACACCAATGCTAGGGGTTGTGGTCACTGACACCAATGCTAGGGGTTATTATTGTGTCACCGACACCAATGCTAGGGGTTATTGTTGTGGTGACTGACACTAATGCTGGGGGTTATTGTTGTGGTCACTGACACCAATGCTGGGGGTTATTGTTGTGGTCACTGACACCAATGATAGGGGTTATTGTTGTGGTCACTGACACCAATGCTAGGGGTTATTGTTGTGTCACTGACACCAATGATAGGGGTATTGTTGTGTCACTGACACCAATGATAGGGGTTATTGTTGTGTCACGGACACCAATGAGGGGGGGGGGGGGGTATTGTGCTCACTGACACCAACTTTCTCTTCAGTGTGTGGTGCAGTACATTGCATATAAATGCAGCAGGACTGGAATTTTCAGCCATTGAGATGTTTTCCAGTCTGTACATTGTGAATTGGCGTCCTAACTTGATGCAATGGACCTCATGGCGGGAAGACAGTGCTGCTATAGTTCAGCCCTCTGGATGTGTTGAAGCTGACCACCACTGTATCACCTTGTGTCTTTACTAATGATTATTATGCATTGGATGTAGACAGGACGGGGAGATCAGCAGGCTCCTCTCACAGACACATTCTTTTCCGGTCACGTGCTGTGCTCAATACGAGTCCAGCACTGTGAGGACGTCATCAGTGTGCGCCTCGCCCATGTGTCTGTGTGTACAGGAAGACGAAGGGAGATCAGCATGGGAGAGCCGGGCAGTCAGCAGGAGAAGAAGAAGCAGCCGTCGCTGTTCAATAATAGGAATGACCCGGTGAAGAACTTCGAGAAGTGGAAGAAGAAATACACCAAGAAGAAGGAGAAGTGTAAGATCACCAGGAAGCAGAACAAGACCCCTGAATGGCAGACAGAGAGGGAGAGCATCAGCCGGCTGGTGCAGCGTTACAGCGAGGTAATGTGTACACAGGAGGAGGATAATAATAATCCATGGGCCATCAGAGCTCCTTCCCTCAGGGGGCTCCTCATCATCTCATCTAGTTCTGGCCCACTGTCTGCACTCACCCTTTCAGTTAAAGGAGTTCACCGCATTAAATCTTCATTTAGTTGATAACCTGAAAGAAAACCTCCCATTAAAGTAATAACAGTTATTTATTTTTTGGAGGGAGGGGCTAAAATAAAAAATGTTATACTTACCTGCACTGTGCTACGATATTGCACAGAGCGGTCTTTTACCTCATCTTTATTACTCTCCCGTTGGCACTGCCCCCTCCTTCTTTCTTTGATTTGTATTCTTTTGTTTTCTTTTAATACAATGTTGGCCACATTTATGACAGCGTGGCGTACAGCCCTGTACATAAATTATCAGATTCTGGGCAGGCTTGAGATAGAAGGTGCGCCCCCCCCCCGAAAGGTACCGCTGCCTGCCCCTATGTGCAGCCTTCTCCACAAGGACAATATATGACTGCAGATGTTGAACCTGACTGTTCCCTCAAGCGGGGTCATCAGTCTTACCAAAAAAAAAAAAAACCTGGCTCCTAACTTTTTTAGCTGGCTCCTAGTTTCAAAGCAAATTTGTCAAGCCCTGTGCTAGTACATTTAACACTCCCCTGCTCCCCAGACCAACAATGCTGCTGTCCAAATGTGCCCCCTGTGCTCATTCATTCCGAGTGGGGACTCTAATACAGGAGGTGTGTTACTGACCAGATAACCCAGTGAAAACAGAGGGAAAAAGTGTACAAAGAAAGCTAATGCAGCCACAACATCTAAGGATTGATAAGCTGCAAGTTTATTAGATTTTTGGTTTAAGGTTTAAGATCGCCATACCAACACAAGCGATGTGTTTGTATTCTGACAGGGGACTCCCCTTTCCCCACCAGAATACACTGATCAGTGCTTACAGCCATTGGCTGAAAGGGCTGATTGGATGCTGGTTTTCCAGCATGTCCATTTGGCAACAGCCGATTGTTAGTCTGGCTTCTGTCAGACAGCTGTACACACTGTCCTGCTGAACCGGCCAATTTTCGCCCAGTGTGTACCCAGCCTAAGCATCTGTTGTTGTGAAGCTGCCAGTAAGTGTGATTTTAGGGAAGGCTCACCAGTTTCATCTTTGATACTTGCTGAATGTTTTTGCCTGAGTGGTCGTAATTGGATGCTTCTGATTGTCTCTGCACAAAATGCAGAATTGGCAACATAATGATTTATGTCACAAAAAGTTAAAACATTAAGATGGATCCGTAACCGCTAACTGGTGAAGCTACAAATGCTGTAACCTCGTCCCGTCAGTTACGATTCTCCATAAAACAGTTGCCCTTTTCTTTGTTGAAAAATTAAAGCTTCTTTGAGTGTTTTATTCAGAATGAATGCAAGCAGCCTATAGAGGTAGATGCAGCAGCTGCATGGACACAGCCACATGTCACCGTTTGACAGCCATGCAGGAGCCGCTGTATAGCCCTTAAAAGAGAAGTATGGTGTTTTTTATTTTTTTTCCTTTTGGTTTCTTTTTTTCCACAATCGTACTTGCCTAGGTGGATGCAGCATTGGTCCCCTGCCGCCTCTGCACTGAGAACTGAGCGATCGAACACCGCCGATTGCTCTGTCCGCTCTGACCCCCCCCCCACGCTCACTGGAGCGCTGAACTGTGGAGGGGCGGGGAGTGGCCGTCTCAGGCTCTTAGCAGCTCGCTGAGAGGCTGAGACGGGTATCTGTTCAGGCACCTGGCGGATCCAGACTTTATTGTCATGACGCAGTGACTGGACTGATATCCGTGACGTCAGCAGAGAGCGGACTTTAGCCCGCTCTCTGCTTAAAACAGGTCACAGGAGTGCAAAACGAGGGGATTCATTAAAGATATTATCAGCATTGATATACCCGACGACCCCTGGTTATGTCTTTTCCATATGAGCGAATTGTCCACAAAAACCTTATTTGAAAACGCTACTACCACATTTTATCGATGCGGCCAAAAGTCTCATACCTAGGTATTGGCAAAAGAAAGAAAGACCTACGATGAGGGACTGGTTTAATAAAATCAACAGCATTTACAGCTTAGAATACCTAAGGTTTAGCGAAGGGATGAAAATGGCGGTCTTCGAGATAAAGTGGAGAGCATGGGTGGAGTTTAAGGACTCCCTAAGAGCCGCTGAGATATGGGCTATTTAGCTTGGAGACTTTGTCTTTGCTTCGCGGTGACACAGGGGCTACTGGAGCAGTTACTGGGGTAGACAAGAGGAGTTTAGTGTGGGAGAGGGGGGGAAATAACTGAGGTATGGTTAAGGAATTGTGGGGGGGGGGGGTGTCTCGGGATGGGTCTTAAAGGGGAAATATGTGTAATAAAAAAGTGCCTGGGTATATATGTTTTGTAAAAATGCAGACTAAAATTGCCACTATTATGTGACGAAATAAAGGGAAGAATTTGAATATTAAATTATTGAAAGATGACTCCCGGAGAAATACTTTGCTGATGTGGCATAAAAAAAAAAAAAAGAAAAAAAAGAGTGCAAAACGAATTGCACTCCTGTGACCCTTAGGAGAAGCCCAAACAAGCTCAAGCTGGACTTCTCCTTTAATGCAGAGTGCAGACAGTGTGCATTCAGGTCCATGAAGCCACTACTTCATAGCTGTCCAATTTTAACATGTAGTTACCGTCTGAACAAATCTTTTGTGTTGAAAGATGATAATATGGAAATTTTTCTGATTTGTGCAATTGATTTCTTGCTTTTATATTTCTTTTAGGTAAACATCAGTGAGATTAATAGATTCTCAGACTTTCCCTTGTCCAAAAAAACTATTCGTGGTGAGTACAGCTACTGTTATGTATTTTACTGTTCTCTACAAAGTACCGTATTTATCGGCGTATAACACGCACTTTTTTCCCCTTAAAATCAGGGAAAAGTCGCAGCTGCGTGTTATACGCCGATCCCCTGCGATCCCGAGCTGTCAAAATTAAAAATCGCCGACCGCGATTTGAAAATGGCGCCGCCGGCGCCGAAATACACAGAGCCGGTCCTTGGCTCTTTCCTACGGCTCTCGTTTACTTTCGGCTCCACTCGTAGTCCCGAGCGGAGCTATCCGAACCTACTCGGATAGCTCCGCTCGGGACTACGAGTGGAGCCGAAAGTGAACGAGAGCCGCCGGAAAGAGCCGAGGCTCTGTGTATTTCGGCGGCGCCATTTTCAAATCGCGGTCTGCGATTTTGAAGCCCAGGAAGCAGGGACAGGGGATCGAAGGCTGCACTGGGGCAAGGCTGCACTGGGGCAAGGCTGCACTGGGGCAAGGCTGCACTGAGAAGGCTGCAATGATGGGCATTTAAATGTAAGTTTTTTTCCCTTCAACTTCCCTCCTAAAAGTTTTTTTTTTTTTTCTTTTAAAATTCCCTCCTAAATTGGGGTGCGTGTTATACGCCGATAAATACGGTACATAATCAGTTTAAAGTTCTGACAGTTGAACCAAAGCTGACATTTCAGTTTTTGGAAGAGGCTGGATACTCAAAAGCATTGGACAATTTCTTAGGTTGCTTTCACACGGAGTAGGACTATAAAGCTCAAGAAAAATGGTTCTTTTTAAAATCTATGAATGTGTTCACACTGGTGGCGGTGCGCTTCCGTTGCGGTGTAAAAAGTCACGCTTACATTTTTGGAGCATGTTTGGGGAGTTAAAACAAAACTGACCAAAAACGCTCCTCCCCATTGCAATAAGTGGGAACTAAATTAGAAGATAAACCCGCGCTAGAGAATTAAATGTGTTAAAAAATGTATAGCTGCACGAATAAAACACCAATATCTGTGTAAATAAAGCAAATAAAACGGAAAAAACGTGCGCTCAGTTTCAGTGTAACAACATTTGTGTACATCAGATCGTATTAAAACGATCTAAATTATTGATAGAAAAATAAAATAAGATAAAAAAATGAACTTTTAAAACAATAAAAAATCGAATTACCATTAATGAATAATGTAAAGTGCAGTGTGTACCAATGTGTTTAAACCGTATGTGAATAGACAGCTCAAAACTACCCACACTGAATAAACTATAGCATATATCAGTTCTCAAAAACTATGCAAAGGTTTCTCAGCAGTGAGAAAAAAAATGAATAGTCCATAAGACAAATTACTCAAAATTCTCAAAAGTCTGCAAAAGCTTCTCAGCAGTGAGAAAAATATAAACAGTCCATAGGACAGATGACGGAAAGAAAAGTTCCAAAGATGGTAGGTTGTTTCAAGTAAGCAAACAGTATAAAAACAAGTAAAATTAGCCGGCATAAAATACGCATCGTAAGCCATCCTTCAGTACGCCCCACCACTTGCACGGGTGGCTGTTACTTTTTATGCCGGCTAATTTTACTTGTTTTTATACTGTTCACGGAGTTCTGTCTCCGTTGTTTATAACCCACAATAAATTTTAATACCTACTACACCATCGGAGCCCCTTCTCTATTTTTCCCACCCCCTCTGGGTTAAGTGGGCTTATCACCCCCCTGTAGGTGGACGAGTTAGTACACGCCAGGTCGGAGACTCAGGATATAGCAACGGAACCGGACACCATTTACCCACAGTCCACGCAGAGGGCCAAGTCTGCCTGCTCATTTGACCTCGCCAGAAGGGAGGTCCACCATCAAGGGTAAGGGTCCACCTGTTATATCTCTGGAGCCTGGGGGATTCTCGTACATTTATCTCCTTCCTCTCCATTTTCCTGTGTGGCTTCTATGACCTGATGGACAGAGGAAGTGTCTCTTTGCTTACTTGAAACAACCTACCATCTTTGGAACTTTTCTTTCCGTCATCTGTCCTATGGACTGTTTATATTTTTCTCACTGCTGAGAAGCTTTTGCAGAGTTTTGAGAATTTTGAGTAATTTGTCTTATGAACTATTCATTTTTTTTTCTCACTGCTGAGAAACCTTTGCATAGTTTTTGAGAACTGATATATGCTATAGTTTATTCAGTGTGGGTAGTTTTGAGCTGTCTATTCACATACGGTTTAAACACATTGGTACACACTGCACTTTACATTATTTATTAATGGTAATTCGATTTTTTATTGTTTTAAAAGTTCATTTTTTTTATCTTATTTTATTTTTCTATCATTAATTTAGATCGTTTTAATACCATCTGATGTACACAAATGTTGTTACACTGAAACTGAGTGCACGTTTTTTCCGTTTTTATTTTTTTTAATAAGTGAGAACTGCCTAAAAACCGCATGCGCTGAGCAATTTTGGTGCAGTTTTTGAGTCACACGTCCTTTTAAAAAAACCAAAAGCGCAACAAAAACGCTCCATTAACGCATAGGCGTTTTGCAGGAAGTTTTGATGCGAACCAGCAAGCCTTAGAGACTGAGCGTCTCTGGGTTTTTGCATTTTTTGGTTCCCATTATGAGGGGCTCTTGCTAGAGTTTGTATTTTATAAATGATAAATATACAGGAAGCTTCTGCACAGAGGCAAAGTTTCCCAATTAATTATTGTACAAATTTTGAATATGCAAATCACACTAAAATTGAATGACCCACCTGCAGCTCATTGGAACACAAAGGAGTTTGAGAGGAGTTCAGAGAACTCCCAAGCTTATCTCTACTTAGAACTTGCAAGTTGCAACATATTGCATATTTGTTTGCAGGTTCAGACATGTTTTAAATTAAATTTCTCATCAAATATTTTATTTGATGCTCCTGTCTCCCAAGCGACTTATCTTGCAGCACTCTTTTCTGTCTTTCTAGGTGGTGGTGTTCCTCAGATATGTGGTTGACAGCACCCCATCCCCACCACATCTAGAAAAGTAATAAATATTTAGGTAAAGTGGCTGTAAAGCCAGAAGGTTTTTTTTATCTTCTTGCATTATGTATGAAGATAAAAAACCTTCAGTGTGCATCAGCCCCCCTAATACTTACCTGAGGTCCATCTAGATCAATCGATGTTGCACGAGAGACTTGGCTATCTTGGAGTCTCACTTTTCATTGGCTGAGACAGCAGCGCAGCGCCATTGGCTCCCACTACTGTCAGTCAAAGTTAGTGAGCTAATGAGGAGAGAAAGGGGACAGGGCTGGGCCACGGCTCCGTGTCTGAATAGACGCAGCGGCTCGGGTGCTTTCATAACAAGCTGCTTGCTGTGGGGGCACCCAACAGGAGGGAGGGGCCAGGAGTGCCGTAGAGGAACCTGAGCAGAGGAGGATCTGGGCTGCTTTGGGAAGAACCACTGCACAGAGCAGGTATGTGTAACAGGTTTGTTATTTTAAAAGAAAAGTGGAAAAATACTGCGCAAATATCAATTTATAGTGACAGCTGCTACATAAAATGTGACCAAAATTTTTAACCAAAAACTATAAAGAATGTAGCGCTAACATGATGTATGCTCTGTGTAAATTGCAAAAAAAAGAGAAAAACAAATGTGGGGAATAAACCCAATAAGGGACAATCGGTCCCAAAGTGCAAAGTCCAAAATGAGTGCTTAAATAAACAAAGTCCAAAGGGAAGCCGTAATAATGAGTCAATCGTCTATAGTGTAAACGACCTTATGTGACTTCAACAGTGGTGAATTCAAGGAATGGAAATAAAAAGGTACTCTTACCGAATAAGGTGGACCTAGATGCCAGCAACACTAGGTCAGTAAGGCTTGGATAATCAAATCAGTGGCTCCCTCAGAAGAAAATGGAAGTCTGGGTCTCCACAGATGTCATCAAACAGCCTCATGAAGCTCTGGAGGTAAAGCGTATCCAGGAAGCACGCCACAGCAACTCTCTCCAAAGTATGTATGTATAAAAGAAGAGAGGGGGGGCTCCAATGGTGCAGGTCAATAATATAGGTTTATTAAACCAATAATACATAAAAGTGATCACAAATAATAAAAGCAATGTGGGGAGCAAGTAGAATAACCCGACGCGTTTCGTCCAATAAGGACATCAACAGGGGCTCCCGTTGTATTCTTCTTTTTTTTTTTTTTTTGGGGGGGTTTACAGGAAATTAGACGGACAAAGACCTATCCAACGTTTAGTCTTATATAGTGGTACTATCTAGAGCTCGGTGCCTCCTAAATTACTTTGGTCTGATGGATTAGAGATACTATTATTTCAGCATTTCTTGCCAGTTACTCAAGGCTGCTGGCCAAATCTGGAGCAAAAGAAGGTAGGTGCTTTGTGGGAAGAAATCATTAATGGCCCGTACACACGATCAGAAAATAGTACGAAAAATACCGCTTTGAAAGTGATCGTACAATAATCTGATTGTTAGTACAGGGCTTTCGAGACACGATTATGACAATTAATGCAAAATTATCCGATGGGACAAGCAGAACATTTTTCTCGTGCAATTCCAGATCGTACAATTTTCGTTTAACCACTACACATCCGCGCTATGGCCGAATGATGGCCACAGTGCGGACCTGAATTCCCGGGAGGCCGTCATATGATGGCCTCCCCTGTGCACGCTCCCTGCGTGCGCACCGAGCGTGCTGTGATCACCGAGTCACTGAGACTCGGCTGATCACGATCCGTGTAAGGGGCCGGTCTCTGCCCCTTACCATGTGATCAGCTGTCAGCCAATGACAGCTGATCACATGATGTAAAAAAAAGATCGGTAATCGTTTTTTTTTTTCTACTCACGCTGACAGCGCGAGTAGAAAAAAAAGGCCGATCACTGGCTCGGATGTGAGGGACATCGGTCCCCAAGTGGAAGAGGCACATCTGCCTCATCAGTGCCACCATAATAGTGCCACCTATCAATGCCCACCTGTAGTGCCAATCAGTGCCCATCACTGCCACCTATCAGTGTCCATCACTGCCGCCTCATCAGCGTACATCAATGAAGGAGAAAAATGACCAGTTTTATATTTTTTTTTTAACAAAATATAAAAAAATAAATTTTTTTTTTTTAAATTCAGTTTTTTACATTTTTTTTAACAAAAAGTAAAAACTGCAGAGGTGATCAAATACCACCAAAAGAAAGCTCTATTTGTGGTGAAAAAATGATAAAAATTTCATTTGGGTACAGTGTTGTATGACCGCGCAATTGTCATTCAAAGTGCGTCAGCGCTGAAAGCTGAAAATTGGTCTGGATAGGAGGGGGGTTTAAGTGCCCTGTAAGCAAGTGGTTAATCAATACAATACAAATACACTATAACACTTTACATCACTTCTGAATTTTTCTTCTGTCGTACAAGAATTTTCGTAACTTTAGTAATCTCTTCATTTTTGATATGAGACTAGCATGTG
This sequence comes from Lithobates septentrionalis, assembly GCA_037952835.1. Classification (NCBI taxonomy): domain Eukaryota; kingdom Metazoa; phylum Chordata; class Amphibia; order Anura; family Ranidae; genus Lithobates; species Lithobates septentrionalis. The sequence goes on along the minus strand of JBBDGP010000734.1, from coordinate 4,293,192 downwards.
CAAAAAAATGGACGATCATTCGCCCGACAATTTCATTCTGTGTACCAGGAATAAGACTGCGGCATGGTCCTCAAGCCATGCTTTCAGGAAACAGTTTGGAAATGTTGTCCAACCGTGATGTGGGAAAACCATGGTTACAATTACCGGTAATAGTATATTCGAGAATCTTCCAGGATAGCACTCATATTCCCACCAGCCAGATGTCTGGTTTAATGTGATGGTGTTTGAAATTGTTGCAGTATTACCTAAAAAAAAAAAAAAAAAAAATTCCCCTCATGTACGTTTGGTGGAGGTTCTTTACTTGCAACAACTGAGGATTGGGGGGGGGGGTGTTCTGGTTTGTTTCCTGTTGAAGGTGGAGCCAATTATCTCTCAATACAATACACCGGTAAGTGTACAATAAAATTACCGGGAAGTGTGTCCATGGTTTGTAAGCAAACTTAAGCAAAATTCTCACATGGCTATTGAATGTAATTTGTAATAAAATTTATGATTAAAATGTAGTTGTGGAGAAAAGCTGCAATGTCCCAGTCAACACCAATCCCTTTTGTTGGTGTTCTGAAAACCCCTTTGTTCTTTGTAATGCAGGGTAGGTAATCCCAAATATACTCCCTCTAGGTTCAGTTCTGTAGCATATGGATACCTTGATGTAGCAGAGTGTCCATTCAAACTTGAGTGAAGTAGCCACCGATCACATTCAGACTTTCAGTGAAACTTCAAATCTGACTGGTGATGTGCCAGGTAGACTATTTTTACAGCAAGCAGAGCTCTCTATATACTGGCAGCATTCAGAACTCAGAGTAAGGTGACTATCTGACAGTTCAGTTTGTTGCCTGGGACATAGTTCACACAATGGATGCAGGCATTTTGTAAAGTAATGAACAATCAGGTATTATGTTTATCCCCCATATAGGTTTGGTTGAGGCTCAATACCGGTTACCTACTGAGATCCAGAAACAGACGATCGGATTGGCCTTACAAGGGAAAGATGTTCTTGGAGCTGCTAAAACTGGGTCTGGAAAAACCCTGGCTTTTCTTATTCCTGTAAGCTATTATATTGCCTTTTTAACATGCTGTTATATTTGCTTTTTAAAGCGGACCTTCCATCTTGGTGGCAAGGTTCACTTATTCAAAGTGCCTTTCTCCAATCCCTAAAATTCTGTTTAAAAGTACATGTGCAGGTAAGTTAGTTAATATACTCGCCTTTCCCCCACTTCTACTAGTGCAGGAGACTGTCATTTGCCTGCAGACAAGATCCCTGGGAATGCTGAGTAGTCCAAATCTTTAAGAGGACTCTGCAACACAGACCAAAATCATATTTTCCCACAATATTTAAGCTAAGAGGTGGGCAGGTGTGGTGGTAATGTAATGCTCTCCACCTTGCCCAATCAGAGAATGCTTTGCATCTATTGAGAGAATGCAAAGCATTTCCTAAAAGTCTCCCATGCCAAGGAAGTGACCTCCTGTAAGTTTGGGACTAGGAAGCTATTGTTACATAGTTAGTAAGGTTGAATAAAGACACCAGTCCATCCAGTTCAACCTGAGTGAGTGTGTGTCTACAACCCTGACCCTTGTCCCTAACCCTGTACATCGCACACTCACATCAGTCCCTACCCTCAATCCAAGGTCCCCATTCATATACTAGGGCCAATTTTGGACAGAAGCCAATTAACCTACCAGCATGTCTTTGGAGTGTGGGAGGAAACCGGAGTACCCGGAGGAAACCCACGCAGGCACAGGGAGAACATGCAAACTCCAGGCAGGTAGTGTCATGGTTGGGATTCGAACCAGCGACCCTTTTTTACTGCTAGGCGAGAGTGCTAACCACTGCACCACTGTGCCGCCCGCCAAAGCTAATGAAGATCACTGTAGTAGCGGTGCCTACTACATTTATTTCCTGCCTCCCAGGGGATCAGGCAGGTATAGAACAAGCATACTTACACTGGTCCAAGCTGAACCAAAGTTACTATACAAAAATATCCATACCTTTCAGCTTTTAATTTGCTTCTCGTGTGCATCTAGAAAGCCTCCGAAGTAGGACGCTCAGTTTCTGAGTTTCTCATTTTTGCTCCAATGTAAATCTTTTGGCTTTCCTTCCTTCTTGCATCACAATGCAACATAATGTTTCTGTTTTTTGCCATGTTTGAGCTTTTTTAGAATGTGTACCTGGAGAGGCCATATGGAAGGTTTGGTAGAATTACAAGGTACATGCAAATACCTTGCGGTGCCTTGCTGATATTGTGTTAATATGATAACGGGGCCTGATTTATTAGAGCCTTGTGTTTTGTTTACCCAGCAACAAGATCCAAACTTGCAGTCTATAGCTGTTTTTTTTTTCAGACCAGGGTTGAGTCTGGTTGGTTGGTCAAATGGAACACAGATAAGGTCTTGTTTATCAAATTGTGATTCATATATACCAGTGGTTCTCAACCTGGGGGTCGAATGATGATTTGCCAGGGGTCACCGACTCCTGGGCTGTTCCTGAAGCCTGCACCGCTCTCCCAGCCTTTTTGCGGCTGCCCAGCTGGGCTGTTCCTGTAGGCCGGGGCTGCCCACTCAGCCTCTTCGCAGCCGCCCATTCAGTTCACGGCATGGCTGGGGGACGGAGACTAGAGGTCAGCTGACTGGTGAGGAATGTGAAGTGGGAGGGGCTGGAGGAGACCCTATCTCCTGATTTCAGCATAGGTGTCACTGTTATGAGACACCACAAAGACAGAGACACAGTGAGTAACACTACCTGTGTTTATAGTTGCCATTAAAAGTCCCCACTACAGCTCTCAGATCAGCAGATGACCTTGATCAAGAACACCTAAGTTGGCTGATCAGAACTCCCCCCAACATTGCCACTCGCCCAACCAGCACTGCCACGCATCCCAACTCCCCGCCAGCACTGCCACTTATCCCAACTACTCGTCAGCACTGCCACTCATACCATTCCCCCCCACTCCCCACCAAGGAGTAAGAGAAGGAATAAAAATAGAATACATGGAAGGGAGAGGAAAAGAGGAGGAGGAACAAAGAAAAAGGGAGAGAAAGAATAAGAGAGAGAACAAGAAAGAAGGCTAGAGAGAGGGATGGGGAAAAAACAAGAAATTAGGACAGAGAAAGAAGAACAAAGAGAAAGAGCGGTACATCCTAAAATGTACCATAAGGGGTTTCAGTACTGTACAAGTGGCAGGAACTCAGGGAGCGCTAAATATCCATTAGGGGCGCAAATTACTTGTCTTGCCTTGGGTGCTAACAGCCCACACTATGAAAATAATTTTATTGTTGGGTTCCCCACAACTTGGGAAATTTTATCAAGGGGTCACGGCACTAGCAAGGTGAAGAACCACTGATCTATACTGACTGCTTTGCAACTAAGCATATTCAAACCTAAAGTGAAAAATGACCGGTAAGTAATCCTCTAGATATTAACTAGATAAACTAAAAAGGGTTCCTCTTAATAGAGCATGGCTTCCAGACTAGGAATAATGGGGGCAGTATGTTATTCATGGAGAATGTCATCCTCAGCTCATAGTTCACCAGTGCTGGGCGTAAAGCGTTTAACACAATTCACAACTGTATCTTGCAGGCTTTGGAATGTTTGTACCGGCAGCAGTGGACATCGGATGATGGCCTTGGGATCCTCATTATCTCTCCCACCAGAGAGTTGGCTTATCAGACGTTTGAGGTTCTGCGAAAAGTGGGCCGGAACCATGAATTCTCTGCTGGGCTCATCATTGGAGGAAAGGTGTGTGAGATTGGTTATAATGCTGAACGTTGTACTGCTGATTCAGTTCTAGTCTTCTGATAACAAGCCCATTTGTTACCAATCATTCCATGTCTTGTCTTGCATTTTTACTTCCTTTGCAGTCATCCTTGGCTTGTCCTTACACAAACAGTTGTACTTAATGTGGACCTAGACATCCAGCATCCTTCAAACAATGTAAAAAATGATAGCCTTACAGGAAATGTTTTACACTTGACTTGTCTCCTGTGGCGGGACAAATATCTTCCCACAGACCGACCGGCTGCTGCGGAGAACAACTGCGCTCTGTGTCTCTTTGCAGCGATCTGGCAGTCCTCTGCTGAGTCAGAACTAGCACTCTCCACTAAGCATGATCCCTGCTGATTGCACAACTTTAGCGCTAATTCAGCTGGGGGGCATTATGCATTTATATTACATTTCATCTTGGCTTTAATGTAGATAAATATGAAATTCAAATTGATGCAATCTGGAAGCACATTGGGGATTTTCTAAATTAAAATCTGGGAACCTTGAATTTCATATGCTTTTACTTTGGGGGCTACTATTCTTTTGCTTTGAGAATTGTAGCTTTAGACGATGAATATTTTTCATATAGTTATATATTTCTGATACCAGGAAAATGATTATTCCTGTTAGCAGGTGTGTTCTTTTCATTTTTGTATTTTATTCTTTTGTATATGTTGTTTTTTCCACTTGCTCTATGCGGAATAAAGCTGGCAATACACTATTATTCAGGATTTATATAGCGCCAACAGTTTACGCTGCGCTTTACAATATAAAAAGGAGAAAATACAGTTATAATACAAGAGGATTAAGGGGGCCCTGCTCAGAAGAGCTTACAATCTAATAGGGTGGGGCAGGTGGTACAAAAAGTTGTAACTGTGGGGAATGATCTGATGGAAGTGTGTAGAAGATTAGTTGGAGACGTGATGGGCTTTTCTGAAGAGATGAGTTTTCAGGGATCGCCTGAAGGTAGCAAGAGGAGGGGATAGCCGGACAGGTAGAGGTAGCGAGTTCCAGAGGATGGGAGAGGCTCTGGAGAAATCCTGGAGACGAGCATGAGAGGAGGAGATGAGAGCGCTTGAGAGTAGGAGGTCTTGAGAAGAGCGGAGATATTTGGAGACAAGATTGGTGATGTAGCTCGGGGCAGAGTTGTGAATTGCTTTGTATGTTGTGGTTAGTATTTTGAATTGAATTTGCTGGGTGATTGGGAGCCAGTGTAGGGATTGGAGGAGAGGGTTGGCAGACACTGAGCGGTTTGTATGGTGGATAAGTCTGGCAGCAGCATTCATTAAAGACTGAAGAGGGGATAGCCCATGGAGAGGCAGGCTAATGAGAAGGGAGTTGCAATAGTCAAGGAGAGAGATAACAAGGGAATACTAGAAGAATTTTGTTTGGAATCTTACATTTCAGGACCATTTGTTCGAAAAAAAATGTTTTAAATCCTCAGAGAGGTCAATTCGACATTCATTATTAACTGCAGTGATTAGAAAATCTGAAGGAGCAGAATCGAAGTTTTTGTTTGAATAAACGAACACTGAATGTGGCATTTGTTCAGACCGTTACATTCATTCCACAATCGAATGTTAACTGCAAAGAAAATTATGGTGTTACTAAACCCACAACAGTAAAATCAGTCTGTATATGCAGTAAAGCATGCTTGTTATACTCACTGTGGAACCTAAGGGGTTAATCCTCCGCATTGTGTAAAAATGCTGTTTGATCCTGTCCTCTCTGATCCTCCCCTTCTTCCACTGTCCCCAATCCATCTCCTGATAGTACAGAGCATTGGGGGTCACTCTGCACATGCTCAGTTTGGTGTGTATTGCTAGAGAGTTTTTTTTTTTTTTTCTTGGGAGGGTGCATTTGATCAGCACAGGGCCAATCAGCACTGTCCAGACAGAGGGTCAGGGGCCCTGCATCCTCAAAAGACAGTCAGAGGAGAATGAAAACTCCTCCTACAAGCTTTAGGCAGACACTGATAAGTCACAAGACTGCCTATACTGCTGATGATAAAATGTATGTAGCGGATTATATCTACTAAAATTGCATTTCCATGTTCTGTGTACTCTGGGAAACCAGATATTGTGAATGCAGGGTCCTGGGTTTAGTAACACTTTAAGTACTTTCAAATTACATTTAAATGTACTGTGAGAATTCTCTTATGAATGTTCATACAAACGCTCATTAGAAAATATATGTGTATGGCCATCTTGAGGCTTGTTTAGACTTCTTTTTTGTTGATCAATTTTATGCTAGAGTCAAAAATATAAATGAAGCCCTGAGATTTTATACTAAGATATTGCTTTACTACACCACTCCATCACACTGCCTTCTGTCAGTCATTTGGTGGACTCGTACTTTTGATGTTGGGACAGAATTCCTGAATATGTCCAGTGCAGATTTTAAGGCTGGGCTCATACTATTGTGAATTGGATGCGGCTTTCCCCACATCCAATTCGCATATTGGGAGACTGTGACCGGCTCTCAATGGAGCCAGTTCACACATCTCCTGGGCGGCTGCGGAGAGAATTGCACAGAAGTCCTATGAGTCTTCTGGGCTGTTTCAGGTCCGAATTCAGCCCAAAGTTCGGACCAAAATCGAACCTGAAGCGATGAAACGGGACGCACCGGAGCCCTGCTGTGAGCCGCTCTGCACGGAGGTGTAAACCCAGCCTTAGGGTGCATTCACACCTTTTAAATACACCCTGTCTGTGATTGGATGTGAGAACCCCTGCGGGGGTTCCCACGATTAGCTGTGAGTAGGCAGCCCCATTGAAAGCAACAGGAGGCTGCCAACTCTCGCAGCTAATCAAGCCCACTCACATGTAATCTTCAAGCCATTATCACTTGCATGTGATCGCTGCATGAGCGATCACATGCAAGTGGGTGCAGTTAGCTGTGGGAGCCAATAGTCTCCCATTGCTTTCAATGGGTCTGCCTACTCCCAGCTAATTGTTGTAACCCCGCAGGGGTTCTCGCATCTGTTCGCAGGCAGGGTGCATTTGCAGGTGGTCAATTGTTTAATCAAGCATTTGGTCCTGACAAAGTGCACTGTAGCGCGAAGCGTGCTGTCACGGCAAACAATCTAGCTTGCTGTCCCTATACATTCTCCTGTACCTTCCTCCCAGCGTTTTCTGGTTCCCACAAGGTGACTTCCTGTGCCCCGCGCTGACTTGAGCGGTACCGGCCCTGGGGCCTTCCATTGGAACTCCATCCACTCCCTAAGCTTGCATGTGGAGTCTTTTCTTCTATCAGAGCCACAGCATGATAACAGAATGACAGTGCCATATCTGATGTAACTATCACCAGCGTTTCAGTAACTTAGTTTTTATTAAAGTTCCTTTACTTCCAGCCAGGAGCCATAAGAGTACATTTCTACTTTTATGACTGTGGACATTTATGGTACAAAGTGGCCATTCCAAGTGACTTTGTACAGCAGCTGTGGTTCATATGTACAATTAGTGAAAATGCTATTGGAGACTTAGCGCCAGACTTTAAGGTATTTGTGAAAAAAGTTTGTTAAAATCCGTGCGCTGTACATTAGTCACCCAAAAAGTGATTGATTTATTTTTTTTCTTAATAGAAGTGCAGTTATTTTTTAAAGCCTAAACAAACACATTGCAAATTACTAGTCCTTAGATATGGTGACTGTGTTAGTTTTTTTAAATTTTTTTTGGAATCCTAAAAAAAATCCTGTACCTGTTTTTGCCTTCACTGTATCTTTGGAAGGAACCCGGATTGCCAACCAGGCTGGACTACTAAAAGTCTGCCTTTGTTCATCTCCATTACATAGTGGCTGAGTGAGTGGTTATTAAAAAAAAAAGTGTACTCCGTTTAGCTCACAGAGAGTGACAAGGACACTGCATTTCTGTCAAAATCAGCAAGTATACTTGCTGAAAATGTGTTCTTAGCATGAAATATTAAAATTTATGCAGCTTCCACATCTATGAATTGGTAAGCAATTTTATCACATTTTTGTTCTTTGGTTTAGTTATGTTATTTCTTTTACTTGGCATACACAATTTTGAATGCATTGGTTTAACTTTCAGTTCTCTGGGCACTGAGCCATTGGAACAATTGAATTGTATTGAATGCAGGTTTGAGAGCTGATACAGTTTTCCTTTGCTTTGTTGCAGGATCTGAAACAAGAATCAGCCCGTATCCATCGCACAAACATTCTCATCTGTACCCCTGGTCGTCTGTTACAACACATGGATGAAACCTCTTTTTTCCATACTAGTAATTTGCAGATGCTCGGTGAGTTCCTGGCTGTAGGGAAATAAAAGCATTTATTAACAGCGATTTACATCACCCTGAGCCTTGTGTGTTCTGCTTTCTTAATCTCTTTAAAATGTAAAGTCATCATTGCCCCTGTGTAAGCATTCCTCCCTAAGACTAAATAAATGCATCCTCTTCCCCCATTTGACATCATCACAGAGACTGCAGAGGTCTCCACTATGCTGTCTGTTTATGAAACTGAACAGCAGTAATCCCGAGGATCGCCGCTGATCTCAGCTCATAAACAGTTTATGAAACACAGATGATTGGGGTAGAACATGTTCTCCGCCGATGATCTCTGCACACTGAGAATCTGTCATTATCTGACACATAAATGGCCAGCTTATGAAGCTGCTATCTCAGCACTTCACTGGTAATCTGTGTCAAAATTCACCCTCCCCCATTCACCAGTGAAGAGAGAATCCCGGGGGAACTAAGGAGGAAGATTATTAACTTCCTTCTGCCTCGATCAGACCCCCCCCCCCCCCCCCCAAGACAGTAAACATGCCCCCCATCATATTTATATGTGTGTGTTTACATACCCTGGCAAAATTTGATTTCTTGGCCATATTTTAGAGGATATGAATAACACAAAAACATTTTTCACTCATGGTTAGTGTTTACCTGAAGCCATTTATTATCAATCAACTGTGTTTGCTCTTTTTAAATCGTAATGACAACAGAAACTACTGAAATGACTCTGATCAAAAGTTTACATACCCCAGTTCTTAATACAGTGTATTGCCCTCTTTAACATCAATGACAACTTGAAGTCATTTGTGGATGAGGCTCTTTATCTTCTCAGATGGTAAAGCTGCCCATTCCTCTTGGCTAAAAGCCTCCAGTTCCTGTAAATTCTTGGGCTGTCTTGCATGAACTGCACGTTTTGAGATCTCCCCAGATTGGCTCAATGATATTGAGGTCAGGAGACTGAGATTGCCACTCCAGAACCTTCACTTTACTCTGCTGTAGCCAATGACAGGTCGACTTGGCCTTGTGTTTAGGAATTGTCATGTTGGAATGTCCAAGTACGTCCCATGCGCAGTTTCCTGGCTGATGAATGCAAATGTTCCTCCAGTATTTTTTGATAACATACTGCATTCATCTTGCCATCAATTTTGACCAAATTTCCTGTGCCTTTTGTAGCTCACACATCCCCAAAACATTATCTATCCACCTCCATGTTTCACAGTAGGAATGGTGTACCTTTCATCATAGGCCTTGTTGACTCCTCTCCAAATGTAGCGTTTTTGGTTGTGGCCAGAAAGCTCAATTTTGGTCTCATCACTCCAAATGCCTTTGTGCCAGAAGGTTTGAGGCTTGTCTCTGTGCTGTTTGGCGTATTGTAAACGGGATACTTTGTGGCATTTGCGTAGTAATGGCTTTCTTCTGGTGACTCGACAATGTAGCCCATCTTTCTTCAAGTGCCTCCTTATTGTGCATCTTGAAACAGCCACACCACATGTTTTCAGAGAGTCCTGTATTTCACCTGAAGTTATTTGTGGGTTTTTCTTTGCATCCTGACAATTTTCCTGGCAGTTGTGGCTGAAATTTTAGTTGGTCTACTTGACCGTGGTTTGGTTTCAACAGGACCCCTAATTTTCCACTCCTTGATTAGAGTTTGAGCACTGCTGACTGGCATTCTCAATTGCTTGAATATTCTTTTTTTTTATCCCTTTCCAGTTTTATACAGTTCAACTACTTTTTTCTGTAGATCCTTTGACAATTCTTTTGCTTTCCCCATGACTCAGAATCCAGAAACGTCAGTGCAGCACTGGATGAAAGAGCAAGGGTCTGTCAGGAGTCCAGAAACTTATTGACCTTTTATACACACACACTAATTACAAGCAAACAGATCACAGGTGAGGATGGTTACTATTAATAGCCATTCAAACCCCTTTGTGTCAACTTGTGTGCATGTTATTAGGCCAAAAAAAACAGGGTATGTAAACTTTTGATCAGGGTCATTTGGATAATTTCTGTTGTGATTTGTGATTTTAAAAGAGTAAACACAGTTGATTGATAATAAATGGCTCCAGCCAAACACTAACCATGAGTGAAAGAAAAATGTTTGTGTGTGTGTATATATATATATATATATATCTATCTATCTATCTCTCTATCTCTCTATCTCTCTATCTCTCTATCTCTCTATCTCTCTATCTCTCTATCTCTCTATCTCTCTATCTCTCTATCTCTCTATCTCTCTATCTCTCTATCTCTCTATCTCTCTATCTCTCTATCTATCATTATAATATATATTTATTTTATGTGTTTGTATGAAGCAATCTACACCGCTTCATAAACTGGCTTTTGGTGGCTGAGCTGCAGTGAGTTCACTGTGGCCCTTAAAGCTGGATATACAATTGTCTTTAGAAGGTCCTTACACTGGCAGGATCACTAAGTATATATTCTTTTGGATGGAAGAGCTAAAAATAAATCAATGGGTTTACTTCTGCTTTAAGTTAACAGTTTAAAAACCGTTACATTCCCATACGTGCCGGGAATGTAACTGTAACATAAGTTGTACTCTCAACCACACTGTCAAACCATCCAATGGCTGGTGTCATAACTGATCTCATGTGCAGCATCATGGCAGTTAAAGATTAAACAGAGGCCAAGATAGCAGCTTCCTTGGCTTAAAACGATAGGAGGGTTCACTTCCACTTTAAATGATGCACTGAAAGGACTACTGTCTCAAAAAACATTTTTGTTTTTGGTAGCTGTGTGATTTGAGCATGTCCCAGGGTTGCTTACAATTTTCACCTTTTCAGTCACATCGATTACATTTTCTGTTGTCCCTGAAATTGCTCGAGCATCTTTGACATTATTGTGGTTTGTCCTAATCTTTGTCAATGCTACCGGCCAGCTTGATCTGCTTTTAAATGCGTGGAAAGATTACATAATTGCATTTGAAATAAAAGGTAATTCTTATACTGAATAGTATTATTTATTAGCTTCATGCAGTGTATTTTTCATGATCATGGTCTGTTTGGTAGCAAAGTCCCACCAGCCTTAAGTACCATGTGCATTGTGAGGGCCTTTTTTACCAGTGAATCATTAACCACTTGACCACCATAATGTTTTATCCCCTTCATGACCAGACTATTTTTTGCTGTTCAGCGCTGAGCTACTTTAACTGGTAATTGCGCAGTCATGCAACATTGTACCCAAATTAAGTTTTATAATTTTATATCATTTTTTTTCACACAAATAGATCTTTCTTTTAGTAGCTTTTGATCACCACTGATTGAAAATTTTGAAAAAAAAATATTTTCTAATTTGTTATATAACACATCCAATACAAATAATCAAACAATCAAATTTCTTTGTAAATGTAGGCCAAAATGTATTTTGCTACATGTCTTTGGTAAAAAGAAATAAAAACCCCAGTAAGTGTATATTGTTTTTTGTGAAAGTTATAGCATCTGCAAACTATAGTGTATATATACTAGAATTACCATAAATGGGTTAAAGGGGTTGTAAAGTCAGAAGTTTTTTTTTTTTTTTTTAATCTTAATGCATTAAGATAAACAGCCTTCTGTGTGCAGCAGCCCCATCTCTGTCCTGCAATGTCCAGATTAGCTGAGAGACAGCAGCGGGGCCATTGTTTCCCACTGTTGCCAATCAGGAGAGGAAGGGGACAGGGCTGGGCCACGGTTCTGTGTCTGAATAGACACAGGGAGCAGCGGCTCGGGTGCTTTCATAACCTGCTGCTTGCTCTGGGGGCACCCAACGGGAGGGAGGGGCCAGGAGCACCAAAGAGGGACCCGAGAAGAGGAGGATGTGGACTGCTCTGTGCAAAACCCCTTGCACAGAGCAGGTAAGTATAACATAACATGTTTGTTATTTCTATAGAAAAAAAATGAGACTTTAAATTGTGTGCCTAACAAGTGTAATGTGTTTTTTTTTTTTTTTTTTCTCTGCTTTTTTGGGAGAAGAAGCCAAATCTCTGTTCTCTGTACAGAGTTTTGTATGATTGGATTAAGCCGATCAGCAGGTTTCAGCCAAAATCGTTGGCTAAAATCTGCAGCCAAACTTGTGCTGTGTCCAGTCACAGGAAGGTTTGACAGGGGGCAGAGGAAAACCTGGAGGAAAGCCAGCAACGTACATGTACGTTGCCGAGCCTGCATCTGCTGCCCACTCACAGTATATTTACTGCGAGTGATTAGTAGGTGGTTAAACCAGGGATGCCTGTCTCCTGGGAAGTTGGGTAGCAGCCGAAATTAAAACCTCCTTTTTGCTTCCTGTTCTGGTAAACCCCCAATAAAACAGACAACAAAACCTGATGAAAGCTCTAACTTTTGCCTATTTTATTCCAAATAAACATAAAAAAGCTTTATCTTTCATTCCAATCTAATATTGGTCTTGTTTCAGTGCTTGATGAAGCTGACCGGATCCTGGACATGGGTTTTGCCGATACTATGAATGCAATTGTGGAAAACCTGCCCAAGAAACGACAGACTCTCCTCTTCTCCGCAACTCAGACTAAATCTGTGAAGGACCTTGCTCGTCTCAGCTTGAAAGATCCAGAATATGTGTGGGTTCATGAGAAGGCGAAATTCAGGTGAGGTTTGTCGGCTTCTGCTCTGCAGGCCTTTTACTTTTGAGAGTATTTGAATACATATATATAGTCTGCCATTGCTCTCTTTTTGCCTTTGAATGTGCACAACATTTAGAATGTTTAGATGCTTAGATCTTTGATACCAAGTGGCTACAAAACTTCACTGACCACTGAAAAGTATGTGGAAATGTATTTCTGACTGTACATGCTACATATATTCTGGGTCAGTCAATCAGAAAGTTGACGGCAGAGTCAAGACAGGCAATCAGCATTTCTTAAAGGGGGCCAGTGATGGAACACAGAGAAAGTAATCCATTCCTGCGCTAGTGAGACATACCATCGATCCACTGTTAGAATAAGATCCACCAGGTGCAGCTGCTTAGCCCTGGATTGCTGACAAGGCCTTCAGAGCAATGTGTTTCTAATACAAAGAGGAAAGGGAGAAAAACAAGGAAAGGTGCTCCTCTAGTGAATATTTTTTTTTTTTTTTTTTAAGCCTCAAACCTTCTTTGCTGCAGCTGCCCCCAGGGCCCCCCCCTTTTTCTTACCTGAGACCATCCAATGCAGCGATGTGCACAAGCCCAGCAGCTCCAGGCACTGTCTCTGTCCTCATTGGACAGATTGATAGCAGCAGGAGCCATTGGCTCCCGCTGCTGTCAATTAAATGCAGTGATGTGGGGGGCGGGGCCACATCCGTTCTGTGTCAATGGACGCAGCAGCGGGACTCTGGAACAAGCCTGCACGGGTACCCCCATGGCAAGCTGTTTTCCGTGGGGGCACCCGATAAAGGGAGGAGTCAGAAGCGCTGGCGAGGGACGCCAGAAGGGCAGGATTGGGGCCACTCTGTGCCCAAACCCTTGCACAGAGCAGGTAAGTATGACATGTTTGTTGTTTTTAAAAAAAAAAGCGAACCTTTACAACCCCTCTAAGGTCAAAACATTGCAGTATCCTTGGCAACTACACTGCTGACTCAGGCACACCTCCCCCAGCATGCACATGCTGTGTTGTTTGTATTGTCTGCTGGTCCTGAACACACAGGCGTTGGTGATTTGAAAGTTACCAGCTGCCTTTACATCCAGGGATTTCTGCGGTCTCCTTGGCCTCTTCAGTGGACTTTTCCTGGCTCCGTCCTCTTGGTCTGCTACTGAAGGTGGGATACAGACAACCAGCTTTTTGTGAAAGTCTTGTGTACATCAGGGAAATGTGAGTTTAAAGAGGCTGTAAACCAGGGGTCAGCAACCTTTTTCCACTTAAGGGCTGGATTCAGTGTATGTGAATGCATGGAGGGCCACATTCACCTGCCCTTCAGCATCAGTCTCTCCTCTAACTAGCTTCTTGCCTGGATCTCTGACCAACACTTTGCCACCTGCCTGTATCCACTTCTGACCCTCCCAAAGAACATCAATAGGGAGGAAAGGAAATATACTGATATTTCCCAGAAGATCACTGATGTCTTATTTTGGAAGGTTTGATGTTATGTAGCCTCACTTTCCACTCTTGCTGAGAAGTATCCACTAACCAGTCAGAGTCCCAGCCACTGTCTTGAAGCTCATCTGCCAATGTAAATATAACTTCAAACCTTCCTGCCAGATTCCCTCTCATTACTAGATAGGCTTCAGCTTCAGTTATGTCACTCTTGGTTTCTTACATAACTACTGAACTCTGCACTCCAGCTGTGGAATCTGTGCCCCAGCCCCTACCATCCTCTCATATGGTGTGCTTTTGGCTATTGGCCTAGAATTTAACAACATGACTGGTCTCCTGCAGGACTGTGTCTGTACTTGGGTTGTAAGCTGCTGCTGTCCATTTACACCCAGACGAGGCGACTATGGCTGAACCATCAGTGAACCACGCTGACTCCTTCATGTCTTCTAACAGAGACTCAAAGGGTGGAGCCTTTTGAATGGGGGGATGACTGCAGCACAGGAATTTCTTCTGGCTCAGTGCTGGTAAAAGTAACAAGCCCTGCCAACTGTTTTGAAATGTCTCTAACACCCCCAACTGCAATACCCCCTCTTTTTTGAAGGTACCACTTCCATTTCATCAATGTCTGGTTCTGGGCTACAGCTGCCCTAGTGGTCAGTCCATTATCTCTCATCCATCCTGCTATTGGCAATGCAATATGGATGGTGACTGTGTCCTTTCCTGCAAGGGTCTCTACATGTTGAAGTGCTGTGTAGGCCCCAAACAGGTACTTCTCTAGGGGCGTGTATCTCTTCTGTGCCCCTGTCAGTTGTTTGGACCAAAATCCAATGGGTATTGCTCTCATTCCTTTCTTTTCACTCGGCTCCCGCAGACTCCAAGATATGGTACCCTCCTGCTCCACTACATCCAGCTAAAATGGTACTATGCTGCAAAATGGCTTCTTTAGCAGCAAAGAATGCGGTCCACTGCTCTGAACCCCATGAGAACTTCATTTTCCTCCTAACATTGTATATAGGCCTCAGAATCAGTCTAAGATGTGGGATGAACGATCTCCAGAATCCCACAACTCCAATGAACTTCTGTGCCTCCTTTTTGGTAGTATGGGGCGACAGCGCCTGGATAGTTTGCACAATTGTCTCTGGAATTTCCCTCTGTGGCCCAGTCCACATCATTCCCAGGAATTTCACCTCTGTGGCAGGTCCTTGAACTTTGTCTCTGTTAATAGCCCATCCTCTGTTCTCCAAGTGTTGTATCAGCAGATGCAGTGCTTCAGGTACATCTTCTTTTGTCCTGGAGATCATAAAGGTCATCAACGTAGTGAAACACAGCGACTTAAATTCAGGGTACTTAAATCTCGGGCAATCAGTCAATGACAAATCATTGGAGAATGAACATAGTCTTCAGGAAGCATGGTGAAAGTGTACTGGTGGCTGTCCCACACCATAGCAAACTGGTCTTGACACTCTGGGTCTATCAAAATTGAAAAGAAAGCATTAGCCAGGTCTATCACAGCATGATATTCTCCTGCCTCTTTAGCAATTTTCTCAACAATTGAGATCATATCAGGTACAGCTGACTTCAGCGGAGGAACCACTTTGTTTAGACCTCTGTAATTCACAGTCATTCTATATGTCCTATCAGGTTTCTTTACTGGGAACACTGGAGACGAGAAAGGACTTACAGCAGGTCTAAGATTCCCTATTCTCAACAGTTCTTGAATAGTCTCCCCAATTTCTTTGTGGCCTCCAGGAAGTTTGTACTGCTTGGGACAGACTGGCTTCTCTGGTGGAGGAATTTACACAGGGTTTTTTTTGCCTTCCTCTGGATCAACTGTGGGTATAGAATTGGGTCTATTGGATTGTACGATATAATTTTTTTTTTTTTATGGTTGAACTGGATGGACTTGTCTTTTTTTTTCAACCTGACTAACTATGTAACTATGTAGGTCCATTTTGCATGACCTCTGACCACAACCTTCATCGTCTTAACCAGATACGCTTTATCAGGCTACTGGAGTGTGAATGTACCCCATTCAGTCTGAATAGACTGACCTTGAAGTTCATCCATCCCAAGAATATTTTCAGGTAACTCGCTGATACCAAAACATTTGTCCAAAATCCTGGTCCCTTGCCAATAGCCAATTTTATCCGTGTCTTAACTGCTGGTGTGGTTTGCCCTCCCAAACCTTCTTCATAAATCAATTCTCCTTTGTGATGGGAAGGATTTCCCTGCAAAAGTAACTTCAGGAACAGGTGCATACGGGCGTCGGTCTCCTGCTGTCACTGCCCTCACTGCTATTACAGGTGACCCACCTTCCCTTCATAAAGGAACCTCCCAATCCCCTTTTCTGTGTCACTTTAACTCCTCCCCAGGATAAAGGGATTTGGGTTTGGTTCATGTACAGTGTTGGAAATTGATTTGGGGCTAACAGGAGGGGTCTGTTCTGTTTTCTCTAAATCTAGGCTGATGTAACCTTGACTAGGATTAGTGTTTCTAACCCTGACAGTTTTCCCCGCTAAATGTTTTCACCACTTCAACATTTCTGCAGTATAAATCCCATCTATCTCATCTTTAGGCACTCCTGCCTTTTAATAGGTCCACCCACGTTTGTTTCCTAGAGATAACTAGCCTGGTTTTCTGTTCACCCTCCTGTCTTCTCTACCCCATTCCCTTTCTTCTCTGACTGCTTGTATTCTTCCTGTCTGGCCATGACCTTATCTACTGCCATGACAGGTTTTGTTTTAGCCTCCTCTAGCTCCCCCAACTGGCTTAATAGGGTAGTGGCTTCTTGAATCTTCCTGTTAAATCCCAGGCCTCCCAACAAGGACAATAAAGGAGCCCTGAGATTAAACCGCACAGACTTCATCAGCTTGGAGCGCAGAGCAGACATAAAGGGTTCCATATCTGGACCCATCCATTCTGGAAATGTTTTTAATCCTTTTATACAACCCATCTCACCAAACCTGGAAATACCCTCTCCTATTCTGCACGAGTAAGTATTTTCCAAGTCACTAGGACTAGCGTATACTCGGACTATTCCATCTCTCACAAGGTCTAACGGTGAAAAATTCACTCTAAACTCTCGGGCTTTCTGCATTGCCTGACAAAATTGTGGATCATGGGTTAACACTCCCATAGCCACTGCTTCCTTACCTGACAAAACAACACTGTCCACCCCTTCATCCCACAAGTGTAGGAGCCAACTCAATATGAACTCCCCGGACCTTTGTATTGTTTTGCCAGCTCGTGGAGTTCAATTTGTGTAAACTCCAGTACTACTTCAAATTCAACATCTCTGGGTTGCAATAATGCACTTCCCTATCTGCCATATCCTCTCTATCATGTTGCCTTTTCCTATCCTTAGTAATGAGAGGTCTGGCACACTTTTTTTTTTTTTGTTTTTGTTTCCCACTAGCAGATCATCATCAGAAATATCAAACTCTATCTCCTCATCCTCACTATCATTTGAGGAGAGCACATCCTCACAATCCCAGTTTTGGAATGTGACAATGGCACCTACCCTGGCTTTACTAACAGGTTTTACGCCCCTTCCTTTTCCTTAAGACAGAACACCGCTCTTGCAAATCATCAGCCCTACTAGCAGTTGAATGAACACACTCTGAAGCAACTGCTAGCTGGTCTTTTAATACCTTAACTTCTGCCTTCTTCCTTCTATGTGATTCCGTATAAATAGCATGAAGGAAGTACCGACTCACTGTGGACACTGTCCTCTTCTCTTTTTTACGTGAATCCAGCCCCTTAAGACTAAAATCTACAAAATGATCTGAGACTTTATCACCCCAACTCAGCTTTACAAATTTTTTAGCAAGAGGCTCCCACTCATTGTCTCTGGCCCAGATAGGTAAGCTGCACGCTTGCCTTGCTTTGCTTTTCCTAAACAGCTTACACAGCATTTTTACCTAGCACAAGCTACACAACACACCACAGAAAAACAGGTCTGCTTGAGTTGAACTTTAGCACAATCTTGGCACAAGCCCCCAAATTATGAACAACTACTATTGTAATATTGTCCCAAAAATCATATTTTAACAAACGCAACACAGTACCCCCATAGTGTCCTCTGTCCCCCTGCACTCCACCCCCAATGTAGTGTCCTCTGTACCCCCATAGTGTCCATGGTCCCCTGCCCCCCCCCCCCCCCCCACTGTAGTATCCTCTGCCCCCTTCCACCCCATACACACACGCCACTCTGTAGTTAGGAATCTTCTACCTTACACAGGTGTACAGCGAGCAGAGCAGAGATCGGTATCACAGAGCTGGATGGGGCGGAACAGGCTCGTGATTGGTTGCTTGGATTGCCCGGCAACCAATCACCTGCTGTATAATGAAAAAAGTTAACTCCAGGAGGTTCTCGCCCCCATCCAGCTCTGTTTTACTGGCCGCTTGGCGCTGTCCAATGAAGAGGACAGCGGCGAACATGTCCGCAGGCTGGGTGCCCGTGCATCAATCACGGGCACTGACTGGCTGGACATCTAGCGGCGTGCCGGGTGCGGCCCGCGGGTTGTCAATCCCTGTTGTATCAATAGGTAAGGCTTACCTATAGATACTGTAAATATCTTCTAAACTTGTGGTGTTTAGGAGATAGTTACTGTATACTGCGCCGATGATGTCATTGGCGCATGCGCTCTAAAGAAACGGCCACCCGTGCTGTTTCTTCAGGAGCGCGTGCTGCGACTGGCGGCGTGGGAGTGACGTCACGCAGCTCCAGCCAGTCACACAGCTGGAGTCCGCTGCCCTGTTAGGAAAACAGCCTGCAACGGGGATAAGGCAGGCTTCCTTTGCAGGTGTCATATAATGTGCTAGTATGCAATGCATACTAGCACATTATGCCTTTACTTTGCAGGGAAGAAGAAAGGGTGGATGGGAATCCCACCAGGGTTTACTTCCCCTTTTAATGGATTACTTTTTGTCCCTAATTAATAAGTTTTTACACTAGGGGAGCACTTCCCTTGTTTTTCCATTCTCTCTTTGGCCCAGTGATGGAAGTCTGCATGTTTCAGATGGGAGCTGTTGTGGGACCTAATCTTGGAAGAGGTCTGTTTTTTTTTTTTGGCCTCATGCATACAAGGGCTTAAAAACACTGCTTATAGAGGCAGTTTTTTTAAAAGCCTGTAAATTTCCTTTTTTTTATATTCGCCTATTGCATAAATAGGCGTTTGCAGGTGTATTTGAAGTGGAGCTTTTACCGGTAGAAAACAAACCGTGCGTTCAGAGAGGAACTTTTGAGCATAATTTACATATAAACTCGTATAAATATGCGCAAATATATTCCTGTGGCCAGAATAAATAATATTCTGGCCAGTAGAATGCATTTATGCTCAATGCCAAACTCGCATAAATGCACAATCATACATGGCATTAATAGGCGTTTTTCTGCCAAGTTCTGACAAAAAAAAAAATGCAGCTTATTTTTAGCATTAATTCATATGCCTGTATGCAAAATGCCTTCATATTTAAATTTTTTTCAGAGATACTATCACCTTGTACATTCCGGACAAAGTGATAGTGTCCTCGTAGAGGGCCTCCCAAAGCCATCTTGCTCACCTTGCCAATGCTGTGTCGCTACTCCTTTCTCTAAGTGATCTCCTCCGATGTTGCAGTGCTTGGGTCTAACAGCCAATCACTAGGTCTGAATATTGTCATTTTAGTGGGGAAGTGACATCACTCCTGTACTTGGTGTCCGCCACAAGACAACACTAGGGATTTAAGTGGTGGCTGCAACAGAGGCAGGGGTGGTGGATAATCGCTGGTAAGGTATCGGAGAAGGAGGCCTTTTACATACTGGATACTGCCATTTTGTCCTAGCACTGTCTCTTCTTTTCTTTTTTGATGTTTTATATTGTCTATATTTAATCTTTATTCTACAAAATCAACATTTAATACAGGAAAAAGGATTCCTAGACTTAGAGCATTACAGGTTATCTTAGTAGAGAGAGCGCAGCAGGAGACACTTGCTGAATAAAATCTCCTGCAGAGCCAAAGGGAGGCAGGGATAGAGAGTTGGTGGAATCGCTACAGTGACTCGCCTAGACGCCTCCCTCTTTGAAAATGTTGTTGGAGTGATTGAAACTTTAGATGAATTTGTCAGGTAGTGAAAACAAAAGCGGTGGATCATGATACTGTAGTTCTAAAGACAAGCAAGGGGCTGGGTTCCCTCTGTAATGGAATATTTAGAGCGTGTTTCAACTCATGCCCTTAAAGCAAATCCTATTTTATCTGCGTTTTACATTGGCTGCGTTTTAGCACAGTCAGATTTTTAGATGTACCATGTTGTGTTTGTGTTGCTTCAAAGGATACCACAGAAAGAAACTCAGAGCTAGGAGATCTGTTCCGCCTCTTTCACTCCTGTTATTAGGTTTCATGCATTCTCTTGCATTCCACTCAAGCAGTCAAATCACAGCATTCAATCATTTATAGAGCCACAGTGTGGGAACAGCTCATGTGTGAAGAAACCCATTGCAAACATTTAGAAATATTTGAAATATGGTTGCTGTGTGTTTAACTAGCATCAGGCATATTTTTTCTTGTTAAGGACAAGCATGCCAAGTAAAGTGTAAATGTATTTGTTACCTCCGACAGACCGTACTCCTCCTGACAATGCCTCCTGCTGTTTGCCGACGCAGTACCTTACAGGCTGAAGAGTAAAAAAATAATGAACCTTTTTTATTTACCGGCAAAAAGATGTGCATTTATTTGTTTGTTGTTTTTTTTTTTTTTTTTTTTTTTTTAATTTGGCCTTTAAGGAGTGACAAACATTTACTTGCAGCTTTATTTTTTTTTTTTTTAGTAGATTTTTGGCACTTTATACAGCCACCTATATTTAGCAGTCGGCATGATTTATGTATTTTTCATTATGTGGCAGTTTGATTACTGTGGTCATATTTTTGCTTTTAAGGGAGAAAGTGTAGCTGTCGGGCTCCTCTCTGCACCAGGCCTTATCTTGTTGCACACAGCTCAAGATGGAGCACTCTGCAAAAGCACTTCATTGACAAGCTAATCTGGAGTGATTTGCGGGACTACTAATAAATTAATTACTACAGTGATTAATTAAAGTGAGCAATTATGCCCTCCAACTAGCAATTACCAAGCGTTCATTATGCAGTTGATGGATACCCGCTGAAGGAACTGATACATTGTTCACAATCTGGTGAATGCACCCATTATTGTACTGAGCATGGACTGGAAAATGGTCATGGTTCAAACACTGGAGGGAAAGTACCTGGTTGATATTATTTGATATGTGTTGGGGATTGAAGTTGACACATGGGTGGGTAGAAAAATCAAATCTTTCCCAAGTTTTTAATTTAACCACTGCAGCCCCGGAAGATTTTACCCCCTTCCTGACCAGAGCACTTTTTACAATTTGGCACTGCGTCGCTTTAACTGTCAGTTGCGTGGTCGTGTGATGTGGCACCCAAACAAAATTTGCGTCGTCCTTTTTTTCCCCACAAATAGAACTTTTCTTTTGGTGGTATTTGATCACCTCCTGCGGTTTTTATTTTTTGCTCTAAAAACAAAAAAAGCGAGAATTTTGAAAAAACATTTTTTTTTTTACATTCTGCTATAATATCCTCCAAAAATATATCAAAAAACAAATTTCTTCCTTAGTTTAGGCCGATATGTATTCTTCTACATATTTTTGGTAAAAAAAATCGTAAGTTATAGCGTCTACAAAATAGGGGATAGATTTATGACATTTTTATTATTATTATTATTATTTTTTTTAAATATTGTAGATCACCGCCATTACTTTATCGGGACTGTGACATTGCGGCAGACAGATTGGACACTTTTGACACTATTTTGGGAACATTGACATTTATACAGTGATCAGAGCTAAAAATAGCCACTGATTTACTGTATAAATGTCCCTGGCAGGGAAAGGGTTAAACACTAGGGGCGATCAAGGGGTTAAGTGTGTTCCCTCAGCGTGTTCTAACAGTAGTGGGGATGGGCTACCACTGACATGACAGAGATCGATGTTCCCCATGACAGGGAACAGATGATCTGTCGTGTTACTAGGCAGAACAGGGAAATGCCCTGTTTACATAGGTAGTTCCCCGTTCTGCCTCTCCTGCTGTGATCGCGGGCCGCCCCCAGACATTGAGTCCGCGGGACCCACGGGCACACTCCCACATGTGCTGCCGCTATCCTGCTTTTGCAGACTGACGTACGGGTACGTCAGTTTGTACAGGAGTGCCATTCTGCCAACGTATATTGGCGTGAGCCGGTCGGCAAGCGGTTAATACTTCCCGTTCCCACTGTGTGTGTGTGTATATGTATGTGTGTATATGTATGTATGTGTGTATATATATATATATATATATATATATATATATATACATATATACAGTGGGGAAGGAAAGTATTCAGACCCCCTTAAATTTTTCACACTGTTATATTGCAGCCATTTGCTAAAATCATTTAAGTTCATTTTTTTTCCTCAATGTACACACAGCACCCCATATTGATAGAAAAACACAGAATTGTTGACATTTTTGCAGATTTATTAAAAAAGAAAAACTGAAATATCACATGGTCCTAAGTATTCAGACCCTTTGCTGTGACACTCCTATATTTAACTCAGGTGCTGTCCATTTCTTCTGATCATCCTTGAGATGGTTCTACACCTTCATTTGAGTCCAGCTGTGTTTGATTATACTGATTGGACTTGATTAGGAAAGCCACACACCTGTCTATATAAGACCTTACAGCTCACAGTGCATGTAAGAGCAAATGAGAATCATGAGGTCAAAGGAACTGCCTGAAGAGCTCAGAGACAGAATTGTGGCAAGGCACAGATCTGGCCAAGGTTACAAAAAAATTTCTGCTGCACTTAAGGTTCCTAAGAGCACAGTGGCCTCCATAATCCTTAAATGGAAGACGTTTGGGACGACCAGAACCCTTCCTAGAGCTGACCGTCCGGCCAAACTGAGCTATCGGGGGAGAAGAGCCTTGGTGAGAGAGGTAAAAAAGAACCCAATGATCACTGTGGCTGAGCTCCAGAGATGCAGTCGGGAGATGGGAAAAAGTTGTAGAAAGTCAACCATCACTGAAGCCCTCCACCAGTCGGGGCTTTATGGCAGAATGGCCCGACGGAAGCCTCTCCTCAGTGCAAGACACATGAAAGCCCGCATGGAGTTTGCTAAAAAAACACCTGAAGGACTCCAATACTCTGATGAGACCAAGATAGAACTTTTTGGCCTTAATTCTAAGCGGTATGTGTGGAGAAAACCAGGCACTGCACATCACCTGTCCAATACAGTCCCAACAGTGAAGCATGGTGGTGGCAGCATCATGCTGTGGGGGTGTTTTTCAGCTGCAGGGACAGGACGACTGGTTGCAATTGAGTGAAAGATGAATGTGGCCAAGTACAGGGATATCCTGGACGAAAACCTTATCCAGAGTGCTCAGGACCTCTGACTGGGCCGAAGGTTTACCTTCCAACAAGACAATGACCCTAAACACACAGCTAAAATAATGGAGTGGCTTCACAACAACTAAGTGACTGTTCTTGAATGGCCCAGCCAGAGCCCTGACTTAAACCCAATTGAGCATCTCTGGAGAGACCTAAAAATGGCTGTCCACCAACATTTACCATCCAACCTGACAGAACTGGAGAGGATCTGCAAGGAGGAATGGCAGAGGATCCCCAAATCCAGGTGTGAAAAACTTGTTGCATCTTTCCCAAAAAGACTGATGGCTGTATTAGATCAAAAGGGTGCTTCTACTAAAATACTGAGCAAAGGGTCTGAATACTTAGGACCATGTGATATTTCAGTTTTTATTTTTTAATAAATCTTTAAAAAATGTGAACAATTCTGTGTTTTTCTGTCCAATATGGGATGCTGTGTGTACATTAATGAGGAAAAAAAATGAACTTAAATTTTAGCAAATGGCTGCAATATAACAAAGAGTGAAAAATGTAAGGGGGGGTCTGAATTCTGTCCCCACTGTATATACATACATACGTATATATGTATGTTTGGGGGTTCCAAGTAATTTTCTAGCAAAAAATACTGATTTTAACTTTGTGAGAAAAAAGTTTAGACTTTAAGTCGTTAAACTCCTTCATTTACACACTGAATTTTATCCCTTTGATCTAGGAAGGATAAGTTACAATGTTTCTAGTTCTCTACTAGTGCTAACAATGTTGTGAAAAACTCGGCAGACTGCCCAGTTTTTTTTTCTTTTGACAGCTGAGTGAGCAGAGCACTCTCCACACTTGTTACATGAATGAATCTGGAAATTCTGCATAGAGATTGTGAGGGGGGTTGAATCGAGAGCGCAATTTTTTTTAACGATTAATCATGCAGCTTTAGAACCAAAGTTTAATTTTCTGTTTTGCAACATGTGACCCATGTTTATTGACACTGGCTGCTGTTTATAATTTTCTTTACTATTATGCAGATGTTGCATTGTAATGTTTTTCTCTTTGAGTTAGTTTTATGTGTGCCTTGTTCTCTGTTTTTTAGTACACCGGCAACTCTGGAACAGAATTATACAGTGTGTGATCTCCCGCAAAAGATAAACCTCTTGTTTTCTTTTGTGCGCAATCACCTGAAGAAAAAGAGCATTGTCTTCTTCTCTAGCTGTAAACAGGTATGTATTATGGGTTTAGTTTGTGAAGTATTAGGGGCTACCTGTGTTCCTAAGAAAACATAGTCTATGGCACCATGCAATGTAAGTGGTAAGGCTTTCTGGGTGGAGCTCAGAGTGGATAATGTGGGCCAGGTATAACTAACCTTTCTTATCAGTTTTAGTGGATAGACAAAGACCATGTGTGGCGCACTGAAGAGAAGGGCCACTCATACAGGAATGTCCCATCATCCGCTAAATGGTGGAGCAGCCAGGCAGCTTTTCAGAGAGTGGAGAGAACTCTAAAAGCAAACCACAAAGAAGGAATGTGCCTCTAAAGTATAGCAGCAAGGGGTTTATTATATACAAAACAAGATTAAGAACACTTACAAGGGTGATGCGTGGAAAAGCTCATCAGCAGAATGAACCGCTCGGTGTGCGTTCTCAGCCTGCAGTAGCAGCAAGGGTCCCCAAGCCTTAGAACCGCCCGGCAACTTCCAAGACCAGCCTCTTCCTGTGTGTGACTTCATTTGCTGCTTGTGCTCCATGTTTGTCGTGGAAGTTGCCGGGCGGCTATCTTGCTGGCCTTTGGATGCCTATGCTGCTGGACGGCTTGGAGATTAGGGGACCCATGCTGCTGCTGCGGGCTTAGGATGCACACTGAGTGGTTCATTTTGCTGATGAGCCTTTCCATACATCACCTTTTGTGAATGT
Organism: Lithobates septentrionalis; assembly: GCA_037952835.1. Taxonomy (NCBI): domain Eukaryota; kingdom Metazoa; phylum Chordata; class Amphibia; order Anura; family Ranidae; genus Lithobates; species Lithobates septentrionalis. Next base: position 4,267,858 of record JBBDGP010000734.1, on the reverse strand, counting down.
TCTGAATCTTGTTTTGTATATAATAAACTCCTGGCTGCTACACTTAGAGGCACTTTCCTTCTTCTTTGTTGTTCCAGCAGCTAGAGCCTGCCTCTTGACCACAAATATGACCAGGGCACTCTGGCAGATGTTTGTGTGTGCCATCAAGTGTTCTTTGAACTCTAAGAGATCCAGTAGTAAGGCAGACCTATCGTCTTACTGTGGTCATACTGCTGCTTTAAAGAAAGAAAAAAAAAGCATTTTTTTGGTTTAAGAACTCTCAAGTGAGAGGAGCCCTGCATGGGAGGTGGGTTGGGGGGGTGGGGGGGGGGGGACGACGACGACTGGGACTGGGAAGGAGAGAATCTTTTCAGAACCTAGAGAGTGTGGTAAATGGACCCTGAGTCCAAGGCTGCCCCGTCCCTAAAGTTAGAGCGCAACCTAAGACATCTCCCATGGGACTTTGTTGCAGCCAATAAAACAAAAATATAACAATTAGAAGAAGTTAATTTTATTAAACAAAAAGTGGTAAAAATTCCAAGTAAAAAAGTACTGGTCTCTGTACCTGTACAAGGTAATATGAAATGTTACTCTCACAACATGGGCACATTGGACATCGTGATATGGCAGAACAGATAACTGTTGACTGTTAGGCCATGAAATCCCAATGCGTTTCGATTACTGAAAGAATCTTCTGCAGGGGATTATAGTCAGAGTTCATCGATCTACCAAACTCCTTCTATAAAGATTAATGTTAACAGCTTGTCCTGGGGAACCCACATGTCCAAGGAGGCCTAACCCTAAAATCCCACAGGAGTCTGGGATGGGTGGTCACAAAGGGCCGGGGGTGGTCGACCCACTGATATTGTGTTGGAGATGGTCTTTGAAGGATTATATAGAACACCTCAACGGAGTGATGACCTCATGTATTAAGCCTGATTTGTAGACTTGTGCAGCATGGGTCCCTAGCCAAAACAATTGAACCTGAAAAACCTGCTCATGTTAAATGAAGGTCAAATTATGATATCCATGGACATTGAGGTATCTGCTCTTCACTTTAGTAGGTCCCCAGCTGTCACTATTCTCAGTAAATGGCTGCATCCTTCCACATCTAATCTCTAGTATTGTTATTTCCTATAGGTCCAGTATTTGTTCCGTGCATTCTGCAGGCTGCGGCCTGGTATCCCTATCCTGGCACTGCATGGAAAACAGCAGCAGATGAAGAGGATGGAGGTCTATAATGACTTTGTGAGGAAAAAGGCAGCTGTGCTTTTTGCTACGGACATTGCAGCTCGAGGATTAGGTTTGTGGTGATATTCTGATTACTCCAATACTGTGCACAGTATTTCTGACTGCTCTTTGTGTGGATATATAAACCTGTCTAAGTAGCCAGTGTTCCACATTGCATATTGTACATTTATTGAAAACATATGAGGACATCATGCACATTTCCCTTCTAAAATGGCTCTGGGAGGCTAAATGTCACAACGAGGAATGCAGGCTTTTCCTATACGTTATCAAATGGGGGTTTCTGATGCTGTGCACCCTAAAGACTGATTTTTTTTTTTTTCAAATATGGTATGCTTTAAAAGATTAAAAATATAGACAGTCTCAAACATCAGCCTTTTACAATAGTGCAAAATAGTTAGGTATTACATTTTAAATGGCAGAATTAGGCTGCCTCGAATTTTAGCCAATTCAGCAGGAATTGAAAGCCCTGGGTGGCCCTGCAAGTACCATCTAGCTTGAAAATGATTGACCGAACAGTGGCTGCATCTTTTCAGATGCAGTATCTGTTTGCGTACTTGGTCTGTGGCTGCTGAATATAATGGCCAACAGTGGAACCCCCGTCCTCCCTGCATACGGTTTAAGGTGGATTGGGGGAATTGACCGATTTTTAAATCATTCAGCCCGCAGGCTGAATAAGAGAAAATTAAGCTATGTAGGGTTAGCTTTAGTGTCTATATAACATTCACTTACCACTTTATTAGGTACACCTTGGTAGTACCAGGTTGGACTCCCCTTTTGCCTTAAGAGCTGTCTTAATTCATCGTGGCATAGTTTCAATGAGGGGTTGGTAACATATCTCAGAGGTTTTGGTCCATATTGACATTTGTTGACTACACATTCATGATGTGAATCTCCTGTTCCACCACATCCCAAAGGTGCTCTATTGGATTGAGATCTGGTGACTGTGGAGGCCATTGGAGTACAGTGAACTCATTGTCATGTTCAATAAACCACTTTGAGATGATTTGAGCTTTGTGACACAGTGCGTTATCCTGCTGGAAGTATCAGAAGATGAACCCCCGAGCCCCCGTTTTTACTTAACTAAACCCGAACTTTCTCCGGCCGAGAACGAGCACAACCCCTTTATGGTTAAAAAGATACCCCCTTGACTTAAAAAGTGCTTGAAATGTTTTAATAGTATTTACTAATACTGATGGTAAAGGTATTTTTGGAGGCAATGGTTATCAGTTCTGGTGGTTGTTGGCACTGCTGTAATGAAGACATTTTTAGGTACAGTTGGAATTCACCAAAGTGCGATTTGCAGTCTGCCTGAATACAGTGATGTCATTCCTCCTTTGCTAATTGACTGAATATTTTTTTTCCATTGACTAAGGTCATCCAGTAGGAAAAAATTGGCAAAATTAGAGATGAAGGGAAGTAAACGTGAATTTTACAGCTTTGGTAGCTGCTAACTAAGAATGGCTAGAGACCTAGAACATTAGTAAGGAAGCAGTAAAAAGTTGAACACTGCCTCCATACACAATCACCGCTAGATGGGATAGCAAGAGAAATGGCATGGGTCACTTTAATTCTGTAAAAGTCAGGCCCAAATAATCAAGTGAAACCAAATTGGGTAAGGGCATTAAATTCAATGAATTAAAGGTAATTTTGGTTATCTTGCATTGTCTGTCTTCACGCAGGATATTTTTAACCCCCTCAATACAGGGCAATTACACCCCCTTCCTGCCCAGACCAATTTTCAGTGCTCTCACACTTTGAATGACAATTACTCAGTTATGAAACACTGTACCCATATGGAATTTGCGTCCTTTTTTTCACACAAATAGAGCTTTCTTTTGGTGGTATTTAATCACTAGTGGGTTTTTTATTTTTCATGCTATAAATAAAAAAAGACTGTAAATTTTGTAAAAAAAAATGCCCTTTTCTTTGTTTCTGACATAAACTTTTGCTAATTAGTAAATTTTCTTCATAAATTTTGGCCAAAATTTATACTGCTACATATCTTTGGTAAAAAGAACACAAATTAGTGTATATTATTTGGCCTTTGTGAAAGTTATAGAGCCTACAAACTATGGTGCCAATCACTGAAAATTGATCACATCTGATCAGGCCTTCAGTACATCAAGTGAATCTCATTTCTTGAGACACTAACAAGTCAGGAAAGTACAAATACCCCCCAAATGACCCCTTTTTAGAAAGTAGACAGTCCAAGGTATTAAGTAAGTAGCATTGTCAGTTTTTTTAAGTTGTCATTTTTTTCTCACAATTCTTTGCAAAGTGAAGATTTTTTTTTTTTTTTTTTTACAAAATTGCAATATTAGGTTATTTCTCACACACAGCATATGCATACAACAAATTGCACCCCAAAATACATTCTGCTACTCTTCCCGAGTATGGCGATACCACATGTGTGAGACTTTTACACAGCCTGGCCACATACAAAGGCCCAACATTGAAGTAGCACTTTCAGGCGTTCTACGAGCATAAATAACACGTCTCATTTCTCAACCACCATTACACTTTTGAAGGCCCTGGGGCACCAGGACAATGAAATTGCCCACAAAATGACCCCATTTTGGAAAGCAAACACCCCAGCGTATAATTTGAGGCATAATGAATCTTTTGAATGGTTCATTTTTTTCCAGAATTTTTGGAAAATGTGGAAAAAAATAAAAATAAATGCATTTTTTTTTTTTTTTACACAATGTTGTCAATTTATAAGATATTTCTAACACATAGCTTGTATATAGCAAAAATTGCACCCCAAAATACATTCTGCTACTCTTCCCGAGTATGGCGATACTACATGTGTGAGACTTTTACACAGCCTGGCCACATACAGAGGCCCAACATTGAAGTAGTACCATCATGCGTTCTAGGAGCATAAATTACACATCTCATTTCATTCCCATCTATCACACTTTTAAAGGTCCTTGAGCACCAGGACAATGGAATTACCCACAAAATGACCCAATTTTGGAAAGCAAACACCCCAACGTATATTGTATGAGGCATGGGCTGCAAATAGGTACTCTGATGGCCTGGCGACAGGTACTCGGCTACTCTGATGCCCTGGCCACAGGTACTCGGCTACTCTGATGGCCTGGCCACAGGTACTCGGCTACTCTGATGGCCTGGCCACAGGTACTCGGCTACTCTGATGGCCTGGCCACAGGTACTCGGCTACTCTGATGGCCTGGCCACAGGTACTCGGCTACTCTGATGGCCTGGCCACAGGTACTCGGCTACTCTGATGGCCTGGCCACAGGTACTCGGCTACTCTGATGGCCTGGCCACAGGTACTCGGCTACTCTGATGGCCTGGCCACAGGTACTCGGCTACTCTGATGGCCTGGCCACAGGTACTCGGCTACTCTGATGGCCTGGCCACAGGTACTCGGCTACTCTGATGGCCTGGCCACAGGTACTCGGCTACTCTGATGGCCTGGCCACAGGTACTCGGCTACTCTGATGGCCTGGCCACAGGTACTCGGCTACTCTGATGGCCTGGCCACAGGTACTCGGCTACTCTGATGGCCTGGCCACAGGTACTCGGCTACTCTGATGGCCTGGCCACAGGTACTCGGCTACTCTGATGGCCTGGCCACAGGTACTCGGCTACTCTGATGGCCTGGCCACAGGTACTCGGCTACTCTGATGGCCTGGCCACAGGTACTCGGCTACTCTACTTGGCTACTCTACTTGGCCCCTCTCCCGCCACCGATAAAAGTGATCTTGCGGCTAATCCGCTGCAGGGACCACTTTTATCTGAAAGCCGACCGCCGCACGAAAACGGGGATACCGGAGTTATGGCAGCTAGCTGCTGCCATAACGACGATATCCCCGTTCAAAGTTTGGACGTACATAGGCGTGCGGCGGTCCTTAAGTGGTTAATGTGCATAACGAAGCCAAGGAAAGATGGAAAAATGTCCAAATGGCATCAAATTACAGATTAGACATTCTTATAATATGTCAAAAAAAGTTAGATTTTATTTCCATCATTTACACTTTCAAAATTACAGAAAACAAAAAAACGGAGTCTGCATAAGTTTGGGCACCCTGCAGAGTTAATATCTTGTACTGCCCCCTTTGGCAAGTATCACAGCTTGTAAACGCTTTTTGTAGTCTTTCAATTCTTGTTTGAGGTATCTTTGCCCATTCTTCCTTACAAAAGTCTTCCAGTTCTTTGAGATTTCTAGGCTGTCTGTCACGCACTGCTCTTTTAAGGTCTATCTATAGATTTTCAATAATGTTGAGGTCAGGAGATTATGAAGGCCATGGCAAAACCTTCAGTTTACGCCTCTTGATGTAATCCCCCGTGGATTTTGAGGTGTGTTTAGGATAATTATCCATTTGTAGAAGCCATCCTCTCTTTAACTTCAGCTTTTTCACAGATGGCATCAAGTTACTATCCAAAATTTGCTGAAATTTTATTGAATCCATTTTTCCTTCTACTCGTGAAATGTTCCCTGTGCCACTGGCTGCAATACAACCCCAAAGCATGATTGATCCACCCCCATGCTTAACAGTTGGACAGAGGTTCTTTTCATTAAATTCAGTGCCCTTTCTTCTCCAAACGTACCTTTGCTCATTCCGGCCAAAAAGTTCTATTTCAACCTCATCGGTCCACAGAACTTGTTTCCAAAATGCCTCAGGCTTGTCTATATGTTCATTTGCAAAGTTCAAACGCTGATTTTTGTGGTGCGGACGTAGAAGAGATTTTCCTCTGATGACTCTTCCATGAAGACCATATTTGTACAAGTATCTCTTTATAGTGGAATAGTGTACCACTGCCAGATCTTTCTGGAGGGATCGTGCAGTCAAACGTGGGTTTTGAATTGCTTTTCTCACAATCCTGCGAGCTGTTCTGTCTGATGTTTTTCTTGGTCTTCCAGATCTTGCTTTAAAGCGGAGTTCCACACAAAAATGAAACTTCCGCTTTTCGGAACCCTCCCCCCCTCCGGTGTCACATTTGGCACCTTTCAGGGGGGATCGGCGTCGGCTGCCGACATCGCTGGACCCTGGGGCAGGTAAGTGGCCATTTATTAAAAGTCAGCAGCTGCAGTATTTATAGCTGCTGGCTTTTAATATTTATTTTTTTTAGGCGGTTTAGGTGGACTCCCTTTTTAACTTCCACTGTTCCTGATGACTGCCATTTCTTAATTACATTCCGAACAGAGGATATTGACATCTGAAAACGCTTTGCTATCTTCTTATAGCCTTCTCCAGCTTTGTGAGCGTCAACTATTTTCAGTTTCAGTTTTCTAGACAACTGCTTAGAAGAACCCATGGTGCTGATTGTTGGGGCAAGGTCAGATGAGTCTGGCCATTTAAAACTGAGATTGACATCACCTGGTCTTCCCAGACGAGGATTGAGAACAATCCATGACACTGGCAGGTCTCAGCTTTGCAAAGGGGGCAGTGCATGCTATATATTCTGCAAGGTGCCCAAACTTCTGCAGGCGCCATATTTTTGCTTTCTGTATTTTTGAAAGTGTATTTTTTTTTTTTACATGCAAAAATATGTGCATTTATTTTTTGTAAAGGTGAACTTATCCTTTTTAAAGGTTTTAAAATTGAGTAGGGTTCACTATTGTCTGTATAGCATTGTATTGTTTGTGCTACCTTTATAGCAACCAATCGGTATTCAGTCAGAATGCATCCTTAGCTGCAATATCAAATGTGATTGTGCTAAGTTGGGATGAAGGTTACCAAAACAGCAGAATCTATAATACATTTGCTTCTCTTATAATTAAATCCTTGCTAAGTCTTCACTGTTTCACCATTTTTATCTGCAGATTTCCCATCGGTTAGCTGGGTGCTTCAGCTGGATTGCCCTGAAGATGCTAACACTTATATTCACAGAGTTGGGAGGACAGCCAGGTACGTCTTATGTGTATAAACAGTAATCTCTACGTTTTATGTGTACACACACTACTTTCTAATCTCTGCTGCCATTTACAGTTTACTATCAAAGTTACTTGTTGGTCTCTCCCATGTGGCTGCTGCCAGGTGTAATTGTTTATACAGTGTGGCTCCTGTCCACAGACATGCTGTTCTTTTCAAATTTAAGTGATGACTCCTCATGGATTTCTTTGGGATTGTTCAAATATAAATGAGCGTGTTAAGCATTTCTTTACTGTCTATTATAAACATATAAGCGTTACTGGTAGATTGAAAATACAGTTTCACTTATTGCATGTCATATGCCCTTTAGAAGAATGCCAGGCAATATGGAATGTTATGGGAGCTAGAAAATCATCTCCTAAACATAAAAATGAAAAAGCCATATATTATCACATCTTAGAGCACCGGATGCACTGACTGCTCTCTCACCAATTCTTTCTATCGATGTAAAGTCTTTCTGTATCTTTCTTTTTCTCTTTCCAGTATTTTTTCTAAACTAGTTTTGTTCATCTTCACAACCCTTGCCATATCTGTGTGTCACCATTAGGCTGGCTTCACACCTGTGGGTTGTGGCAATACATTTTACACTTGTAAGTACATTGCGGCTTCATTCATTTTATTTGACCCCCCCCAGAGTATCAAGGTAATGTGCTTGCATTGCAGTGCATGGTAGCACTTTTCCATGTGTATTCTAAAGCAAGGTCCATGAGGACATGGATGAGCGAGTTTCGGGTGGAGGAACATGACTGGCCTACACAGAGTTGAGTGGGCGGCCATGGGCTCCAGGAACAGCCCAGCTGGGCAGCCACAGGCTCCAGGGACAGCCCTTCTGGGCGGCCTCGAAAAGGCTGAGAGAGCAGTGCAGGCTTCAGGAACAGCCCAGGACACCTGGCAAATCGTCATTCGACCCCCAGGTTGACAACCACTGCCATAGACACACTCCTAAACCTTGTGGACAGCCTTCCCAGAAGAGTTGAAGCTATTATGGCTGCAAAGGGTGGGCTAACTCAATATGAATCCTACGGACTAAGACTGTGATGCCATTAAAGTTCATGTAAAGGCAGGCGTCCCAATACTTTTGGCAATACTGTGTATGTAATTGCTGGAAGAGAACTGTACTGAGGTATGATGAAAGCTGGTGGGGTTTGTTTAGGTGAGTTGGGCTGTGTGGCAAACCTTGTATGAGGGAGTGGGAATGCGGCAGGGAGAATGGCATGAAATTGAAAATATTAAGGTGATGTCTTAGGGTTTTGATCTGCCTTATGTGACACAATCTGGTCAGGAGGATGTTCCCCCTTAATAAAACTTCTCCGCCCCCTCATGCCCGCTACCCCATCAAGAAACATTCTTCATGGACTCTTTACACCCTGGAGACTCAACCCCCTCCACTCGCTCTGAGCAACCACTGACAGACATTTTCCCTGGACTGCCTCACATCGCCAACTGACAGATACGCTCTTCCCTGCCACCTCTTGCTCCCTGTTGACAGATATCCCTCCCAGGTCCTCTCTCATCCCTGCCCACCCAGGCCCATTCACATCCCCCTGCTAACAAACACCCCCCCAGTTGCTAGACACTTCTCTACCCTCCAGCTAACTTGCGCCCTCTGCTAATAGACATCTCCCCCAAGACCACCTCACACTATTGGACATCTTTCCCAACCACTGCACATGCCCAACACCCGCAAATGCACAAATCCCTTTCCACAGACATCTGTTCCTGGCACCTCCCTATTGACATATTGCTCACTGCCTCTGTCATATCCGCCACGATCCTCTCCTGCACATTTTGCCCACAATCATACAATCCACAAGCCTCTTTTAAGCTTACTCTGGGTCATCATACCATTTTCACCACCTTCCCTTCTACACATGGTGCACCCTTGCCATACCCTATGTGCTCCTCTTCATAAAGCCTGATGTCATAACCCCCGGACTCCTCTCTCTTGCACATTTTGCCTGCAGTCATATCACTCCACACTCTTTTCTTTTGCACATTCTGCCCACCGACCTACCCTCTGCACCCTTCTGTATACACTGACCTCATAATTTCTTCCGTACGCCTCTCCTGTATACAGTGGATATAAAAAGTCTACACACCCATTAAAATGTCAGGTTTCTGTGATGTAAAAAAATGAGACCAAGATAAATTATTTCAGAACTTTTTCCACCTTTTTATTGTGATCTATAAACTGTACAACTCAGTTGAACAACAAAACGAATCTTTTAGGTGGAGGGAAGTAAAAATAAAAAAACTAAAGTAATGTTGTTGCATAAGTGTGCACACCCTCTTATAACTGGTGTTGTCAGTACACAATTGCCATCATTTAAAGTGCCTCTTATTAACTCCAAATACAGTTCAGCTGTTCTAGGAGGTCTTGCCTGACATTTTCTTGGTCACATCCTACAACAAAAGCCATAGTCCACAGAGAGCTTCCAAAGCATCAGAGGGATCTCGTTAAAAGGTATCAGCAGGGTGGATTTGATTTAAATCACTAGTAAAAAGGCTTGATTTAAATCAACTCGATTTAAATCATAATTTTTAAAGAGCAGCTGTCATTTCTGTTCCGCAGCAGCTTCTCCTCTGACCCGCTGTTGAATCGCCGACAGTCCCGTTCACTTTAATGGGACGGCTGGTGATGCCGCAGTGACACAACAAGGTGAGGCGTATGGCGGCAGCAGGTGAGTGAATGCCCGCTAACAGGCGCTGCCATGATGTACCTGAAATTACAGGTGCTCTTTAAATGTAAGGACTTCTTTTTGCTGGTAGTTAGAATCTTTAGAATCTTTAATATTTGCAAACAAAATGAAGGTTTCCTATTTAGAATAATAAGCTGTCAGGTTAGTAAAACGGTGATATCCAAACCGATTCAATCATACAGTTTGTAGTGTACATAGAATTGCAAAACAATGAGATAAATAAATATTCCTGACCTTAGGTTTATCTCATGGTTACTGTGACATTGTGTAATCAATGCAGTGCATGTTTTCTCAGCCTGCAGAGCTTGGATTCATTGAATGAGTTTACCAAAAATCGAAATATTGCAGAATATGCAGCCTCATGCTACATAACTAAGCTCCATTTCATGCTGAATAAACTAAACTAAATTATTAATGTATCTTAAATAGAAAACTATCTTTAGCTAGATTTTTACTTCAAAACCATTTTATTAAAATACATTTAATAAAAATAAAACAAATATTATTATTTTTTTTAAATATTGATTTTTATCCACCCTTGGTGTCAGTCAGGAGAAGGGTACAAAATAATTTCCAAGGCATTAGATATTCCATGGAACACAGTGAAGACAGTCATCAAGTGGAGAAAATATGGCACAACAGTGACATTACCAAAAACTGGACATTCCTCCAAAGATGATGAAAAGACCAGAAGAAAACTGGTCAGAAGGCTGCCAAGAGGCCTACAGCAACATTAAAGGAGCTGCAGGAATATCTGGCAAGTACTGGCTGTGTGCTACATGTGGCAACAATCTCCCGTATTCTTCATGTGTCTGGGCAAAGGGGTAGAGTGACGAGCCTTTTCTTATGAAGAAAAACATCCAAGCCTAGCTAAATTTTGCAAGAAACGCATCTGAAGTCTCCCAAGATCATGTTGGAAAATGTGTTCTGGTCTGATGAAACCAAGGTTGAACTTTTTGGCCATAATTCCAAAAGATATGTTTGGCGCAAAAACAACCCTGCACATCACCAAAAGAACAACATACCCACAGTGAAGCATGGAGATGGATGCATCATGCTTTGGGGCTGTTTTTTTTCAGCGGGAACAGGGATCTTAGTCAAGATAGAGGGAATTATGAACATTTTCAAATACCAATCAATATTTGCACAAAACCTTCAGGCTTCTGCAAGAAAGCTGAACATGAAGAGGAACTTCATCTTTCAGCATGACAACAACCCAAAGCATACATCCAAGTCAACAAAGGCATGGCTTCACCAGAAGATGTTTAAAGTTTTAGAATGGCCCAGCCAGAGCCCAGACCTGAATCAGATTGAAAATCAGTGGGGTGATCTGATCTCGCAATCTGACAGATTTGGAGAGTTTTTGCAAAGAAGAGTGGGCAAATATTGCCAAGTCAAGATGTGCCATGCTGATAGACTCATACCCAAAAAGACTGAGTGCTGTAATAAAATCAAAAGGTGCTTCAACAAAGTATTAGTTTAAGGGTGTGCACACTTATGCAATCATATTTATTTTATTTTTTTTATTTTTACTTCCCTCCACTTAAAAGATTTCAGTTTGTTGTACAGTTTATATGTTACATTAAAGGTGGAAAAAGTTCTGAGATTATTTATCTTTGTCTCATTTTTTTTTTTACATCACAGAAACCTGACATTTTAACAGGGGTGTGTAGACTTTTTATATCCACTGTGTACTGCCCACTGTCATACACCCACCACTACTATACTGCACATGCTGTCCTAATTACTGCTCTCATCTGCACATTTTACCCACTTCATCATTTGTAATACCCCCTGCCTTTTTTGTTTAGATAGGGCATATGTCTTGCTAGTTGTATTTTAAAGGAAAATGTAAAAGGCACACTTAGTCATTTTACTGATTTTTCTTTCATCTTAGTTTGGCAAACCCCTGAAGCTTTTTTGCAGCCACTTCCTGTCTACATGAATTACTGCTGCATGGCACTTCAAGCCATTTGGCTTGGTTTTCCTGATGGTGACCACAGTGGCCTATGCCTGTGCAATGTGTTAAAATGTTCACTTGTTGCCCCTGTCCCTGTGGAACGAGGTGACAGCACAGGAGCACAACTGGGAAATGGGGACAAAACGTTGCTTGCCACCCTATAACAGGAAGTGTCTGCAAAACTTTCATAATGAGATTACCAGGTGTTATTTTAATGAAAGCTTCTGATTTCAAAAGATTGAAAATTACTTTTAAAATGACAAAAACATGGTAACTTACAGTATTTAAGATTTTAGTCGTTTAGCTTACATACTTTAAAGTGGTTCTAATGGCAGACGTTTTTTTTTACCTTAAATACATTCTATGTATTGAGGCAGCTCCCTCCCCCCCCCCTTTATACTTACCTGAGCACTATCTTGGTCCAGTGATGTAAATGAGAGCAGCAGCTCTCCCTGGTCTCTCTGTCCTCATTGGCTCACACAGCAGCGGGAGCCATTGGCTCTTTCTGCTGTCAATCGCAGCCAATGATGAAAGCAGGGGGCTGAGGTGAACCACGCTCTGTGTGTCAATGGACACACATAGCTTGGCTTGGGAGTGGGTATGCTCGAGTGCCTCCATAGCAAGAGGCTTCTTATGGGGGCACTCATCTGGGTGAAGGAGCCAGGACCACCAACAGGAGACCAAAAAAGAAGAGGATCAGGGCTGCTCTGTGCAAAACCAATGCACAGAGTAGGTAAGTATAATATGTTTATTTAAAAAAAAAAAAAACTTTCCTTTTTAGAATCACTTTAAGCACAGGCATTTCTTGTGTCTCTGTGCCTGAGTTTTATTAATGGTTCCCTGTTGTATGAATACTTACATATGTAAATGAAAAGACGGAGGTACTTCAATCTGTGGACTCCTGCCTTGGAATGCTTGGAAGAATACTGAAGGGTAGTGTGAATAAAGCTTATCTCCTCTGTAGCTTTACTGCTATCTTCCCATTGTTAGCATATTGCATAAGAGCTGGATTACAGTTTAATAGCTGCTGCTAATGGAGCTTGCTAAGACTTCATTGAAAGTTTCATGGACCACGAGAGTGTTTAATTGTCCCACATAAAACCTTAATTAATGATCAACACTAATTAGGATCCTGCATTATCTCCTGTCAGTATAAGCGTTTCTTCTCTCTGATGCGGTGCCGCTAACTGAAAATGCAGCTACTGGGTGAGATTGCTGAGCTGGGCGGTTAACAAACCTATCAATACCTGAGAGTCTGGCTCTGGTGTTAGTCCTGTTTACAGTCAGATCCCATTTACATCGGATGCTTTTTACTTTGGTGCTTGCAGAATTGGATTTTTTGATGAAAAATAGCTTTACTAACAAGACAAGAGCGGTACTAGTGAGTGGCGTTCTAGTGCCGTGACCAAGCTGCCTGGTAATCAGCATTCACACTATGCCGTATTGATCAGCACTAATGAATTTTCAAGCCTCTATTTTTCACTTTTTTTTAGAAGTAACCCCTAAAGACTATGATTACAAATATAACAAAAACGTTGTTTCTGCCTTGTGCCTTTTTTTGATTTATTTAAAAAAAATTTTTTTTTTACCTTCTGTGGTAACATTTTATAATAAATAATGACATTTCTGTTGAACAAATAAAAATATTGAGAATCCAGCCAAAAATAGATTAGAGAACATTGTAGTACTTTAAAGTCCTGTTGTGTAAATGCAAGCTTTACAGGTTAGGTTTTGTCAAAACATTTAAAAACAGCACAAGGGAGTGTAAGTAAAAGCAGTGCAAAGTGTTCCTTGCGCTGCTGACTGTGGATTTCCTTAAAATCTTTGGTCATCTGATCCCTTTCTACCTCTGCAATGGTAACCTCCCTGTACCGCAGCTTTAATATGAGCCCACTTGTCATATACACTCAATAAAGCAGAGCTCCACCCAAAAGGGGAGGTTCCGCTTTAAAGTGATTGTAATGCTTCGTGGTTGTTTTTTTTTTTAATTTTTTTTTTTTATAATAACAAACATGTTATACTTGCCTCCTACTTACCTCCTCTGTGCAAGGGTTTTGCACAGAGGGCCCTGATCCTCCTTTTCTGGGGTTCCCCTGGGCGCTCCTGGCTGCTCCTCTTCTCGAGTGCCCCCACGCAGAGCCTCATTCCATGGGGCCACCCCTGCGGACGCGCTACTGGGTCCTTGTTGCTGTGGGCATTGACACAGACGGCAGGACTCAGCCCCGGCTCCGGTGTTACTGGATTTGATTGAAAGCGGGAGCCAATGGCTTCTGCTGCTTCCAATCTATCCAATAAGGACCCAAGACAGCAGCTGGAGCTGCTGTACTCCTCCCCGTGGCTGGAATGATCAGGTTCAGGCAAGAAAAAGGGGGCACTGGTGGGGGGTTACTGCAGCACAAAAGGTTTTTTTACCTTAATGCATAGAATTCATTAAGGTGAAAAACCGTGAGGTTTTACAACCCCTTTAAGGACTCATTCCACACTCCTCTTGAAGAATTGGCACTTTTGAGGATCGGGTACCTGATCTTGAAAGGTACCTGCTCTCACTTTCGCTCCGACCCCCTAGGCAGTCCTTCTCTTCCACTCCTCCATGATGACATCATGTAGCTGGTGGATGTTAGAGACCTTGCGCTCCTCCACCTTCCATTTGAGGATGCCCCACAGTAGCTCAATAGGGTTTAGGTCTGAAGGCATGCTTGGCTAGTCCATCACCTGGTTGCCGCCACACATGCTTGACACCATCTGAACCAAATTAAGTTTATCTTGGTCTCATCAGACCACAGGACATGGTTCAAGTAATCCATGTCCTTAGTCTGCTTGTCTTCAGCAAACTGTTTGCGGGCTATGTTGTGCATCATTTTTAGAAGAGGCTTCCTTCTGGGACTACAGCCATACAGACCAATTTAATGCAGTGTGCGGCATATGCTCTGAGCTCTGACAGGCTGACCCCCCCACCCCTTCAACCTCAGCAGGAATGCTGGCAGCACTCCTACGTCTATTTCCCAAAGACAACCTCTGGATATGATGCTGAGCACATGCAATCATCTTCGGTCGACCATGGCGAGGCCTGTTATGAGTGGAACCTGTCCCGTTAACCACTGTATAGTCTTGGCCACCGTGCTGCAGCTTAGTATGGTCTTGGCCACCGTGCTGCAGCTTAGTATGGTCTTGGCCAACGTGCTGCAGCTTAGTTTCAGGGTCTTGCCAATCTTCTTATAGCCTAGGCCATCTTTATGTAGAGCAGCAATTCTTTTTTTCAGATCCTCAGAGAGTTCTTTGCCATGAGGTGTCATGTTGAACTTCCAGTAACCAGTATGAGAGAGAGCGATAACACCAAATTCTACACACCTGCTTCCCATTCACACCTGAGACCTTTTAACACTAAGGAGTCATATGACACCGGGGAGGGAAAAGGCCTAATTGGGCCCAATTTGGACATTTTCACTTAGGGGTGTACTCACTTTTGTTGCCAGCGGTTTAGACATTAATGGCTATGTGTTGAGTTATTTTGAGGGGACAGCAAATTTACACTGTTATACAAGCTGTACACTCATTACTTTATATTGTAGCAAAGTGTCATTTCTTTAGTGTTGTCACATGAAAAGATATAATAAAATATTTACAAAAATGTGAGGGATGTACTCACTCTTGTGACATACTGTATCTAGGGAGAGAGATGACGTGGACATCAGAAGAGGTTTTATAAGAGCCAATACATTCATTAGATTGCCACATCTCCACCCTGGGCATTGTATATTCACATGGATTTTTTTTTAATTTTAAGTTATAATCGGCCCACCTGAGGGTTTTTGGACACTGTTGTCCAGGAATCTCCTGTGTTATCATCCTTTTAGCTCAGCTTCAGTAGAAAAGCTTTGATACTCTTTAATATAACACAATGAAGTCTCCAGGAGGCATGCCTGCAGTGTATACTGTGAATAGAAAATAATAGCTGTTGCCAACAGGCTTTTTTGAGATCTAAACTGAGATTGATCAATGCTAAATATAGGAGAATACCTACAACAATCTTGATCTCGAACCATGCCCATGTGTACTAACCCATTATTTCACCTATAAATCTGTAAAGAGAACTGATTTTGTACTGGATTGAGGTCAATTTATGAGCTTGTAGTCTTTCATTTTATAAGTAAGAGTGACAGCTCCGGCATTAACTTTTGCATAGTGTTGTGTGATATCTTTTCTGTGCCCTTTACAACTTGGGGCCCTTTTCTACCGGCTTACTGGTCAGGTCTGTTTTTCAGGCAGACCTGTTTAGAAGTTGCATGCAGCTCTTTAGGCAGGCTGATGTAAAAGGAAATGTGTTTGTTTACACTCGCCTATCTTGGAGTCCATCCAGACAAAAAAAATATAAGAAAAAGACTGTATTTTTTTCTGTTTTCGGGACCTAAACATGATGGATCGGAGATAGCCTGATGTAAATGGACACAAATCTATTTACATCTGGCTGCTAACAAGGCTATTGCACGTCCACCTGTGTCTGCTTCACACAAACTGAGCAGGCATGAATGTAAAGAAAAACTAACATTTGTCTTGTTCAGCTCTGATTCCTACATGGAAACGCGCCTCAATACCTATGCGAGAAAATAAAACGCTACGTACCGTATCGCAGTCTTCGATCAACCTACAAAAACCTCCATGTTCTCAAATCCCGCTACAAATCGAAGGGAGAACAAAGATTCGCAGTCCAAGGACCAAGGCTATGGAACACTCTACTGACCATCATCCGTATGGAAGAAAACCATCAGGCCTTCAGGAAGAAACTCAAGACCTACCTATTCTAACAAACTGGACCCACATTATGGACAAAGTGTCTTGAGGCGATTCAGTTTGCATGTGCAGCGCTATACAAGTCCGTCATTTTTTCATTCAGCAGGGGGTCTACCCATGTATCCCCTGCTGTGCAGAGCAGGGTGCCTCTGTATGAAAGAGCCCTTCGGGTCAATAAACAATGCTAACACACCAGCATATGTAATGTTCCCTACTTTTCAAGTGCCCATACTTTTAGCTTCAGAGCTTTACAGTCGGAGTCCAATAAGATTTGCAATTTGCAGTCATATTTCTGAAAAGAATGACTCCTTTTAAAGTGGTGGTAAATTTTTTTTATTAAAAAAAAAAAAAAAAAATTTCCTCCTGCAAGACAATATCATAATGTGCTAGTATGCACCACATACTAGCGCATAATGAAAGAATTACCGTATTTATCAGTGCATAACACGCATATTCATTTTAAGAGGGATCCAGCCTCACCATTCCCCAACTGCAGCCACGAAATTGCCCAACAATGCAGCCCGTTTAGTGCACATCTGCAGCCTCACCTTTCCCATCATTGCAGCCTCGCCAGTGTTGGATTACACAGTGTTGGATTATCCCTGCTGTCTCCGAGGGAAGAGGAGTGAGCGCCGCTGAATTAGCCGTGATCTCCTGTGTACCCGGCGCTCCATCACTCGCAGCCATGCCTCCTGGCCCTGCTCATATGATAGACAGAACAGTGGCCCAATGCGTGGCCAGGAGGCGTGGCTGTGTTTTTGATGGAGCGCTGGTTACACAGAAGATTGCAGCTCTATGTAATTCAGCGGCGCTCGCTCCTCTTCCCTCAGCGACGCCAGGTATTGGTGTATAACACGCACACACGATTTCCCTCTGATTTTCAGGGGAAAAAGTGTGTGTTATATGCCGATTTTTACGATAACTTAAAACGAAGCCCTCCAGCGGCACACTGTCACTGCTGTAGAGGCTTCCATCCTCACCCGGTCTTCCTTCTGGATTCGCAGGCGGCAGGGAGCTTGATGTGCTGAGCCACAATGACGTCAGCGGGAGCCTTGGATGGACACACAGCTATGAAGGAACGGCACGGGCATGCTGTTTCTTCAGAGTGCTTGCACTGGTGATGTCACCAGCTGCTGCTCACTAGAATATCTCCTTAACTGTGCAGGTTTAGGATATTTATTTTACCTACAGGTCAGGTTTATTATAAGCTGACCTGTAGGTAAAAATACAAAATGAGAGTTTACTACTGCTTTAAACTAGCCCCGTACCACCCAGCTACAAGTGGACATGGTGCCTGTCAGGAAAAGCCTTCTTGCAAGCATTCTAGCAATAGAAAGATTAAAAGGATGCTTGTGCACAGAAGCGCCGTCCGGCGCACGCTCATGTGCAATAGCACCAATAGCAGCACACGGGCGCGCGCACCCCCTATGACAGCACTTGGCGCCAAAGATGTGCTATAAAAAGGGGACTGTTCCATTGCTGCCTTGCTGTCCAGTCTACAGCGTTCCTGAAGACCCCTGCCGCCTTGTTACCTGTGTTCTGTACCTTGAAACCTGTTACCTGTTTGGACTGTTCTTGACTACCCTGTTTGCTGCCTGCCCCGATCCCCGGCTTTGGACTTTGACTACTCTTCTGGATTGCCCTTCTAAACCTGATCTGCCCGCCTGTGTCTTGACCCAGTCTGCCTGTACCCTGCTGTCTGCATCCTTCTGCTGGACTACAAGACACCTCCCTGCTGCTGGACTACAAGACACCTCCCTGCTGTCTGCATCCTGCTACCAGTCTACAAGACACCTCCCTGCTGTCTGCATCCTGCTGCTGGACTACAAGACACCTCCCTGCTGTCTGCATCCTGCTACCAGTCTACAAGACACCTCCCTGCTGTCTGCATCCTGCTGCTGGACTACAAGACTCCTCCCTGCTGTCTGCATCCAGCTGCTGAGTTACAGAGCACCCTCCTGCTGTCTGCATCCTGCTGCCGGACTACAGGACACCTCCCAGCTGACTACAGGACCCAGCCCTCTGCTCCAGCTTTCCAGTCAGGCACTTGTGCTCCTTTGTATTCTCGAGCCCCTGTCATCACTACCAGGTGTTCCCGAGTCGGAGGTTTACGAGAGGCCGTTCCCTGCATTCCGGGCTCTACCTAGCAGGTACGTGACAGTGCCGGACAGCCATGTCCGAGCCCACGCAGGGAACGTCGCCCATGGAGGACTTATGCCCTCATCTAGCTGGACTCACGCAAGCTATTAAGGACTTACAAGACGGTTATAAACAACTAGAAGAGCGTGTCCAAGTTCTCTCTACCCCAGCTCCGGGTCCACCCTCTGCTCCTTCAGTAGTCATGTTGCCTCCAGAACCCAAAGTTCCCATACCAGAAAGGTTCTCCGGGGACTGCAGCAAGTATAGGGCATTCCGTAATGCCTGTGAACTTTTCTTTGCACTGCAACCCAGAACTTTCTCCCTAGAAACCCCTAAGGTGGGTTTCGTCATTTCCCTCCTACTGGGCGAACCCCAGGCATGGGCCCATCGCCTCTTGGAGCAGAAGAATAACTGTCTCGACCGTCTGGATACTTTCTTTCAAGCCATGGCCCTCCTATACGAAGA
This sequence comes from Lithobates septentrionalis, assembly GCA_037952835.1. Lineage (NCBI taxonomy): Eukaryota > Metazoa > Chordata > Amphibia > Anura > Ranidae > Lithobates > Lithobates septentrionalis. The sequence continues at coordinate 4,248,671 of JBBDGP010000734.1, read as the reverse complement.
TCCGCAACAAGCAGCTACCTCAGAAGCGTAGGGGGGCGGAGGACTATGCATCTGAGTTCAGGCGTTGGAGTTCCGACACAAACTGGAACGACGCCGCCCTACGCTACCAGTTTCGCATGGGACTTTCCGAACCATTAAAGGATGAGCTGGCCCGGGTTGGCATTCCGGCTACACTTGAAGGCCTTATCAACCTGTCATCCAAATAGACAGGCGCTTAAGAGAACGTAGAGCAGAACGTGCAGCTGGTCCTCTCGCCCGGTATGGTTGTTACCACGTGTACCAAATCCTCCTGTTCACACTCCTACCGATACTTCCGAACCAATGCAACTTGGCTTGATCCGTCCTTCACTGACCCCTGAAGAACATCAACTCCGGCGGGCTAACAACTTCTGCCTTTATTGTGGGGAATCTGGACACTATGTGAGGACTTGTCCTGCAAAGACCTGTAAGCACACTACCTTCTCTTCTACTTCCTTATCTGCTTGTTTAACAATACCACTCACTTGGCTATTCCCATTTCTCTACAGCTTCCAGGAGGGAACATCCAAGCAACCGCTATAATTGATTCCGGAGCCTGTAGCGGATTTATGGACTTATCTTTTGCTCACAAGTTCCAAATCCCTCTACGACCCAGAGCACAGGGACTGTCTGTACACCTGGCCGACGGATCGGCTATTAAATCTGGGCCTGTACACAAGAGACAGTACCTCTAAATACCATCATTTCCAGCAACCACTCTGTCTTGACATCATTGAGTCACTCCTGTTTCCCATCATACTAGGCATGCCCTGGCTCAAAGCTCACAACCCACAAATTGACTGGTCTACTGGAAAAATCAGTTTTCACTCTCCTTACTGCCGTCAGCATTGCCTACAGGGAATTACTGACGTTCCATCTTCCCTGATGTGTCTGCTGAAACCTGCCAAACTGTTCCAGAAGCGTACCATAGTTTCCTGGATGTGTTCATTCGGAAAGGGGCAGAGACCCTTCTCCCACACAGACCCTATGACTGCCTGATTGAACTTCTTCCCGGGGCAGAGATTCCCTTTGGGAGAATTTTCCCCTTAACCGAACTGGAGCTTGGTACGCTTAAAAACATTGATGAGAATATGGAAAAAGGGTTCATACGCCCTTCCACCTCTCCGGCTGGAGCAGGAAACTTCTTCGTAGAAAAAAAAGGATCATTCCCTACGCCCTTGCGTAGATTACCGGGACCTTAATAAAATTACAATCAAGAACCGGTACCCCCTACCTTTGGTACCTGAACTATTTCAGAGACTCGGAACTGCATCCATATTCACCAAACTGGATCTTCGTGGAGCATACAACTTAGTCCGGATCCGAATGGAAGACTGCCTTCCGCACCCGCTTTGGACACTTTGAATACCTGGTGATGCCCTTTGGGTTATGTAATGCTCCTGCCACTTTCCATCATTTTGTGAATGATATCTTTAGAGACTACCTTGATCTGTTCATCATAGTTTATCTGGATGACATCCTGATCTTCTCCTCTTTTTCCTGTCTATCCATCGAGAACATGTCAGAAAAGTTCTAACCCGGCTCCGCCAACACGGCCTGTACGCAAAACCTGAAAAGTGTGAGTTCGAACGCCAAAGCATTCAGTTTCTGGGTTTGATCATTTCCATAGATGGAGTCAAGATGGATCCTCAGAAGGTCTCTGCCATCTTGGATTGGCCGGCCCCTACGGATAAGAAAGGAGTGCAGCGCTTTGTGGGCTTTGCAAATTTCTATCGCAATTTCATCAGGAGATTTTCTTCCATCATCACTCCCATCACAAGACTGACTCGGCAAGGCACCCGGTTCCAATGGTCCCCTGAGGCTCAAGCTGCTTTTACCTCCTTGAAAGACCAGTATGTGTCAGCCTCCGTCCTGAAGCATCCCGACCCAGCTTTAAACTACATACTGGAGGTAGATGCTTCCGAGATAGCAGTGGGGGCGGTACTTTCGCAGAGACAAGGCTCCAAGGCTTTATTGCATCCAGTGGCATTCTTCTCCTGCAGGTTAACCGAAGCCGAAAGGAATTATGATGTTGGGGACAGGGAGATACTGGCAATTAAAGCCGCACTTGAGGAATGGCGCTACCTCCTGGAGGGAGCGGCCCACCCTATTCTGGTGTACACCGATCACAAGAACTTAGAGTACCTGAAGGTTGCCAAAAGATTGAAACCACGTCAGGCCAGATGGGCACTTTTCTTCACCAGGTTCACTTTTCACATCACTTGCAGGCCGGGATCAAAGAATACCAAACCAGATGCGCTGTCTCAGATGTTCAGTTAACCTGAAGCTCCTTCTCCCCCAGACACCATTCTTGCTCCTGGGAACTTTCTTATGCTTCAAGGAGACCTGCTGTCTCAAATCAGACAGGCATCTTCAACAACTCCCCTTCCAGCGGATGTCACTCTACAGTCCAGAGGTGAATTATTATGGTACAAGGACAAAGTTTTTGTGCCACAACAAACGCGGGTTGCCGTTCTCAAATCCTGTCATGATCACAAATTAGCTGGCCACTTTATGATACACAAGACCTCCGAACTTCTCCAACGCACGTTCTGGTGGCCTCAGCTCTGGGAGGATTGCAAACACTATGTGGAATCGTGCATTACCTGCATTCAAAACAAGGGCAGCAAGACCAAGGCTTGGGGGTTGCTAAGACCTCTCCCTGTTCCGGAAAGACCATGGAGGTTGATCTCCATGGATTTTATTGTTGAATTAACACCATCCGAGGGCTACACCACTATTTTCGTAGTGGTTGACAGACTTTCCAAAATGGCTCACTTCTTGCCCATGAAGGGTACCCCCTCTGCCTCTGAGACCGCGGGGATCTTTATTAAAGAGATTGTAAGGCTCCACGGTATACCTGCAAACATCGTATCTGATCGGGGGGTACAATTTACATCCAAGTTCTGGAGAGCCCTATGTGGATCCCTGAAGATTGACCTCTCCTTCTCTTCTGCTTACCACCCCCAGACTAATGGTCAGACCGAACGAACAAACCAGACCTTGGAGCAATACTTACGATGCTATTCTTGTTTGTCCCAAGATGACTGGGTTCCCCTATTACCTCTGGCCGAGTTCGCTTACAATAATTCCATTTGCTCTGCAATTAATCAGTCTCCATTTTTTGCGAACTATGCTTTTCACCCCTTGTTTTTGTCCAACAACGTTCCGGAGTGTTCGGTACCGGATGCCCAAGAAACCTTGAGTTTTTTTCAACACAAACAGTCTACTCCAGGAGACCATGTCAAAGACTCAGGAACGGAACAAAGAGACATTTGACATGAAGAGGAGAGGGGAGCTTGACCTGAAGACAGGAGATTAAGTCTGGCTGTCTACCCTGAATCTGAAGTTGGCATGTCCTTCCAGGAAATTGGGCCCTAAGTTTGTGGGTCCCTTCCCAGTAGTAAGAAAAATCAATGATGTGGCTTATGAATTAAAACTACCAGAGTCATTTCGTATTCACCCAGATTTTCATGTGGTTCTCCTTAAGCCTTCAGTTCCAGATCCCTTCATTAACCAAAACAATGGTCCTCCTGAACCTGTGCTTATCAACGGTGAACAGGAATTTGAGGTGGAATCAATCATAGACTGCCGGAAGAGACGCAACCAGGTTCAGTATCTGGTTAAATGGAAAGGATACGGTCCTGAGGATAACTCTTGGGAATCAGAGACTAACATCCATGCCAAGAGACTAATTCTAGCCTTTAAGAGATCCCATCCTAGTAAAGTGGCCCAGTTGGGCATCCAGAGGCTGCCCATTGGAGGGAGGCAATGTCAGGAAAAGCCTTCTTGCAAGCATTCTAGCAATAGAAAGCTTAAAAGGATGCCTGTGCACAGAAGCGCCGTCCGGCGCATGCGCAATAGCGCTAATAGCGGCACACGGGCGCGTGCCCCCTATGACAGCACTTGGCGCCAAAGATGTGCTATAAAAAGGGGACTGTTCCATTGCTGCCTTGCTGTCCGGTCTACAGCGTTCCTGAAGACCCCTGCCGCCTTGTTACCTGTGTTCTGTACCTTGAAACCTGTTACCTGTTTGGACTGTTCTTGACTACCCTGTTTGCTGCCTGCCCCGATCTCGGCTTTGGACTTTGACTACTCTTCTGGATTGCCCTTCTGTACCTGATCTGCCCACCTGTGTCTTGACCCGGTCTGCCTGTACCCTGCTGTCTGCATCCTGCTGCTGGACTACAAGACACCTCCCTGCTGTCTGCATCCTGCCGCCAGTTTACAAGACACCTCCCTGCTGTCTGCATCCTGCCGCCAGTTTACAAGACACCTCCCTGCTGTCTGCATCCTGCCGCCAGTTTACAAGACACCTCCCTGCTGTCTGCATCCTGCCGCCAGTTTACAAGACACCTCCCTGCTGTCTGCATCCTGCCGCCAGTTTACAAGACACCTCCCTGCTGTCTGCATCCTGCCGCCAGTTTGCAAGACACCTCCCTGCTGTCTGCATCCTGCCGCCAGTTTGCAAGACACCTCCCTGCTGTCTGCATCCTGCCGCCAGTTTGCAAGACACCTCCCTGCTGTCTGCATCCTGCCGCCAGTTTGCAAGACACCTCCCTGCTGTCTGCATCCTGCCGCCAGTTTGCAAGACACCTCCCTGCTGTCTGCATCCTGCCGCCAGTTTGCAAGACACCTCCCTGCTGTCTGCATCCTGCCGCCAGTTTACAAGACACCTCCCTGCTGTCTGCATCCTGCCGCCAGTTTACAAGACACCTCCCTGCTGTCTGCATCCTGCCGCCAGTTTACAAGACACCTCCCTGCTGTCTGCATCCTGCCGCCAGTTTACAAGACACCTCCCTGCTGTCTGCATCCTGCCGCCAGTTTACAAGACACCTCCCTGCTGTCTGCATCCTGCCGCCAGTTTACAAGACACCTCCCTGCTGTCTGCATCCTGCCGCCAGTTTACAAGACACCTCCCTGCTGTCTGCATCCTGCCGCCAGTTTACAAGACACCTCCCTGCTGTCTGCATCCTGCCGCCAGTTTACAAGACACCTCCCTGCTGTCTGCATCCTGCCGCCAGTTTACAAGACACCTCCCTGCTGTCTGCATCCTGCCGCCAGTTTACAAGACACCTCCCTGCTGTCTGCATCCTGCCGCCAGTTTACAAGACACCTCCCTGCTGTCTGCATCCTGCCGCCAGTTTACAAGACACCTCCCTGCTGTCTGCATCCTGCCGCCAGTTTACAAGACACCTCCCTGCTGTCTGCATCCTGCCGCCAGTTTACAAGACACCTCCCTGCTGTCTGCATCCTGCCGCCAGTTTACAAGACACCTCCCTGCTGTCTGCATCCTGCCGCCAGTTTACAAGACACCTCCCTGCTGTCTGCATCCTGCCGCCAGTTTACAAGACACCTCCCTGCTGTCTGCATCCTGCTGCTGAGTTACAGAGCACCCTCCTGTCTGCATCCTGCTGCCGGACTACAGAACAACTCCCAGCTGACTACAGGACCCAGCCCTCTGCTCCAGCTTTCCAGTCAGGCACTTGTGCCCCTTTGTACTCTCGAGCCCCTGTCATCACTACCAGGGGTTCCCGAGTTGGAGGTATACGAGAGGCCATTCCCTGCATTCCGGGCTCTACCTACCAGGTACGTGACAGTGCCGCTTGGATGAGTAAACATTGCCAGGGCCAAGAAGCTTTGCATCGTGGTGCAGCTTTTTTTTTCTGTTACACGCCAAATTTGACAGGCTGCACCTTCAGTTAAACATGTAAGTGAATGAAGCCCCTCCACAAACACTTGGCTCTCAGTCCAGCAAAAAAAAAAAAAAAAAAAAAGAAATCAGGAGGCAGTAGCATTGCCTCGAACACCTGCAAACCTCCTTTCATCCTCCAAAAAAGCAATCCACCATGGACACTAGCTACCGTGTTTCCCCGAAAATAAGACACCGTCTTATATTTATTTTTCCTCAAGAAAACACACTATGGCTTATTTTCAGGGGGTGTCTTATTTTTATTAAGTATGGTACAACAATCAGCATTTATTCAATTACAGTTTACTTTCTTTTTGCACTTATCTTGTCTAATTGTACAGATACTCAGGAAAAGCAGAGATAGGCCAGCAAAGCTAATGTGTAAGGGCTGGCTTATTTATCAGGGATCCAGTGAGAACTGCAAAGTGGAGCTGGGATGATCTCTATGGGGTCTCTTGGCTCAGTAGCAGACTGCTTTCTAAAGTTTTTCCCCTATCCCTTGGTGTTTGTGTGGGGTGAGAGAGACCCACAGACTGTTGCTGCTCAGTGCTGGGGAGCAGCTTTACTTCTTCCCCTGAGGATACACAATACAGAGCGTCCTGCTCCTCACGTCACTGAGGAGACTTTTACTTTCACTTTCACAGAACGACCTGACAGGCGGAACAGACCTTATTGATGAGGCTGGTCACAGGTCACATCCGAGATACAGTAGCAGCTGTCACGATGGGGCAGATGAGAAGGGCTGCCCGACTTCTTTACCGCTCCGCACCACTATCACTAGGTATGTCTTACGTCTTCTTTATCGCTCTGCGCCGGTACGCATAGCCACGCCTGTCACTACGTCTTATTTTCGGGGTATGGCTTATATTGGGCTAATGCTTAGAAATCCTGCTACGGCTTATTTTATGGGTATGTCTTATTTTCGGGGAAACACGGTAGTGTAATAAATCCTTGTGTTGAGTTTGGCTATAGTAATTCTGGAAAAACCCATTTCTGTTTTTGTATGTACCAAAAGCTCAGGTACATACAAAACGGGTGGAAGCCTGTGGAAAACACTTTAGTTTCCTATGCTAGATAAATAAAAGCCACATTTTTCGACTCGTTGACTTTATAAAGGCAAAAACTGGCAGTGATTTCATAGAAAATCATTCAGTTTGAATAGGCTGGTTGTGCAGCACAATGTAGCCAAAAAAAAAGAAAATGTAAGTAGCACACATTGCCAGCTACTATAATAAAGCATTGGAGTGCAATTTAAATTGAATAGTACTGAACTGAAAAAAATGGGGATTGAAGATCTCCATGAAACCTTATTAAGGGACACTCTGGAGTTGAAAAAAAACAACTTTATTGAAAATGATGAAATGAATTGATGCAAAAAACTACCACTAGTGCAAACATTAAAAAATGACAACGTTTTCAAACAACTCGGAGACCTGCCGGCAGCACACCTTATACACCACCACACACAGTCCACACTGCAATGAGTCTTTGAGGATACATGGGCTCTTACACAGACAGCGGGATAAAAAGGATGAGATTATTCCAATGGTAAATCACTCTATCCACAGAGACCAACCCTGGAATTTCTCCAATTGAAGGGTATAACAATCCACATAGAATGCAGCTGAAGCTGAGTGTTCAATAGAACTGCAATGAAGGTATTGCAGGCTGGATGGGGAGATAAGGACGGGATGGAAATGGGAGTAGCTGGCTATACCTTGAATGAGGTCTATGGATTAACAGCAGAACCAGTTACAACAACCGACAGGAGACTCACAGCCACATGTTGCTGGGTGAATAAAGACTGGTGAGGATGCAACACAAAAATCCAATATAGCAATCACTGGGCAGCATGTAGCCACTATTCATCAGTATGCTCACCACCTCTTGTCTCACACAAGGGGGGGTTGCAGCAAATCCTCATGCTGTGTATAGTCCATATTTGCCAGTTCCAGTTACATAGTCCAATAGCCCGGGAGGATTGAAGTCCTTCAAAGCCAGCCTGCTAGTTGGGTGGGGTGGAAAGGTGGGTCAAGCAGGATCACCTGAGTTGAGTGGTGACATCACGCTGACCGGTTTCATTCACTTATCAGCAAACTTCTTCAGAGCAAGGAGGGACCAGTGGGTCACCGTGAACTGACATATTCATTTACAGCCACCGGGTGTCCTCAGTGTACACTTTCCTCACAGATGCTCACCACCATTCTCATTAAATGCAAAGTGCATCTGAAGAGCGATCCACACAATCTCACTTGATTATAAAGACGCATGAATACGAAAATTGGATGTATTCCAGTCTAATTAGACTATCTAAGCAGCCTTAATAAAGTTTAAATGTCACTCAATAAAGGAAATAACAAGGAGAGCAGGCTCAATAAAAGCAAACTGGGCATATGGAAGAGCAAATAATAGAAATATGACAAAGTAGCAAAAACAGCATAAATATCAAGAGGTTCAAACAAGATAACAAAAATAGCAACAGCGATCAATACAGTGATCAGTGCTAAAAACAAATGCACTGTATAAATGACACTGGCAGGGAAGGGGTTAACACCAGGGGTGATCAAAGGATTAAGTGGAGTGACAGGGAGTGCAAAGAGATCGCTGTTCTTGATTACTAGGAACAGACAATCTCTCTTTACTTCCCTGTCAGAACAGGGATCTGCCTTGTTTACATAGGCAGATCCCCATTCTGCATCTGTGTGGAGCGATCGCGGTTGGCCGGCGGACATCCCGGCCACTGGACCCGCGCATCGGCTCCTGCTCCATTATCTGTTACACGAAACGACGTACGAGTACATCGTTTCGTGCATTAGAGCCGCCCTGCCGCACTATATCTGAGCAGACCGGATCCTCTTCTTCTCGGGTCCCTCTTTGGGTCTCCTGGCCCCTCCCTCCTGTTGAGTCCCCCCACAGCAAGCAGCTGTGAATCCATTCAGACACAGAGCTGTGGTTCGGGACCCACCCCCTCTTGCTCCTCATTGGCTAATTGACTTTGACAGCAGCAGGAGCCAACAGCTGCTGTGTCTCAGCCAATCACAGTCCTGAGGTATTCGTGGACATCACTGGATCGAGAGGGGGCTCAGCTTAGTATTAGGGGGGCTGCTGCACACAGGTATTTTATCTTCATGCATAGAATGTAAAGGCAGAAGGTTTATCTTCATGCAATCACTTTAATGGGCTGTCAATGGAAAACAGGCTTAAAGGATAAGTTCACCTTACAGGAAAAAAATAATAAGTGCAGATATTTTTGCAGAAAAACAAATGTGCATTTATTATTTTTTACAGGAGCCTGCAAAGCCTTGCACCCGTGATCAGCAGATAGGCTTCTGCACACTCTCTCTCCAGCTTTCTGCCTGCACCTCTGTATAGACTTTTTACTTTGACAGCTGGAAGAAGAGTGAATGGAATACAAGCATGCTATTAGTCCATTAAGAACTACAAGTGATCTGCTGCGGTGGAAGATGGGACTTGTATTTTCTTTATTTGCAGACCTCTATGAATTATGACATGGCTGTGCTGTTGAAAACCTGCACAGTCACGCCAATTTCAATTGTGGCAGTTACTGAGAGGGAGAGGAATGCCCGTCTGCTGTCATGGGGAAGATGGCGTAGGGGTGCTGGAATCTAAATATGGATGTAACATGTTCCAAAGGTGAACGTTAAAGTGTTTTAAACCCCCAGCAGAAAAACCCAACATAGCAACAGTTATGTTGTGTCTGCTTTTGTACTATATTTTGATATCAGCCACTTCCATGCTTGACAGGAACATTTTCTTCTTTTACCTAACTACACTTCCTTTGCATTGGTGGCTTCCTGCATAAAGACTACACATATGTACATGCAGCCGCTCTCTGTGCCCAGAGGCACAGGGAGGCTGGAGAAGACGAGGGCATGTAATCCATCCCCCTGCTATTGATTGGCAGTAAAAGTTTATCCTGCATGCGCAGTACGAAGGTGTGGGCTAAGGATTGTGGGATATGTAGTCTCGCTTGCGGCAATGAAGGGTACAGGGCATGTGCACTCTGATAGGAAGTTAGTTATTACTGCACCCAGAGTCTGGGCGTGCATAAATCAATTACAGGTTTTTTAAAGGCTTTACGAATTGGGGAATATCGAAATAATGTAATTATTGACTATATTATATGCTTTTTAATACAGAAAATGGTTTTATTAGGGTTAAAATGGTAATAAACCCAAACCCAAAAATGCAATATATTGCAGCTTACAAATAATTTGATGTTGTGGCTCCATTCATTTTAGTTTATTTTTGTTTTTTGTTTTTCCCCCTCTGTTTTTACATCTGACCAGTAACCAGTACCTCCTGTATTAGAGTGCTCCCAATGTGGGTGAAGGAGTTCAAGGGCAGCTTTGGACAGCAGAATTGTCAATCTAGGCTAGGGGGAAGGGAGTGTTAGCTGTATTGGCAGATTTGGATACACTGACAAATTGATGCCAAATGATGGCTAACACTTTATAAGCTGTAAAAGCAAACACTTTTGGATTAAAAATAAATGGATAAAAGCTAATCATTGTAAGTACCCCTGTCAGTGTTGAAATGGTTTGTCTCTATCCTCTTACCGCTGTATCTACAGGACAGCGTGTTCTATTGAAATATAACATTCTTGCTTTGGGTGCAGCACAATCGTATTTTACGCAGGGTTTTAGGCATTGACTTTTATTAGATCATCTGTTTTCATGTTAGCACATCAAAGTTTTGCCTGTCACTTCTTTGATGTGTTTTCAGAAGATGCACAGCCTAATAGAACTCAACAGGAGCACACCTCAAACCGAGTGTGACACACACCTACAGTCGTGCTGCACCCAAACTGCAACGCATCAGTGTTATCCTGGCGCCTTCCTGGCTGGATCACCAGGTGAAATACAAAGCTGGAAGCTGATTGGTTACTATGCAGAGCTGCATCAGATTTTTCACGCTCAGGTTTTAGTAAATCTCCCCCATTGTTTGCACCTTACTGAAAAGTTTGGTACACAGAAAATGGGGTGCAGAATTTAGGTTCCTTCCAGCCGTGATTATCTTGCCTGGACCGAATACGCTATGCACTTACTACATTTCTCGTTTCCACTGCCACAAGAGGGCAGTACAAGCTCAAGATATAAATCTTATATCTGCAACTAAATTTATCTCCGTTCTGGACTGAAGTCTTGTTAAGAAATGCTGCTTATTATATCAGAGAAAAGTGTGGATGTTTCTATCTGCTGCTGCACTTGAAAATAAAATATTCGATTGTACTGAATCATCTTGTCATAAAACCGGGTTAGGGAGAATAACTGTGATTAAAACCTATTGCAATGAAGGTAATATGTGTACCTAATAAGCGGTGTATATTATAGGTATAATTTATCATTTTACTGTAATTGTAATACTGTATCGCAATATAGCTGATTCTTATTAGGCCTAGAGCTGAAGTTTTATTTATTTTTTTTGGCCGTGGCTTCAG